>VYXB01003129.1:602829-644530 GCA_013397135.1 Pachyramphus minor | reverse complement strand
CGGGCTCTGCTCCCAGGGAACAAGGGACAGGAGGAGAGGGAACGGCCGCAAGTGGGGTCAGATTGGACATCAGGAATTTCTCCACGGATGGAGGGGTCGGGCGGCGGCAGGGGCTGCCCGGGGAGGTGGCGCAGAGCCCCTTTCCCCTCCGGCGGTGCCCCAGGCCGGGCTGAGGGTCCCTCACGCTGCCCCCGCAGGGGGGGGGGCGGTTCTTCCCCCCTTCAGGCGCGGCGGGATTCCCGCGCCCCACGTGACGGGCGGGGCACGTGACGGCGCACGTGACCGCCATGGCCGCCAGCCGGTACCGGCGCTTCCTGCGGCTCTGCGAGGAGTGGCCCGTGGAGGAAACCAAGCGGCGGCGGGACCTGGGCGCGGCCCTGCGCCAGCGCGTGGCACAGGCCTTCCGCGAGGGCGAGAACACCCCGGTGAGCCTGGGCAGGGGAGGGGAGGGCCGGGGGGCGCGCTCTGAGGGAGGTTCTGGGCGCAAACCGCAGGAATTCGGGGCTCGCGTGGGGCTCCCTCGGGGCTTCATGGAGTCCTGAGCTGGGAGGGACCCTCAGGGATCGTGGAGTCCATCCAGCTCCTCCAGGGACACGACAGGGGCAGGGCAGGGGGTTGTGTGGGCCCTCCGAAGCCTTGGAACACACAGACCCCAATCACCACATCGCGTGTTCCTCCACCAGGTTGTTCCCGGCACAGTGGTTTGTACCCAGCCCCCCTGGTTTGTACCCAGTTCTTGCACCCTTTGCACTGCACCCTTTGGAGAGCCCTGTCCCGTGGTTATGGGCATGGGGTACAAAGCACTGGGAATTGTCAGTGCCCTGCAGGGATCCAGTTAATTGGGGTGATTTCCTTGCCCCCCACGCTGGGGTGCTGCTGGGGGGGCACAGAGTGAGCTGCAGCACTGCCTGACACTGATGGAGTGCAGTGGCTGCACAATTGAATTCCGCCTCCAGCTGTAATTCTGTTGGAGTTTAGGCTTTGCTGCTGAAATAAATTAGGCAATCTGATGCCTGACTTGGCTGCAGACCTCCCCAGGTGTGGAGGTGTTGCTGCAGAATGTAAATGTGCCCTTTCTTAGCATAAAAACATTGTTCCAGAGATGTGTTTTCGACTTCAAGGGACCATTATAGGCTCCTAACCCTGTATTGGTGACCAGAATAGTCCATAAAAGACATTTCAGGAGGGATTTATTGCTTTTCCATATGCTCAGGACAGCTGGATGTGCTGCACCAGTTGGCTCCAAGATCCCAAAGCTGCCACTCATCCTGGAAATGTGAATTGATGTCTGGTGGCAGTTTGTGTGTAGAGAGGCTGAATACAGTGAGGGGAATGTGCTGGCAGGAGGAGCTTCTGGAGAGGAGCTAGAGCCATAATGGCCTCTTAAGCAGTCTGGTGTCTGTTTATTTGTGTGCAGCAAGATTTGCTGGGGGTGCTGGGGATGCTGTTTGGGCCACCCTGTTAATCCCTATTTCTGCTGTCACTGCTGGAGCCTGAGCCAGGGCTGTTTGGGATGGGGCTGCAGGACACAGGTGGGGATCACCTGCAGTGGGATCTGGGCACTCCTGCTGAACAAGGAAAGCTTTTCCTTACTTTTCCTACTTTGCATCAACTCTGTGTGCTGCCCCTGTGCCCATGTCCCAGGAGGAGCCAGGCCATTCCATCCTGACACGTTTCTGTTGATGTTATTTGTGCTCCTTACCTGTTTCCATCATTCAGGTTTGTTGTGGAGCAGCAGTGCAGAGTTCTGGACAAGTTGGCCCCGTTGTAAAACAGGCAAAAAAGAAAAACATTGTAAAATAGAAAAGCAGCCATCCAAGCTGCTGGGCAGGGGCTGTGCCAGGCAGGTGCATCCCTTTGGGACACCTGGCACAGGCTGGGGATTAGCTGGGTCTGAAACAGAAATCCAGTCACCCTTCACAAGCTGTTCTGTGTCGTTTGTGCTGCTTTCCCTAATCAGTTATAGGCTATTTTCAGCCTGCACAGGGAGTTTCTGACCTCCCTCCTGGCACCTTGTCCTGGATGGTTCCTTGCAATGGAACAGGTGACAGAAGTGGCCTCAGAGCAGGGAGGGCCACAGGTTTCACAGCACCAGCCAGTAAACGTGAGAAGAAAGCTGGGCACAGTGTTCTCTAACTGTGTGTTCCCACTGATCTGTCGGATTTAGCTGATGCAGAGTTTAAGGTCCATTCTGGAAATCCCATGTCTGGTTATTCTTGCAGGCCAGGCTGGTGGGAAGTGGAAGGGAAAGAGCTGGAGCAGCACAGCAGGTCTCCAGCAGTGCACTGGAAGTCTCCTGAGCTGCTCCTTCACTGCCATTGTCACAGCCCTTGGAAAACAAGGGGGTTTTTGGTGTAAAATAACTTGTGTGACACTTGTGTCCTTGCAGATCGCTGACCCCGAGGCCTGTGACCAAATGTACGAGAGTTTGGTCAGGATCCACACCAACTACTACAAAAACAAGGTGAGCTCTGGCATTGGCCATCATCCCTCTTGTGGGGGCAGTGCTGGGAATGGCAGGGTTCCTGGGAATGCCCCAGGGGCAAATGGGCAGTGCAAGCTGCAGTGCTGGTGCCTGTGGTCACTCAGGGCAGGGCTCTGCTGTGGGAACAGGGCAGTAGTTCTTGGTCTGGAGGAACAGAACTCCTGGACTAAGAGCGAGCTCGGGCTGTGCCAAAGGGGGATGTTTGTCCCTCTCATGCACCACAAGTAACATGTTTGTGTCTGTCTGCTTCTCTTGCTCACCTGTGAAGTATCCACGCCTGAAAGACACGACCTTCACCGGGGTGACAGTGGAGGATTGCAGGATGATCCTGGCAACAGGTACTGACTGTGCTTGGTCTGGGAGGGCAGTGCAGGAGGAAGGAACATTCTGGTCTTTGTGGTGCTCACGGCATCTTTTAAACCTGGGACTGGAGGGCAGCAAGGGGCTGCCTGCAAGTACATGGGGGTGGTTGAGGAGGAGTAAGTTCAGAAGCAATTGAGGAGTAATTCAATACAGGAGTAAGTAATTATTCTATTGGGGTGAAGAGTTGGTTGGATTTTGCACTGGCAGGAACAGCAGAGGCTTTCCAAAGGCTCTTTGGGGTCAGACAGCAGGAACTGTGTGAAAGAAACACGTTTGCCCTGTCATGCCAACATGGAGCTCAGCTTCTGTTTCACCATCTCCCAATTCCCTTCGGGGAATCTTTTGTGTTGGACTTGGAGCCTGTGCAGGGAGCCTGTGCAGAAATGCTCCCAGCCACATCCTTTGTGGAGTGCAGAGCTGGAAGCCAGAGCAGTTTTGTTCTGCTCCAGTTCCTGACTTTGATTGTGGTGCGTGGAAACTGAATATCAGTTGTTGGTGATAAGAGACTCCCTGCACTGATTGGAAGGGAAACCAACCTCGCCTCAGGCCTGGAATGGAAATTCATTAAGATGAAAAGTCAGAAAATCTATGGAAGGCAGAGCTGTTTTAAGAGGGGTTTCATTCCTCTGCTTTTGTGCTTATCTTCCTCTGCCCCCCTTCCTTCTCCCTTTGCAGACATTCTGAAACAGATGGAAGACATGAAAAAAGGGACGTGGAGGAGACTGCGGGAAAAGTTTTCTGCCAAGAAACCCGAAGAGGACTTGAAGTGAGGGCCCAGCTCCCAGCTTCTCCACTGTACATATCCCTGAAGCTCTGTGTGTTGCCATGATGAATAAAACCATTTATTCCTCTTAGCAACAGCATTTTTGTTCAGCCCTACCCTGTATATCCTTCATGTTTAGTGCCTCTTTTTTTCTCCTGAAAATCTAGGACAGAGCTTAACTCATCCGTGCTGAAACCTTGTTGGAGCAATGTAGGGGGAGAACTCTGTGGTGTCAGACCTGGGCCTTTGTATTACAAAACTGGAACAACCAGGAGCTGCACAGAGCATTTAAAGCTGTGTCAGCTGTAAAGGTGCTTGTGAAGACGAGAGGGATGATGTGAAAACCTCTCTGTGCTTGTGTTTGTGAGTGTTAGCACAGGGAATGGTGCAAGGGAGGGAGGGAGAACTTTAATCATCACAGTTATTTTCCTTTTGAGAAGACGAGGAGAGGACTGAGGGTGACTTTGCCATGGTGACAGTGGAGCACTGCAAGAGTTTAATTGAGCTTTCAGTCAAAAGCTGCAGTGCTGCTGGTCGAGCTGGCTCTGTGCAGATTCCCCTCAGCGTGAGGAGGGCTCTGTGTGGGTTATTGCAGAGCTGGGGGGTAAAGGGAGAATTTAATGACATGCTGGTATATAGGGCCATAAACACATTTCAAGTGCTATGCAACTTCACTGTTACAGCCTTTTTTATTCCTTTTTAGAGCTTTTATGGCTGCATCAGTGTCTGTTCTTGGGATTGGGGCTGGGGTTGGCTTGGGAAGGATGAGTGTCTGGAGCAGAGCTGTGCCAGGGCTCCACAGCACCAACAGCTGCTCCTTTTTATGGGTTTCAACAGCGTTTTCCTGGCAAGTAGTGAAAGCATTTGGAACTGCAGCAGGCTCTAGTCCAAAGCTTCAGGAACCAAGGCTGCTGTTCATGGTGGTTCTTCATGGCAGCATTTGGCATCAGAGTGGAGCATGGTGTAACACCCAGAGCTGAGAGCAGGGGCTGTGGAGCCCTTGTTTGGCCTCAGGGCCTGGGGTTGTTCTGTGGTTCTGTTTACCAGCCCCATCACACACCACAGGGCACAGGAAGGGAACTTTCTTTACCATGTTTAAGTTTTTATTATAACATGATTTTGTATTTAATTTAGTTAAGGCAATTTACACTTCAGTTCTTAGGTAACAACAACTAAAAAAAAGTAAAACATGACACCGGAGATGAAACTAAAACACAGGACACCCCTTCACAGTGAACTCCTGTAAACCTGCAGGCTCCTACTACTGCTGCCCAAAGACTCTTGGGCCACAGAAGGCAAAAGACCAGTTCACACTAGGACAAGCTCAGCTCCTCATCTGGTGAGTTAATTAAATTAAATCCACCTCCTTGAGTTCAGCTCCTCTTTACTGCACCACATGATGAAGAGAATTCTTTAAGTGGAGGGGGATCAGCGTGGAGCAGGCCCAGCAGATACCAGGGCTGGTTTGCAAAGGTCCACAGGGACTAGTGCCACTCGGAATAAGTTAAATATTGCAGCCCTACAGCTACTTCCCCCACACCCGAGGGGATGGAGCGCATGGAGATAAAGATACAACCCTCCACATTTGCAAAATAAGGAGTTATTGCAATGAGGAATAAAAGTCCTGTATGATTTATCTTCCTACAAGGGTGGTTAGAGTAACACCAGGTGTGGGGAGGAATCTGGCCAGTCCCTGGTCCTGGAGTTGCTTACAAGTGCTCTAAGGGAAATGCTGCCTGGGAAGCCCTTTCCATGTGATCTGTTGTCCCCAGACAGTGACATCCATGCCTGGAAGCCAGGGATCAGCAGCCTCCTTAGCTGGCACACAGGTGCAGTCCCTCGTGGGGGCAGGTGACGCTGTGTCTCAGTGGTTCATGGTGTTCTGGACATCCACAAACCCCATCCTCTGCCTGCGCTTCCGCTGCTCCGTCATCTGCAGGTCACACAGGACACAGGTGAGGCAGGAACCAGCCCTCCTGCTCTGAGGCTGACAGTGCTGCTTTGAGCCTCTGCCACAAAACCCTCTGCGTGGCACTCAAAAAACACATGTCCCAGGTGTCCCCAGTTCCCCCAAACAGGAGCTGCAGGAGCCCATTGCTCATATTGTCCCACCTCAGGTGGGTTCTGCCTCTCCCTCCCTGCCCTCTGGGTCTGTTCTGGGGAGGATGGGGTTCCATTTCAACAGTGGCCATACCTGTTCCTTGAGCTCATTCAGCTGGGAGGTGAGGTGGGACACCAACTTCATCGTGGTGTTCAGTTTGTCCTGCAGATTCCGGATCTCGTTCTGTTCCCCTTCCCCTTCATTGCTGACCAGGGACATGGCTCTCATCCGGGGGAACCAGTCCAGGTTCTTGTTCTGGAAAGGCAACCACAGAGAAGGGGAGTTGGAGGGGGGGAGAAGAGGAGGAAGGAGACCTGTGTGGATCTCACAGGCAGCCTGTGCTTCAGGATTAAAAAATTCCCTTAGCAAACGTCTTTGCACATTTTCCACAAACAGTCTATTTCTCATTTGTGCAGAAGTTTTCCTTTCCTCAATTTCCTTTCCCTCTCTTGCCCTGAAACCCCCTTGAAGCCACACTCCCTCCTGCCTGGTTCAACCCTTAAACTCACGGCCCAAACCATCAAGCAGACACTGGTGGTGCTGGCTGGGATGGCAAAGTGGAAATAACCAGCTAAGGATGAACTAAGGCACTTCTGCATTACTGAATATTTTCCCAAAGGAGTTCTGAGAGCTGTTTTTCTCTGGCCAGCCCCTGGCTCTCAGTATCCCGGGGCAGGCAGGCTGTGATGGCTCAAGGGGCCCTGTACCTTTATCATCTGTGCCACGTAGCTCTCGGGCCCCGTGTAGTCCGTCTTGTTCTTCACCCGCACCAGCACGATGAAGTACAGGTAGTTCCACATGTTGTGCTCATATTTAATGTGCTCCTCAAAGGACACAGTCTTGTTGTCAAACTTGTCCCGTTCGAGGCCTGGGAAAGGCAGTGAAGGTTGGAGAAGGTAAGAACTGAGCAGCAAATGTGTGAAAGGACGTACAGGTAACACCATCCTCTCCCAGGGGTGCCCTTCAAGTGCTTTTAATAATTAGCTGGCATTTAGCACACAACAAACCTACAAACCAGGGGGAAATCACAGGATAATAGAATGGTTTGGGTTGGAAGGGACCTTAAAGATCACCCAGTTCCAACCCCCTGCCATGGGCAAGAACACCTTCTACTAGACCAGGTTGCTCCAAGTCTTGTCCAACCTGGCCTTAAACACTGTTCAAGAGGCTTCTATTTAAAGTCCTGCTGGCTGTGTCTCTGCCCAGGTACCTATGTGCATGAAATGCATCCAGAAGATCTTTTAAAAAAAAAAAAAAGCACTGAGACTTATTAGGGTTTTCTTTTTGTTTTCTTTGGATGGCTTCTGCTGACTGAAAGGATCCCAGAACATTTTCTGTATTTTATTTCTTTAGTAATATGCTGCTTTTTTTCCCCACTGACTAAGGGATGGTCTCAGGAACGAAATGTGCTTTTAGTTTAACACCTCATTAACAGGATGAGGAAAAACACAGAGCATTTTCCTCTCAGTTGTGTCCTTGTTTAAAACCCTCACAGTGCACTGACCCCTTGCTGAACAGATTTAAGTTTTGCAGTGATAAATAAAAAACAGAAACCAGCTGAAATTCTTTTCCTTCCCCCAATCTTGGAGGGGAGGAAGAATTTTGGGGCAATTCCTGTGTTGCCAGTGCTCACCACAGATGAAACAGGTCGTCTTCAGGATCTCTTCCTTCTTTTGTTTCTCACTCCTCAGATCAGCGAAGGTGTCAATAATGACCCCAAAGATGAGGTTAAGGACAATGATAATGACAATGAAGAAGAAGAGGAGGTCGTAGACAACCCGAGCAGGAAACAGGGACTCCTGTAAGGGATGAGAGGGAGAACTGGGTGTCTTGCCCAGCTCTGCTCCAGCCACGCTGCTCATTGCGTGGCCGAGGGCACCCGGAGCGGGAACAGAGGTGGGACTGGGAGNACTCCTGTAAGGGATGAGAGGGAGAACTGGGTGTCTTGCCCAGCTCTGCTCCAGCCACGCTGCTCATTGTGTGGCCATGGCCGAGGGCACCCGGGGCGGGAACAGAGGTTGGACTGGGAACAGAGGAGGGGAGCACCAGAGGGGAACACTGGAGTGTCACAGGCAGGGAGGGCAGTGGCACAGCAGTGAATGCAGCAGCATTTAGCAGAAGGAAGGTCCCAGGTACTGCCCCCACTCACGTCCTTGGAGGGTTTCCGCAGGATGTCCCCGACGCCGCCGCCGTTCCGCAGCCCGTGGTTCAGGACGGTGACGATGCACATGAGCAGCGTGTCACAGGCACGCTCCCACTGCTCGGGGTCAGCTGCTGCAGGGGGAATCAGGGTGCAACTCAGCACTGGCTGCAGCACCAGCCCCTCCCAGGGTGGTGGCTCTGGCTCCGGCAGCGCAGGAGCTGCCGATATCCCACCAGCTCCCCCAGCAGCTCCTCGCCGTGGAGGCCTTGGCCAAGTGCTCCTGGAGCTCAACTTCCTCTGTGACTAATTGAGTCTACTTCAACATTTTTTATGCCAGGGTCAGTGCAAAATTCACAGGCCTCTTGCCCAGTATGTGCCACAATATGGGCTGTTTCCATCTTGGAAAAGCTGGGATTTTTCCGAGCTGGCTGGCTGGCAAACCTACTCTGCCACAGAGAGTCAGCCTTCCTCAGGAGCTCTCTTACCTTCCAAGGCAGTGGGCTCAGGAGTGCAGCTGATTTTGTCACTGCTGCATGACTCCATGAAGGTCTCCATGTTCCTCTGAATCCCCAAGGGATCATCTGCAAGGAACAGAGACCACAGCCCTGTCAGAGCAGTCACTCGCCTCAGCAAAGCTCCTCAGCACTTCTCCACTGCTTCCAAGGAGATTCCAAACCTCTTGGAAAAACATTGCTTCATATTCTCCTAGATTTTTCTAGGCTTTGAATCTTTTGCTCAGGGTTCAGCGAGACTCCACAGTGCTGACCCTTCATTTGCAGCTCTTCCCTCCTCTGGCACCACTAACCCCAAACCCTGCTCTCTGCAGCATGAGGTCCCTGTGTCAGCACAGGCAGATGTCTTCTCTGTGACCCCAAAACCAGTGCTCCCAGTGCACAAGGCCCCCAGCTCACACACAGAGATGTGTGTTCCTGCAGTGGGGAGGGAGCAGGGGCCCAATGTGCCACACTCTGCCCGGTCCCGAGCAGGGCGAGCGCTGACCAACCTTTGCTGTCCGGCAGGCGATCCACCTCCAGGATGAAATCATCCTTCAGGAACAGGAAGCCCACGATGGAGAAGAGGTAGACGAGGATGAGGGCCAGCAGGGCAGTCAGCAGGATGGAGCGGCCGTTCCGTGTCACACTTTTGATGACATTAAACAAGGTCTCCTCACGGTAGATCAAGTCAAACAACTGAAAGGACCCAGGAGCAAAGAAATGCTGCAGGGTGCTTTTCCTGATAATGCCTGGCCTATCTATATCCCCTTTTATCCTGAGATCTTGGATCACTCAGCAGACCTTGACTAACTTTCGCACAAAGCCTTCAAGTTTCCCAGCTTATTGAAGGGAAGCAGAGAAGAATGAAGTGACTTATGCACAGCAGGAGAGCCAAGAATAGGCCACATTCACCCTGGCTCTGCCCTCTCCAGCTCACGTTGTCTCCCAGCTGACCCAGATAAAGTACACAGCAGAGATTAGAAAGAGAGATACAGCACAGGCCCAGGAGAAAGACAGCAATAGATAACGTCGGGAAGCAGAAAGATCAGCCCACGCAAAGATTAGAGCACAGGGAATTGTTCTCTCTGCTATCAATCAGCCCCTGGAAGGTGTCACAGGAACCTTCCAGCTTCTAAGGCAGCAGCCAGGCCACCTGTGCCCCAAACACCTGCATTTAGTGTACCAGGATGCTGTAGAAGAGTTCGTGCACGAAGAGCCCCAGGACGCTCGTCACGATGTAGCCGACGTGGTACAGAAACTCCACGTCCATGATCATGGCCTTGTACCCACGGATGAAGGTCCCTCGGTTGCCCACGAAGCTCACCACGAACACGATCTTGTTGGTCAGCTGGGAACAGCCAGAGACAGGAGGGAGTGGGGTTTGCTGCACCCCAGGGATGTGGAGCAGCCCCTGGGAGCCCAGGGAGAACCTACGTTGAGGGCTCCCAGGATGTGGAGCGTGAGCCCGATGCCCAGGTAGTAGATGGAGCGCAGGATGAGCGCCACGAGCAGCGGGCGGACGCCGTAGCGCTTGGTGAACAGCGCCATGATGGAGAAGCAGATCAGGATCCAGAAGAGCAGGGAGATCAGTGGGGAATCCAGCACTCCTGGGAAGGGGAGACCCGTGGATATTAAATGGCAGGAGGTGAAATGCAGCTGCCAGGCTGTGCAGGAACACTAACGAGCTCGTTATCAGAGAGAGAGAGATGGTGCTGGACTGCAAAGGCTTGTATTGATCCAGATGGTTCTTACTGATACATTTTCTACCATCTTTTATCCAAGATCTCACTGTAGATGAATGAGGCTTTGCCTGACAACAGGAATGAATTCCATCACTGTTTCCCACATTGCACAAAAAGGGAAAGTGCAGCCCAGGGAGAAGAGAGATTTCCCTAAGAAGGAAGCAGTGGGAGGGCTGGAAACTGAAATCCTGACTCAATCCCTTCCTTTGCCCAGCAGGAAAGATTTGGAGCTTTAGGAGCCCAAAGGAGATCAAGGGTAAGGGCAGTACAGGTATGGGGACCAGTTTTCCTGCACGAGGATCCCTCTCCCTTTGACCCCAAGGAGCAGCAGGTGCTGAGGCACTTACCCATGGAAGTGGCTTCCACATAGGGGTAGAAGAAAGCAATGATGATGTTGATGAACACAGCCAGGTTGAAGGAAATGCTTCCCCAGAGTGTCATTCTGCGGGAGAACCAGTACATCAGCGGCATGCCTGGGGGGAGAGGAGGCAGACACACAAAGCTCAGCCAGCCTTGGGCCAACTGGGGAGGCTGGGCCCTCCCAGACCCCCCTGTGTCCTCCCAGACCCCCCTGTGTCCTCCTGGACCCCTGATGGCCTCAACTCAGGGCAGCAGGTGGCCCCAGAGGGACCCAGCCTCCCACCCCTTCCCAACATTCATAAAATATTTTGAAAGCATCCCTTCCCATCTGCTGGAACAGGAGTGCACCTTCTAAATGGGTCTGCTCACATTCCTTGGTTTCCCAGCCCTCTGGCCTGCTCTGACACCTTGGAATCAGGTCAGGTCTGCCCTTCTTCAGAGCTGCCCCTGCTCCTGAGCTGCCCCCCAGTACCCACAGTGTGACTCTCTACTCAGCTCCTGGCATTTGCAGCCAGGACTTCCACCCTGATGCAGCCTGAAAGCCCTGAGCAGGTCTGCAGGGTGCAGAGAAACAGGGTTTATTTCCCAAATGCAACTCCTAGCCAGGTTTGCAGCCCTTTCCCAGCAGGAATGCCCCCCCAGTTTCCCACAGGGACCAGGGGAAGGTCTGCCCTGCTCTTACTGCGCAGCTTCTTCTGCCACTCCATCTCGTTGTGGAGGAAGGACGACTGGTCGAAGAAGTCACTGACTTTGCTGCCCTGCTCGTCCTGTTCCGTGGTGGTGAACAGCCGGTACTTGGTCTCCTTGGTGAGGAACTCACAGATTCCAGGCACTGGGAAGATGATCTGCTCCATGCTCCGGTCCAGGCGCACGATCTGTGGGAAGCAGGGCAGCAGCCATCACATCCTGCCCTGCCCTGCTGTAGTCTCCTGCCTCCTAGACCCAGCTGAGCCTTCCCCTCCTGCCTCCCCCAAACAGGATCCAGACATCACTGGGTGCTGGTCTAGAAGCCTCTGACTTGACCCAGGCAGGGGCAGCCCTGGCTGTGCTGAGGAAAGCTGGGAGCCTGGGAGCCCATCTGCAAGGGCATCCATGCCAAGGATGAGGATGGGGCTGCTGGATCAGCTGCATCCCACTGCTGCTGGGAGAGAAGGGAAGGGTCTGGGAGGGAGCTCATCCCTCAGCTCCATGGGCTCTGCTGCTGCTGCTCCTGCCGGCACAGGGATGGGAAGGGGGGAGGCTCCTGGTGCAAAATAACAGGGCATGAGGTGCCTGGAGCCTTGTGGGATTCATGGATCGTGGGCAGGCTGGAAAGCCAAGAGCCAAGAGGTCTTGCCTCGATCTGGGACGTGTGTTTCTCATAATATGCCAGTGGATCCTCCTCTTCCTCCTGCACCGGGGCCGTCGACTTCAGCATCTGTGACAGCTGCTTGTTGTTGAGGCTGAGCTGGGTGGGAGAGGGAAAGGGGAGGGGGGGATGAGTGTGGCTGCAGCTGGGAGCCAGGTCCGACTGCTCCGACAACGTGCTTCAACATCTCCCACAGCTGAGGAGGCTTCAAGGAAAAGCAAATGAATTGAAGCTTTCTAAAGGGGTGCGAGTGCTCCCTGCGGTGACAGACATTCGATTCCCTGCAATAATTACATCCAAGTGCTGCTAATCCACAAATTACAAACCAGTGCTCACAAAACCCCAGGGAAATCACATTCCTGCTGAATCTTGTCGGGATCTAAGGTACACGGGCAAGAGACGACAGCAAAAGACTCAGCCCTTCCTTTCTGAAGGGAAGGGGAGAGAGTGGGGAACAGCAGGACCCCCCCAGGGCCCCCAGCCTGTGTCAGCCTGTGGCTGAGCCCCACACTGATGTGTCTTTGTCTCTTTAGTCCCCCTGGGGAACACCAAAATCCATCACATCCTAAACAACAAAGCCCAGGTGGGCTCAGCCCCTGGTCAGGGTGGCTTGCTCCAAGCCTCCAGGCTCTGCCTGCAGCCCTGAGGCCCCTCCATACCATGGATGAGATGCCCTCCTCCTCTTCCTCCTGGATTCGCTTCACTGGCTTCAGGAGCTGCTGCAGAGACTTGTTGTGTCGGGAAAGCTGGAAGAGGGACATGGATTGTGACAGTGAGCACAGGCTGGAGTGCAGCCACAGGAATGGGACACAGGGATGGGACAGGGGGTGCAGGGGGAGCAGGATGGCTGGAAACTGGGGGGGCTGACTTTCTACCAGAGCCACATTTCCCATCCTTGCCTCCCCAGGGAGGCCAGTCTGGCTGGGGCAAATGAACACAAACACAGAGGAAAACGTGCAGTCTGTGAGCAGGAGCCCAACCTGGCAGGTCCCTGCTCTCACAGCTCCCTACCTGCAGCGCCAGGATATAAATGTTGTGACCCACTTCCCGGGGGGAAACCTCGGCATTCTCACACTCCTCCTCCTGCAGATAAGCCTTCTTTATCACATCCACCTGCAAGGCAGCAGAGGGGCAGTGAGTGCTCCTCGTGTCCCTGCCCCGGCTTCCTCCTCTGAGGAGGGCAGGGAAGCTGGAGCAGGAGGACCAGGCAAGTGAGATGGTTACTGGATGCAAACCAGAAAATGCAGCAGGACCTGAGGCATAAGAAGTTCAGCCATGGGCTGGGGGCTCAGTGGGGCCAAATGGGGCATTCCCAGTTCCTTACCAGTTCCTGTGGACGGAGGCTGATGAGGATCCGCTCGGCATTTTCGCTGTCGTGCCTGCTCTCCATGAGGGCCAAGAGCAGCTTGGAGGCATTGTCCTGGTGAGGAGAAGCCCTTGCTGAGGGCAGCTGTGCCCTGCCACTGCCCAGGGCTTTGGGCTGGGCAGAACCCCCCTGTGCCAGAGGCACCTGAGCCTCGTGTGGTGCAGAAGCACCAGCCCTGTCCCACCGAGCCCAAGTGTTCCCACACCCGAGGGTCTGACACAGGCAGGGTCCCCTCTACAGTGAGCCCCTCACCCCACAGCACAGCCTGGGACCCTGCCAGTGAGTCCAGGCTGTGACACACACGTGCAGTGACACACAGAGACACACACACATGCTGTGACACACACACACACGTGCAGTGACACACACAGACACACTTACACACACAGACACGTGTGCCCACCACCCCAGCCCAGGCTCTGGGTACCTTCAGCTGCAGCACCAGGTCCATGCGGTACTTGCAGAGGGGGCTGATGTCGTTCAGGATGAGGGCTGTGATGATGTCGATCCCGTTGGACTCGTGGGTCACGATGCAGCTCTGGAGGAGCCAAGCAGTGAGTTATTGCACAGACCCTGCCAGTCCTTCACCCTCCAGCACAGCCCCAGTCCAAAGCACTGCCCTGCCTGCAGCCCTGACTCTGCCCTGTCACCCCAGGAGCCCCAAAGCTCCATCTCCCTGCAAAGGGCACCATTCACACCACTAAGCTCTTTACCCCCACTTTGCATCACCACCTTATCTATCCAAGCAGCAGCTCAGGAGCTGGGCAGCAGCCCTGTGACCCTGCCCATGCTCTGTTCCTGTTCACACCCTGAAACCAAAGCCCATCCCTGCCTCTGCTGCTTTCCCACACGTGCCCAGGGACACCCCAGACCTGGTTCTCGTGGCAGGGCCCCTGGCAGTACTCAGTCAGGGTCTCCAGGGTCTGGGTGATGAGGGCCACGTTGTACTCGTTGATGTAGAGGCCCAGCAGCCCCAAACCCCCCGTGGTGCTGCCACACATGATGTCCAGAAACTGCAGTGTCTCACACACCAGGTTGTAGTTGGTTTTGTTGTTCTGGCACCGCAGGAAGTTCTGTCAAGCAAAGCCCAGGAGTGAGGCCAAGTGGCACCACTTGGGGGCCCAGTCCTGATCCCTCTGCCAACACCCCTCCAGCTGCACTTCGATGGATATTTGGGCTGGGACCATCCCTGTAACCTCCAGACCTGGAGAGCAGCGCTCAGTCCCACAGTGAGCCCTGCTATGAACGGCTCTTTCCCCAGCACCAAGTTATCTACAGGGGATGGTGCATTGCAGGTGGGGAAACTGAGGCACAGAGCAACTGGTGCAGTGGCTTTTTGGGACCAAACTGGGGCAGAGCCCAGCCTTGCCCCACCCCAGCCCCACAGCCTGACCCCCAGAGCCCGGGAGCCCCACGACCAACCTGCAGGTCCCGGTTGTGGTTCTCGCAGAGCAGCTGCAGGAAGCGCAGGATGGGCTCCATGATCAGCACCGTCACCCCCATCTCGTTGTTCTGGCCCTGCTCTCCTGTGTCGTGGCCCTTCCGAAACCCCACGGCCATCGGGTACCGCGTGGGGGTGCCGGGCATCAGGAACGTGTCTCCTCGTCCTGGAGGGAAATCCGGCCCCGTCAGCATCGGGCTGCCCGAGGAGCCAGTGCTGGCCCTGCCCAGGGGTCACGGCCCCGTACCTTTGGTGCCAGGGTCCGGCTCGTCCTTGTCCTCGCGAGGCTTGTTCCCGATGTCGCTCATGTTCACCGACACCGTGGACTTGGTCTCCTGCTGCGCCTTCTTCATCCGGTCGTGCAAAACCTTGAAGAACTTCTCAGACTTCTTGTCGCTCGTCATGAGGTTGTAAAAGGATTTCTGGGAGGAGGGAGGGACAGTTGTGCAGGTCTCCACCACAGGGTCCAAACTGTCCCTGCCTGCCCCTCTGAGCTGGCAGCCTCAGCACGCAAGACCTCGTCCGAGAGGACCTGGGTTTTGCCTGGAACCCCACGGGGCTTCCCTGTGACAAAGGATTTGGGATAACCCCAGAGTTCCTGTCCAAGAGCCACAGGCTCCTGAGCCATTTTAGGAATACCCGGCAGAGGGCATCAGCATAACTCCAGAAATAACCTGGAAGCACCTGCCCCTTCCACAGCCACAGAGCTGGAAATTTCAAACCATCAGATTTTGGCACAAACACAGGCAACCAAGAGGTATTTTGGCCAAACCCACTGCCCAGGGCTGGGCTCTGCCCTGTGCCCACGCTGTCCCTGTGAGGGAACTGTCACCCTGCCCACACCAAACCCTGGCTGCACAGTCCCCCTCGGCACCTGGATCTCGGTGTTGCCGCCGTCCAGCAGCCGGATGGCCAGCAGGATGCTCTCCTGGAAGATCTTCTCGTTCTTGGTGTTCATGATGAGGTCAGCCACCAACTTGGTGGCCCCTTCCCGGTCCAGCCGGCACTGGACAGCGGCGATGGCAGACCAGTCCTGGTCCTGGCCTGTGTGAGAGGACACGATGGGTGGGCTGGTGTGGCAGTGCAGGAGAACCAGCACAGCTACACCACTGCTGGGGCATCTCAGTCCATCCTTCCAGCTCCCCAAATCCTTCACTCCCATGGATGTGGGGTCATAGCAACTACTACAGACCTGACCCCATCATGGACCAGGAGCCAGGACTTGGATGTGTGTGTGAGCAGCACAGAGAAGCGGGGAAGGGGCAGGAGAGGGGCACTCACCTCCCCCAGCAGCATCCCCCATCTCTCCTTTGGAGCTGGACCTCTTGTTCTGCAGGTAGTTGTTCATGAGTGTTCTCCGCAGCAGGTTGCCCTGCCAAGACAAACACACGTCACGAGTGTCCCAGTGCAGGGCCAGCACCAGGGCACAACCTGCTGAGCACCCCTGGGTGCAGGGGAGGGCTCTGCCAGCCTGGAGAGAGGGGCTGTGGACGTGCCATGAGC
Source organism: Pachyramphus minor (assembly GCA_013397135.1). Classification (NCBI taxonomy): domain Eukaryota; kingdom Metazoa; phylum Chordata; class Aves; order Passeriformes; family Tyrannidae; genus Pachyramphus; species Pachyramphus minor. The sequence goes on along the minus strand of VYXB01003129.1, from coordinate 628,421 downwards.
CCACAGTGCTCACCCTCTCGCCGTACTTGTTCCTCTTCACCAGCATCTGCTGCAGCGTCCTCAGCACCTTGATGCAGAGCTTCTCCTCTGTCTCCATGAGGTCCTTGGTGTGCTGCACCAGCCTGGCACAGCAAAGCCATTGTCACACAGCTGGTGATGAAGGTCCCCAGCCCCTCCCAGCACTGCCAGCACCCCTCGGCCCTCACTTGGACAGGAACCCCCCGCTCTCGCATCGCTGGAACGCCTCTGTCCCCTCCATGAAGAGCAGCTCTGGCCGGTGCAGGACGTCCACCAGCACGGACAGCTCGGCCTCCACCAGCGGCTTCAGGCGATCCTCCAGGGCACTGATGATGTCCTACAAGCCACAGCACACACCTTCAGGGCCAGAGCACATCCAGGAGCCAAGGGCATGGCAGAGGGACCCTGCAATGCCAGCGCCTTCCTGCCATCTGAACCATGTCCCCCCTTTCCTGCCCTGCACCTGCAGCTTCTCTATGATGTTCTTGTAGTCCCACTGGTTGGGGGTGGTGGAGACACGGGGGAAGGTGCGTGTGGCTGTCTTGTAGCTGGAGGTGTTCCTCTGCACGGTGCTGGTGGAGCTGCTGTTGAGCAGGGAGCTCACATGGGCGTCCAGGTCCATGGGCAGCGCGATGGAGCGGCTCTTGGCTGCAGGACACGGGGCCAGGGTTGGGGACAGCCCCAATCCAGCTGTGTCCCACCACCCTGCCCAGGGCCAGGAACCCCTTCACCAGCATTCACTTCATTTGCAGCAGAGATTTGGGTTAAATACAAGAATAAACTTCTTTAGGCCAGTGGGGGCTGGAGTGTTTCCACCCATCCCTCCCACTGCAGCACATCACCCACAGCCCCCAGAGCCCAGCACAGGGTGGAAGGAGGCAGCAGCTACACTTTTTGGTTGGGAAAGCCCAGCCTGGAGATGTTGTAAGCACCCTGCCTTGAATTCCAAAGGGAAATCCCCACCCAGTGCCCAACCACCAGCAATCCTTTCCATGGTGACTCAGTGCTAACAACCCTCCTCCTGAGTCAGGCAGCTGCACGCTGAGGGCAAAGCCCTGGCCAGGGAAAACCACCATAAATGCTGGCTTTGTGTCCAGGCAGGGACACACCAGGGAGCTCCCAACCAAGCCCAGGCTCCAGTTGTCCCCACACCACCCTGGTGGTACTGAGCCACAGCTCAAGAAAAAGCACACCCTGGAGCTGAACTCCCCGTTCCCAGCCAGCAGCCCCTCACTGTGGCATCCTGCCAAGCCCTGCAGGAGGGATGGTGGCTCCTGCTCACTGCTGGGGCTCAGGCAGCTCAGGGTGGCCGTGCCCCTTGTCCTGTGGGCACTGGGTATGGCTGTGGCACGGCTCTTACCGACCATGGCCAGCGTGCGGATGCAGGACTCCACCGAGCTCTTGTGCTGCTGCTGCAGCCAGGGACACTCCAGCAGCCTCATGGTGGACTGGAGAAGCTGCACCACGATGGTCTGGTGGGTCTGAAGGAGAAAGCAGGCAGCTGTGTGTCAGCACAAGGTGTCCAGACCTCGTTCTGGGGGGTTGGAAGAGCCTCCCCCAGCCATCCTGTCCGGGCAGTGCCTTGTCACCTGCAGCGAGGTGCTGTTCTCTGAGAAGGGGGAGCTGAAGAACGCGTTGATGGTGTCCAGCACCACTGTCAGCACGTACTTCTCCAGCGTGGTGTCTGGCAGGCGCTTCTCTCGCTTCTTGCACATCTGTGAGGAGAGGGAGGATGCTGTTGGCACCAGGGCGAGGGGCCTTGTGTCCAGCCAGATGCTGCTGGCACACGGTGCTGCCAGGACCGTGCTGAGCTGAAGGACATGGTGGGTGACACAGCTCCTGGGTCCATGACAGAGAGCCCTGAGCACTCCCCAGCTCTTACAGTAGCAGCTACATGAGTCCCCACAGTGTCCATGTCCCACAGGTGGCTTTGAGGGAACCCTGGGGACACCGACCTGTCCCCATCTGAGCCACTGCTGCTGTGTCCCTCCCACTCAACCCTCCCCATGCACCTGGGCCATGTCCAGGGTGAAGTTCTCAAACAGAGTCCAGATGTGGTTGCTGGTGTAGATCTCCTTCATCTCCACCTCCGTGTCCACGTAGCAGTGGTTGACGAAGTTCACGTAGGCCATCTTCACCTGCCGGGGAGGGGGCAGGGGCAGAGGCACTGTCAGAAGGCAGCTGGTGCAAAGCCACCATCACCCTCCTCACAGGCACCCCGTACCTCCGTGATGCAATCCTCGTGTGTCACCACCCGCACCACGTCCTCCAGGGGCAGCAGGGACGTGCACTTGATCTCTGTGTAGACATTCTTGCCCTCAGCACAGGCAGCCAGCAGGTCCACCAGGGAGATGTGGTACATCAGGGGACTGTTCTCCTCCACCCCGTCCCTGGCCGCCGTCATCATCTCCAGGAGGGTGGCCAGGGAAGCCTTGTCATTGTAGAAAACCACCACGTCGTCCCCAGCATTGGTGAGCTGCAGGGAAGGGTCAGTGGTCACCACTCCAGAAAAGGAGGGTCAGAAACCTCCAAGGTCAGTGGTGTCTTCTGCAGCAGGGGACAGTAGTGGACAGTGAAGGGTGACAGGGACATGTGTCTGCAGGGAAAGCTGGGCATTTGCAGTGCAACCAAAAATCATGTGGGACTCCAAAACTGCCTCTTGGACCTTGCACTGGGCTGCTGGAGATGTTTCTTACTCCGGGGAGGAGCCAGCATGGCTGGAAGACTCTTCCTCAAGGAAGAAGCCAGTGGTGCAGGTGCCCTGGTACAGCCCCCGCTCCCGCCCCGCCAGCAGCGACTGGAGCTCACCTCAGTCATGATCATGTCCTGGCACTTCTTGACGTACTTGCCCTCGGCCTTGATGATGGTGTGCAGGAAGTCGAGGTACTGGACGTGGCGACCGTGGGTGGCCACGCAGTGGATGAAGTGCTGCGGCACCGTCTCGTTGATCTCTGAGCACAGCTGGTAGTTGTTGAGGAAGATGTGCTGCATCGTCTCTGCCTCCAGCAGCTGTGGACCAGGGCACAGAGTGAGGCCTGGGGCTGCAGGAACAGCCCCCCCCTCCTGCCCTGCCCCTTCTTCCCCAGGGTCTCCTCCTGGCTTTTCCATCCCTTGCTCTCAGCCCCAGGAGTGGTACCCGATTCCCTCCCCACCCCTCGGAGCCCTCTCCTCACCCCCGGGGTCAGGAACAGGTTGAGGTGTTTGTGCAGCAGGGCCTGGTTTTCCTGATTGCCAGCACAAAACTTCTGCAGGAACTGGTGGGTGAACTTCAGGATCTCCATCATCTTGGCATCCCCCTGAGGAAGGAGAAACACCCAGAGCTGGGAAGGATGGAGCGTGGCAGGAGATGCTGCCCCACTGCCTGCCCAACCACCACACAGGGGGGTCCCTGCACCTCCCCCTTGCCCCGGGCACTTGGGACCACTTGGTTTCTGCCCACTCACCTTCTCATAGGGGATCTGCAGCAGGTCCAGCATCACTTTGTGGGCGTCCATGTTCTTGAGCAGCCGCTGCTGCTTCTTGCGCACCTGCTCCCCGACCCCGCACATCTTATTGAGCCGCTCCAGGATCTGGGGCAGAGGGCTCCCGGTGGAGAGGAGCTGAGCGTGGGGTCCCTCAGGATGGCCACCAGCACTGGGGCTTGCTTGCAATCCAGATGCTTCATCCACAAACCCAAGTGCTCCCTGACACCCCCTCACAACTCCTCCCTGCAGCACCACGCAGCACCCTCGTACCTGTCACCCCCCCAGTCCCCTCCCGGCCCCCAGTGCAAGGCTCACTCACAGCCCTGGGGATGTGACAGTTCCTCCCTGTGCTGAGCTGGCAGGAACAAGCCCTGGCTTGGACTCGTTTCTGCTAAACCCCAGAAGAGCTTGGAAATCACCCCAGGATTTCATCCCTTCCTGCTGGTGCACCCAGCAGTGCCGGCTGCGCCTCTGGGAACGGCCCTGGAGGTGGGATTTGGTCTCACTCACCCCCTTGACTATCTGATAGTTCTCGCTGCTCTTCTCTCCCGGAGCAATGACCTCCTCGTCAGCAGCGTGCTGCAGGGGACACAACAGCACCAGGGTCCCACTGGGCCTCTCCAGAGCCTGGGGCACAGTCACACCCCACAGGACCCTCCTGGAGCCTCCTCCTCCAGGGAGAGGGTGCACGGCCCACTGAGAGGTGTGAGGGGTTGGATTGAGGTGAGCTGCCCTCTGCCTCCCACTGCTTTCCCACCCCAGTTCCCAGGGTCTTGCTCAGGGCTCTCACCTCCTTCTTCTCCTTCTTGTTCCCTTCCACTGCACTGTCCCCTTTGCTGCTGCCCTTCTTGTCCACCCAGAGCTCCGATTTCTCCACCATTGTGCGGAGTTTGTCCAGCTCAGACTTGATCACCTTGTAGTTCTCCACATCCTGGGCTGAGATCAGGAGCTGAACCTGCAGCAACATTCCCAGGGTTTCCAGTCTGGGGCACAAACCCCACTCCCCTCCTCTCCCAGACCTCCCTCTCAAGGAAAGGGCCAGGCCCCATCCCAAATCCTGCACCCACAGCCAAGCGTGGGGTGCTCAGGGCACTCCAGAGTGTCCCCCCAGGGTCACCTGTTTGAAGGTGTGCAGGACCTCCTGCCTCTGGCTGAAGTGCTTGAAGAGGAGCTGCAGGGAGCCGGAGATGAGCGGGGGGTAGTCGTGCATCGTCAGGTGGATCAGCACCCGCAGAAACATCCTCCCTCCCTCGTCATCCACCTCCAACATGCTGCTCGACTTCCTGAAGCCGCGATGGAAGCGCTCGGCGTTACCAGCCCCGCGGGAGCTCCCCTGTGCTCACTCACCCCCCAGGGCTCATGGGCACAGCTCCAGCAGCCTTTAGAGCCTCCTCCTCCCCATCACCTGCAGCTCCCAGCCTCGGCAGGATGGCCAGGAGGGGAAGAGCCCTCCTGTCCCTGGGATAAGCACCCCCTGGGGCAGGGACTCACCCCACACCGAACATGGCCTCCGCGTGCTCGCCGATCCGGTCCAGGTTCATGGCTGCAGCTGAGGGGAGAGGGAGGGAGTGAAAGGGTGCCCAGCGCCTTCCTGGGTGTTGGAAGGAACCCACAGGAACCAACCCAGCTCCCTGCCCTGAGCATCCACAGCAGACACAGCACACACCCACTGCACCAACTCCCACCCCACACTCCCGGCCAGCAGCAGCAGGTGGAGGCTGCTGGAGCTGCCACCTCTGTGTCCTGCCAGGGTTTGGTGAGCTGGGGGGAACAGTTACTTGTGGAGTCGAAGGCTGGAGCTGTCCCATCGGCTGCACTGTCCTGCATGGGGTAAACTTCCACAAACTCCTTCTTGAAGACAGAGAGCAGGTAGGAAATCCTGTAGTCCAGCCGCACGTTCAGGATGAACTGGGAGCAGCAAGGAAGAATAAAGCAGAAGTGAGTGAGTGCCCTCTTCATGCCACTGTCCCTCTGCATCAGAAAATCACAGCCCCACTGGCTCCAACCTGCAAGATCTCCAGGATCTTCAGCTTGGTCTCCATCACCACAATGTTCTCATTCTCAATGCTCCTCCCTCTGTCCACCTGCTCTGGGGCTGACCCAGCACTGAGGCTTGGAGGGCTGAAGATGGACTGTTTCCTGCTCAGCACCATGGTGGACATCATCTGCCCCACGCCCTGGATCGACCTCCGCACGTTCTTCCCTGCAGAGGCAGCCAGAGCAGGCAGAGTTGGTGTGGATGGAGAGGGAGGTGGCAGAGGACCAAGGAAGGACCCACTTGGACTGGGAAATGCTGCAGATTTCATCAGAGAACAAGTAGGAGGGACTGGACATTTCCCTGGCACAGCCAAGGGCTCACCACCAGTGCACACCCAGTGCACTCCCAGCCAAAGCTTCCACGGCAGCAAACCAGTGACTTGTTTTCTTGCAACCAAAACCAGAAAGCACTGGGCAGACCACGGAAAACCCCCTCCTGGGTGAGGACAGGGACTCACCCGTCACCTCGTCGTTGTAGACCGCCTGCATCATCAGCTGGGGGTTCTGGACGCAGTCGATGATGCCCAGCAGTGTCCGAGTCAGGCGCAGCAGCTCGCTGAAGCTGTAGAAGCCGAAGTAGATGAGGTTGTGGGCAAGGCTGACGACCTGGGGAAGAACAAGGCAACTCCAGACCTCGCCATGCTCGGGGCTGGGCAGGAGAATCAAACATGGGGGACAGGGACGCCCAGCAGAGCCCCGCTCACCGCAGAGGCAGTGACACAAACCGTGTCACTTCCTGCCAGTGCCGGGGACACCGGCAGCACTCGCACCTCGAAGGTGAGCTTGTTCTTCTCCTCATTGGCGAAGGGCACGGCCTCGCTCACCACGTTGTTGAGATAGTCCTCCACGAACTCCATGGTACTGGCAAACTTGTTCTTCTTGTCATCACGCGACACGTTGAGGTTGGAGTCGTAGCTGCCAGGGGAGATGTTGGGGTGAGCTGGGTGGCAATGAGCCTCCTCCTCCGGGCAGGAGCACTGTCCAGGCAGCTGCTGAGCCATCGTGACCAGCAGTGATGCCTGTGACAGATTGCCCACTTCCTTCTGAGGGCTCAGACCTACCCAGGTCACTCCACAAGTGCTCCCCTCCCAGCCCCTGCCATGGCATCTGCCACCCCTCCTGGGGGACTGCCCCTCAGAGCCCCCGTGAGCCCCAGTGTCTCACTCTTTGATCGTGATGGCCGTGGGGATCTCGGTCCAGAGCCGTGCAAACTTGACGGGCATCACCAGCTCCTGGGGGTCCCTGTCCACGTGCACGTGCAGCATGAGGTGGCAGAAGGACGCCCGCAGGTCGAAGGGCAGCATCTCATCTGCCATGCAGAGGAAGATCAGGTCCACTCCCAGCTGCTGGGAGATCTCCTTGATGGCCAAGTACTGGCGGTCCAGGCACATGCGGGCAAAGAGCTTCAGCTGGTACCTGCCCAGGGATGAGGGGGAGAGGGAGTGAGGCTGTGCAACCCTCACACCCTCACCTGGAGAGAAGATGCCACAGGATCATCACCTGTAGTAGCTGAGGACATTCTCGTCATGGGCATTGCCAGCCCGGGCCTCCTGTGCCAGCTGCCGGATGCTTTTCTCATGGTGGTCATTGTTCTTGTCCGTCCAGGTGAGCCAGACCTCCTCCTCTGAGTACTCAATGCTCAGGTACTCGTGGGACTGGGACATCTCCTTCACCGGCCTCAGCCTGGGACAGGAAAGGGATAAATCTGGAGGTGCTCCCATCGATGGAGCAGCTGCTCCTCAAGGGGTCATGGGGTTTAACCACAGGAGCTGGTGGAGGCAGGACCAGGCACAAACCCCACCGTGGAAAACCCCTCCCTCGGGCACTCACTCAGTTTTGATGAGGATGTCGCTGTTCTTCGAGTCCAGGACACACTTGCAGATCAGCTCCTGGGTGACGGGGATGGCGATGTGGTTGGACACGCACAGGTCCGACAGGTAGTCCAGGAACCTGCCGAGCAGAGGCAGCTCTCTGTGAGAGGGGGCCCTGGGGGTGCCCGTCCCCCAGCACACAGCCCTGAGGGACATCTCCCCCCGACACACACCGGGGCTCGCGGTTCTTGCGCACGAGGCTGACGAAGGTCTCCACCTCGGTCTTGGTGATGTGCTTCTCCAGCAGCTTGCGGTTGTTGTGCAGCAGGGCCGTGATGGTGTCCTCGGCCAGGATGTCGTACCCGATCTGGGACTGCATCATCCCGAACTGCTTGGCAATGTGCTCCTGGAGGGGCAGGGAGGTGGTGAGCACGTGTCCCCCTGCCCCACCGAGACCTTGGGAGTCCCCCGGGGTCCTGAAACACGTGGTGGGAGGGGGGGTCACCCCCACGCACCTGGTTCTTGCGATAGTCCTCCTGGGAGTGCCGCAGCACGCGGTAGCACAGCCGGAACATGTACTGGTAGGGAGCGTTCTTCTGGTCTGACAGCTCCTCCAGCCTCACTAGGGGCCCTTCCCCACCCTTGTCCTTGAAGGGGGCTTTCAGGATCCCAAAGATCTGCCCAAAAGCAGAGGTAAGTGCTGTGTCCTGCTCCATCCCTGCGCATGGCTGGACAGCAGGCTTGGTGCACCCCTGGGGCACCAGCTGGAGACCAGAGCCTGCTCCATGGGGTTTTCCAGACCTCTGGCCCCCAGTGTGACCCTGGACAGGACAGGACATTCCCACAGGACCCAGCCTTGCTGCGATGCAGGGCCCCAGGGACACCCACCTGCTTCAGGATGTTCTGCTCCCGCATCAGCTTCTGCCGCTCCCGGTTGGGCTTGGTCACCACGATGTCCAGCACGTTCTGGCCGTTGTTGGGGACATCGCTGACGAAAAACACCAAGTCCTCCAACAGCTGGATCACAAACCTGTGAAGGGGCACAGTGCAAGTGGGCTGGGGGCTGCTCACCTGCCCAGACTTGGGTCCCTGCAGTGGTGCTGGTGGGTTTTGAGGGACCAAAGAGCCCATGTCAGGGCTCAGAAGCCTGGGAGGGAAGCTGCTGCCCAACCCTCTGCTCCTGATGGAGCTCAACAGCTGGATCTACAGCCCCTATGGTTCCTATACGTGCCAGGGTAAATGCCAGGGGCTTTTGCATTAAATGCCTCTGCCCCCTTGGTCACCCCTGAGGGACCTGCACGGGGAGGGCTGGCAGGGCGGAAGCGGCTGCTTCTGTCCCACAGGGATCTGTGTTTGCTCAGGAAGCACCAGGAACCCACCCACCTAAAAATAATACAGTGACTAATGTGGCTGCCCCTATCGTGGGGCCATCTCCCAGCCCCTCGGATATTTTTCCAGCGGCAAAGGAGGGGCCGGAGCGGGGCTGTGCCGTTATCGGGTTTCCTCGCCAGGCTCCCGGGAGAAGCAGGCGTGGATTGGGGTTGTGGGCAGGAAAGCAAGACAGTGCTGGCACCAGGACCAGGGGCCTTATCCTGCAGAGATGCCGGGGAGCCCTTGGAGGAGCCCAGCCCCAGCTCCCAGGGGACACGGCCTTTTACCTCCGGTCATTCTGGCTGAGGAAACCTTCGTTCATCTTCTCCACCACGTTGGCCAGCATCGAGCTGGCGTCGTTAGCGAAGTCCAGGTCCCGGATCTCGGACACAGGCACAGAGACGATGGCAAAGGCTTCTTTGTCTTCCTTGGTGGGGCACGTGCCCAGCTGGGAAGCAACGGAGAAGCAGCATCACACACACAGGGCAATGTCAAGCGTGTCCCCACAATCTGCCACCGCCCAGCTGACATCAGTGACCCGGTTTGTCCCCATCAGGAGGGCGGGGTGGGCTCTAAGTGACTGGGATGGGCTCCAGGCTGCTGCCCTTGGATCATCCAGGGTACTTCAGTCCCTGGTAAGGCCTGGGTGCTGGGAGGGGAGGAGCACACAAGGAGCTGTTGGGACACAGGGGATGAATTTGGGCATAGGAGGAGGGAGCGGGGCCACACCATGAGGCGGATGGGTCTCTCCTCGTCGATGTCAATGGGCACGTTGGTGCTCTGGATCCAGGTGTTGGTGCAGAGGTGGCGCAGCCTCACGTAGGAGTTCCTGCAAACAGCACAATGTCCTGGTGAGTGACCCCCACACGGACACAGAGGGACCCACTCCTTCCCCCAGCACAGCCCCCGTAAGAACAGACTGCCCAAAATTCCAGCCCACACCTGGAAGCCTCCCCTCCTTACCCCAGGCCCTCTGTGGGGCTGGTGCTGACGTACCGTGGGACGAAGGAGTCCGTCTTCTGCAGCGTGGTGGGGTCCAGCTCGAAGAGGGAGGCGATGTCGTTGCCGTGGGGCACAGCCACCAGCCGGTACTTGATCTTCTCGCCCGTGTTCCTGCGGCTGGCGCGGCTGCTGCTCCCCTGCACGGGGACGGGGGCTCTGAGCCTGGTGTGGGGCTGAGCCCAGGCTCCCCGCCGAGCCCAGAGCCCCGTGCCTGTGGCACCAGGGCACACACAGCAGAAGCTTTGCTCGGCCGCGGGGCTGAGCCGCGGTGACGCACGAGGGGCTGCAGAGCACAAGCGCGGCGTGAGGCACCTGAGCTACGAGGCCCCCCCCTTCTCCAAACCTCACCAGCAGCAAAGAGAAAAACCCCCCTGAACATCCAACTCTCTCATCTACCAGCACCTCCCCGTGGCCTGGGGAGCCAACATGCACTGGGACCCCTTGGACAGGTTTCGGCAGGGTCCTCTCTCAGGCGGGACACGGGGACACTGCTCTGGGCGTGTGGGAAGCTGCGCTGGCAGCGGGGCAGCCTCGGCCCCAGGCACGGGCACGTCCCCCAGCAGGCTCTGTTTTGGGGCAGTTCCCTGCTTTGGGGCACTGGGCAAGAGCCAGAGGGATTGGGGCAGCGGCAGCAGCGGTTCTGCAGCGGGGCTGCAACACAGCTCACCGTGGGCACTGCTTTGGGCTCAGCCACGTCTCCTTTATAACTTGGGTTTTCCTGGAAAGTTAGAGAGGGAGATGAAAGACAGCTGTCAGTCCTCCCACGAGGTCCCTCCAAACCCCTGAGTATGGGGTGTCATCCCTATTCCTGCCTTCCTTGAACACATCACGGAGAGGACACCTGCCCAGGTGGGGTGGAGGACGTGACCTGCCCCCTGTGCCCAAGGCTCTGGCCCTGTGAGGGGGACAGGGGGAGCCCCAGGGAGCAGACCCAGGCTCTGTGGGGCTGCAAGAACCCTCTGGAGGCTCCAGGTTGAGCTCTCCAGTGGGCAACACTGGCCTTGCCAGCATCATCAGCCCAGGACGGGGATCAGTCTGAGATCTTCTTCCCTCTGCAGATGTCAACCAAGTGTCTTTGGGTTCAAATCACCCATTTCAGAGCACCAATATTTGCTGTTTTCCATCCCGCAGTGGTGGAAGGGCCCTAGGGGCTGCCCTTGGGTGTTTTTTCCAGTTAGGGAGCAGTTGGCACATGGTGTCCCCAGGATTCCCCTGCTTCCCTAGCGGCAGAGCTCAGCCCTTGGTCGTGGCAGCTCGTTTGTGTCAAATAAACCACATTATCTAAGTGCAGCAACTCCTTTGTGCCTCTATCAGAAGGCCTTGAGCTGCCTTAAATAGGAGTAAAAAAACTTGGCAGATGGTGTTTCCAGACCCAGATTTTGCCCCCACCCTCCCCAGGCAAGGACAGCAGGATGACTCATCACCAGTTGTGCCAGTCAGTTCCTTGGAACAGGGTGAGCAACAGAAAGCCCCAACCATCCCCTCCTGGCCCCCTGGGCCAGAAAAGAAGCCAGAAACTGCCATTTTGGCAAGTGAACCCCTTCACTACAGGGTGGAGGATTTCAGGGGGGAAGGCCTAGCCCCACAACCAGGTGGTGACAGTGACGTTCACACTCTGGTGCCAACGTCCCCTGTGAGCAAAGAGGAGCCACGGGGCCAGAGGCCACGCAGGGCACTGCTGCCCTGCCCAAGGTGGGCACTGCCTTTGGTAGGGGTGGCACAGCCTCTCCAGGGCAGGGCATGCTCCTGCACCCCTCTGCTCACCCCCTTACCTCTGCTGCCAGGTAGTTGCCCGTGGCAAGGTGCTTGAAGCGGTACAGGCCATTCCAGTGCCCGGCTCCCCCTCGGCACGGGTCATGGTGGACCACCTGGGAGAGGCAGAGCAGAGCTCAGTCTGTGGGGCTGAGGGGCTGGGATGCCCATGCAGGTACCCCAAAATCCTCCAGACACACTCTCCATCCCCTCCCTGCTCACCTCCACCTCCCACAGGGCGTTGGAGCTGGTGGCCGAGGTGGCCGACTGCCTCAGGGTGGTGCGGAGGAAGACGTGCAGCTTGCCCTTGTACTCATCACAGGTGAGGAACTTCTCCTGCTCGGCGTGGAACAGCCTCACCACATCCCCCTGGACCAGCACACGATGGAGAGACCCAGGGACAAGGAATCATGGAATCATTAAGGTTGGAAAAGACACCCAAGATCAAGTCCAACCTTCATCTGAATACCACCAATGCCAACTGAACCATGCTGTGAACACTTCCAGGGATGGTGACTCCACCACTGCCTGTTCCAGTGTTCAACCACTCATTCAGTGAAGAAATTGTTCCATGGCTCTCCTACAAGGTGATGCATCTCCTCCTGTGACCCACCCCTACCCTGCAAAGGGGATGGGATTCCTCCCATGCATGGTCCAGAGCAGAGCACAGCTCTCAGCTGTGTGGCAGGACTGGGACCCTGAGGATGGCAGGGCACTGCCACCTCTTCCCATCTGACCTACCTGAGCTGTGCCAAAACCTGCCTCAGCAGCACAAACAGTCCTTGGAGCCCAGGGCGGATGCCTTGCACGGGGACAGGGGATGGGACACCCTGCACTGCCATCACTCCTGTTACCTGTGCAGGTGACTCCTCTGCTCCCACCCCCAGATAAAAATGGATGTGAACCCATCACTTTACACCCTCAGAGTGGGCAGAGGCTCCTCTCACCAGTGTGTTTAAGGCATTAACACCCCGGGAAGGAGGATGTGGGAGGCTGGGGTAAGCACAGCGCCTGGGGATGAAGGTCTGTAAGATCATAACAATCCACATCCATCCAGCTGCTTCCTGGAGGACCTTGGCCCCGAACAATAGCTCAGCAGGGAAAGTTCCTTTCCCAGGCAACAGCCAGCCCTGCTGCAGGGCTGAACAGCTGAGAATTGTCCTCGCAGTGAGGAGCCACTGCTTCACTGCAGCACCGCGTGGGCCTCAGGTTGCCCTCGAGAGCCAATTTAACTCCCCGAGGCAGAGGGCAATTTCATGCCCTCTGGTACCTCCTGCCACGAGATACTAAAATATCCCCCTCCTGCCTGCTGTTCTGTTCTCCAAGTGATGAATTCTCCCAGAAATTACAGTCCTCAAGGTAGGACCTGTTTTCCACCCTTGTCACAGAGCCAAATGGCTGTTCACACGTCCTGTCCCTGCAGGGGACCAGGGCTGCATCCCTGGAGCCCGCCAGGTCTGAGCAGCCAAACCTCCTTCCTTACCCCTTTCAGCACTTCCTCCATGTGGTCACAGAACTGCATGAACAGGTTGATTTTCCAGCTGGTGTTACAATTGACAGAGTTCACCTAAGGAGCAAAAGAGCACGGTCACGATCCCTGGGACAAGGAAAGAAAGGAAGAAGAAGGGAAAACAACAGGCAAGCCCTGACAGCAGCCCTGCCCAGGCCCCCCAGTACCTCCTTGCAGCCAGCGTTGTCAGCAAGCTCGTAGTTGCTGGCGTGCAGTGGCTGCCCGGCGTTGACGGGGTTCAGGATGACTTTGTCTCCCACGACTACCTGGGGAGCAAAATGGGAAAGGGGCAGCGGGGATGAGACCGGGCACCGGACGGGGAGCCGAGCCTGGCACGGCACTCTCTGTACAGTGTCACTTAGGGGCTCCTCACATTATCCCCGTTGCTCCTCAGCTTCCAGAAGGGCTGGATGAAGAGCCAGGAGCCCTCGTTGCCAGTGGCATCCAGCGTGACCCGCATGGCGTTTTTCTCCAGCAGCGCCGGCAGCCGCTTGTTCACCGTCAGGTACTTGTTGCTCTTCATGTGCAGGAGCTGGAGGAGCAAATTCTGGGTGAGCTGTGGCAGTGCAGCCCCCTGAGGCCTCCCAGAGTGATCCCCCCAGCCCCTTCCCAGCAGCTGCGTGACTGCCACGTGCTGGGTGTGTGCATCCCCCATCCCGCAGCACCGAGGACGGGCAGTGCCCGTGCCGGTACCTGTATGACACTGCCGTACTTCACCACGTCCCCGTGCACCTTCTTGTTCTCCGTCTCGTTCTGCTTCTGCTCCATCTGGGCCGCGTGCTGGTCCAAAGGGAGAAGAGCTGAGTTAGCAGCACCCTCCTCCCTCCCCAGGAGCAAATCCCAGAGCCTCCTCAGCCACGGGGGGATCAGCATCCCTCTGCCCCCCAGAGCATGGTCACCACGGCTCTCCAAGAGCCCAGCCCGGGACCATGGTGTGGCCCTGAGCAGCCCCAAGAAATCCATGTGAGAAAAGTCCTCACGTAAACTGAGGACTTCAAAAATTAGGACAGGGACAAAATGACACCGAAATTCCCCCAAGACATCAGGTCTTGGGGGCAGCACTGAACAAGGACTCTCTGCACAGGACTGGGACTGGGCAACACACCCACCATAGAGGCCCTGAGGACTGGGGCCTCCTGGCAGCACCGGAACCAAAGAGCCAGGGGCCCCGTGGCAGAGGTGCCAGCAGTGCCAGGCCCAGAGACAGAGCAGGTCCAGACCTGCTGCAGTGGATGCAGCAGGATGAGTCCCCACGAGTGAATTGCTCAGCAGCACTTGCAGCCCCTCTGCAAAACCACAAACATTTTCCATGCGGTGGCTCTGGCAGTGGGAGCAGTGATGTGATTTTGACACAGACGGAGCAAAGCAGGAACTTGCTCCCACAGCAGATGTGGGAATGGTGAGGGTGTGCTGACAGCGCTGGCGCCAGCCTGGGCACAGCCTGGGCAGCACCAGCACAGTTCCCCCGCAGCTGGGATGGGAAACAGCAGCAAGGGATGGAGCTGGGAGAGCTTCTGCCCTTCCCCATCCTGCTTTCAGCCCCTTTCACCTGAGGGCAGAGGAATTGCGAAACATCTGGAATCATGGCTTGGCATTGGGAGGATGGGACAGTGGGTCAGTGAGTGGCCAAGCAGGTGAGGGCTCTGAATGTGCCTGGCAGGCATCCCCACGCAGCTCTGGGTGCCAGCCAGGGTAACCCTCCCACCCCACACAGCCACCCAGGGACATGAGTCCTGCAGTGGTGGCTGCTGCCACCCAGAAAACAAACCTGCTGCCAAGAAATCCTGCACTGATGTGGCTCTGGGAGTTTAACAACAACCCCATGGAGCAACATGGCTCTGGTAAGAGATCCAGCACCACAGCACGTGCTAAATCTCCATCCAGATCTGAGCAACTTCTTCGCTGACAGCAGTGGGATGGGAGCGGGAACTGGTTCCCCCAAGCACGTGAGTCCACAGGGCTGACGCTCCCAGCCCACCCCTGGGATGGGACGGGGTCTGTCCCCAAGCCCAAGGATGGGTGTCAGGGATGCACACAAGGGTGGGAACAGGGAGGATCAGGAGACATCAGCAAAGGGGGAGGAAAGCCCCCATGGCCTGTCTGCACTGCCCAGGGCTGCACCTGTGATTAGTCAGCCAGGAAAACACGGAGCCTTAAACTCACCTAAAAACAACAGTGAAGAGCACAGGCTTGGAAAGACAACTGTGGGCATTGCCTGGCAGGGCTTCTCCGCTCTAGACCTGGCTGCTCCTACCTCAGGGAATCACCTCCATGGGCTGGAGATGTTCTCAGCCTCCCTGATAAACTGCAGACTGGAGCCTGGTGCCCACTGGGATAGGTGGGATGGGGCTGTTGTGGCCACATGGGCAGAGCTGGGCTCAGCTCCCTCCTGCCCCAACTCCACTCTGAACACCAATGGAAACACCAGGAGCAGTGGGAAGCAGCAGGGAAATGGCAGAATCTCTTTAAGACAAAGCCTAACCAAGGTGCAATCAATCAGGCTCAGAAATGAGCATCTGGGTCCCGCTGTGGCCAGGACAGCTGCGACGTTACAAGCCCCAGTCCAACGGGAGCAGGAAAATGGTTGTTTCCATGTGCCAGTGACCATGTAGGGCCAGACACAGCAGGAGGCACTGACCCTGCCCCAGCACCTCCAAAGCAGGGCAGGACACCCTGTCCTGACAGTGCTCAGACCCCCCTGCCCAAGGCAGAACTGGGGACGGTGGAGCTGGGGCTGGGCTTGAGGCCCGATGAGATGATTTAGTGAATCTCTCCTCAGCCTCAGTTTTATGAATCATCTGTGGGGCCTCGCCAGCTGTCTGAGGCCATTGTGCAATGTTTGACATGGGCCCTGGCCAAACCTCGGGGAAGTCAACAGGAGCCTTTCCCTTCCACAGCCCTTTGGAGCACGTCCTGGCCGCAGGGCTCCCTCCTGCACGCCCGGGGTGCTGAGAGGGTTCTGGGGGGGTGCAGGGCTGTGCTCACAGAGCTCCTCTGCCCACTCTGCCACAGCTCTTCTGCACAAGGAGCATCAGGAGGGTGAGATAACAACAGCTGTGCACGGGGTAAGGGAAAGGCAGGGGGAAAAGGCAGGTGGAAATCTCCTCTCATCCCAAAACCAGCATCACCAGAGGGTCTGCATGTGATCACCCACCCAGCCCTCAAGGTCTGCCTGCTCAGGGCAGGACAGTCCCTCACCCCTCTCACCTGGAGCTTCTGCAGCAGCACCACATCTGCAATCTTGTCCTTGTCCTGCTTGGTCTGCTTGGCCTTCCAGTACTGCTTCTGTGCGGAGTAGCGGTTCATGGGACACACTTTGAAGAGGCAATCTGGGAGCAGAGGAGGCAGTGTGAGGCTGCAGCAGCCACCAGTGTGTCCAAGGGGGGCCAATGTCCCCGAGGGACAGGAGCAAGGGCTCCTCCAGGACACGGCTCCTGCCCCAGCAGCACCACTGGGAGATGGTCCCTCCATCCCACCACAACCCCATCCACTGCCAGGGCTCCCAGGGAGACACGGCAGGGACACGTGGAGGTCACATCACTGTGTATTGGCTGCAGGGTCAGCTTTAAATCAGGATAAATAATGAATCCAGGAATTACTCCACTTCTTGGACTCATGATTAGAAGTGCTCCCATCGGAAATGGCTGCGCTATTTGGGAAGGAAAGCTTCAGGGGGAGAAGAAGCTCTGATGAAGCCCAGCTGCACCAAAGGAGGAGAGGATCCTGCTGGGAGGGATCCGGGAGGGAGGGAGGTTGGGACATGAGCAGCCATCTCCACATCCCTTGTTACCATGGGACACCCAGAGCCTGCAGAGGCTGTGGATGGATCCTGTGGTGGCCATGCCACTGGGCACACACTTCCATCCCTCCTGAAAAGTTTCAGAGAGCTTGAATCACCCGTGCTGGATGCTACAAGCGTAATCCCAAAATCTGTGTGTCAGCAGCTGCATTTCAGGTCCTAAAGGATGCACAAGATGCATCCCAGCTCCTCCAAATGCTTCCAGTGACTCCCTGCTCTGCAGATTGTCCCAGTTTGTCTGTTTTCCCCCCAGATTGGGGGCAGGAAGTGCAGACACCCAGATCCAGGCTTTGGGAACTGAAGCAGGAGAGCAGATGTCTGGAGACAAGGAGGCACTCACATCTCCCAGGCCCTTTCCACGGCTGAAAGCTGTACAGGGTGAGAGCAGGAAGGGCTCTGCAGCCTGAATCGCCCTAATTATGCCTGAAATAGCAGCCCAGAACCTTCAGGCACAAAAAGAAAATCAAAAAGTCCCTTCCATGGCTGGCTGCGGGCCCGAGGCGCTGGCGAGAGTGTATTTATTTACCTGGGAGTGCCGAGCGCGGTTCTCAGCAGCCGGGGCCGCTGGGCCGGGGCCAAGTTTCACCTTTCTCTTTGCAGGTCTGTTTGCCAGCGGCACAAGGCATTACAAGGAGCCCGTGACACCGGAGCTGCCGGAGCTGCCGCGCCTGGCTGCCTGTGCCCACTGCCCCGAGCGGGGCCTGGTGACACCGGGGCACCTGCAGCCCCCGGGATGTTCCCACCACGTTACTAACCAGGCTGCAAGATGGGTGGGACGTCAAAACCCAAGCCCTGGCTCCACGCACGCCCTGCCCACGGGGCTGCCCCCGGCTCAGTGCTGAGCCTGGTTTGGCAAGGAGGGAAACTGAGGTACCGTGAGGTTTTCACACAGAAAGTCTCCAGCACAGTTTGTGTTGGGAGCCAGAGATTTTGGCATCTGGGCCGAAGCATCGACAGCTTTCTGCAAGATGGATGGTGGGCGGAAAACAGGGAAGGCGGGGGAAGCTCCCACGTCAGCACTGCCCTGCAGGAGCAGCTCAGCAGGGGGATGTGGGGCCGACTTGCCCCGGCCCAGAAAGGCTGTGGGGGCACAACCTCCTGTGAACGGAGCTGGAACGTGGGGCACTGGGGGCACTGGAGGCAGTGGCAAGGCCGAGGGTCCCCCTGCCCCTTGTCTGGGAGCCTCTGGCTCGGCGCAGGGTGGAAGCACTGGATTTGCTTTTCCTTTCATGCCTGAACTGGGCTGGGAAGAGCCTTGGAGGGGGGAGAAACCACAGAAAGAAAGCAAATAACTGAGAGGTGTGGAGCGTCCCTCCCGGGCAGGGCTGCAGCAACAGGCTCCCGGGTGGGTTTTGGCGTTTCCAAAGAACCTCTCGGACCTGACCTCGGGAGAAGGGTCCTGTTTTCCCAGTGGGATGCCCGGGTGTGACCTGCAGGATAGGGCAGGGTCTGGCCACAGGATATGGGGACGGCAACAGCACATGAAAATCCTGCCCAGGCTCTCGCTGCTGCCGCAGGGAAGAGCCGCAGCCGTTGTTTCCCGATGGCTATCGAGCAGGCAGAGTGAGACCCTTCCGGCCATTAACACGAGCAGCTGGATATCCTGATAGGGTTTGCAGGGAGCAGGGCTGAGCCTCGACCAAACCTGGGCCTGGAAAAGAGATTCAACACCCGCCCATGGCCAGGCAGGGGATGGAGTGGCTGCTGGGACAAGGCTGCTCCCAGCTCTTCCCATCCAGCCCCAGGTGAATGTCCACTGATGCCCAGGAAATGGCTCCCTGGGCTGTCCAGGGCTGTGGGATGCTGGGAGCTGCTGGATGGGTTGTTAATCAGTCCCATGTAAAAATCAGTGGCAACAGCTCCTGTGGAGAGCTGGGTTGCTGCTGTAGGACCCCTGTGGGGGTGGGTGCTCAGGGGAAAGGCACAGCACCCCACTGCAGGATGCACCCAGAAAAAAGGTGGAGGCACAATGCAGAGGGGGGAAATGATATTTAAAAAGCTTTTTTTAAAATAGGACCTGAAATGACAGCAGCTGGGATGAAAGGAATGCCTGCCCTAAACCAACCCCAAATCCAGCACCACAGTCACAGGTTTGGGGAGATCTCACAGCTCTCTGCACACTCCTTGGCTATAAACTCCAGGCACTCAAACTCAGCTGGGACACTCTCTGGGACACAGCCCTTTCCCTGATTTAGAGCACCCCAAGCACATGGCGCAGCAGGCACAAGCCAGCACTTCCCAGACCCCAGTCCCTCTCCCGGGCACAGATGCTCAGAGCCACCATCGTCCCCAAGGCCGTTCAGAGCAGTGATGGAGCTGCCCCAGGCTCACCTCGAAACTTCTTGGGTGGGTTGTCCAGGTCCCCGGCAGCCGGTTCCACCACGCACCGATCGTCCACCAGCCTGCAGGGATAAAAAAGGGGAGCAGGGTCAGGAACAGCGGGATGGCAGCAGGGAGTGGCTGTGCCTGAAACCACAACCCTGCCACCATCACCTGGCCCAAGCAACAGCACCCAAACCTGTATCTCCCATTTCCCACCCATTTGCACTCCAAAAATCTTTCACACACCAGCACTTGGCTCCTGGAACTGCTCTCGAGTGCCCCTCATTTCCCACCACAGCCACTGCTCCATGGGTGCTTTCCATCCCCATCCCTAAGGGCACACAAGGCTGATACAGATCACAGTAAAGAACCACAATGGTTCATGTCAGTAACTCCAGGCCCTTTGCTCAGTGACCTGTGCTGAGGGGATCCTGCCCTGCCCAGCTCCAGCTCCCAGCTGAGCCCAATGCCCCCCAGGCACAGTGTGCTGGCTGCTGCTATTCCACTGTTAATCCAGCAAAAATGTGATGAGTTCAACTTTCATTCATAGGTCCTCCTTCTCCAGCTGGGAACTCACCCCACTGGGACACGGCGGGTGCAGGTGCTGTGCATGGAGGTGGCAGGGGCCCCCCAAACCCAGTTATTAATTATTATCTGATCAGAGCTGCAGGCTCTGCCCATCAGATCAGGGCTCTGTGCCTCCTCCCTGCTCACCTCTTTGTTTTCCCAGCATTCAGCAAAATCCCACAGGCTTGGGCACCGATTTTGGGATGGAGGGGATGATGCTTTTCGAAGTTACCAAGAACAGCAAAGCACAACCCAACACGAGGATCTGCCCAGCGCCCAAAGCACAGAGGGCCGAGCATCGCCCAAGGGGCTCCTGGGGCTGGGACACCCAGAGCTCGTCTGTGTGAGGCTCCCAGGGGAACTGGGTGCTCCAGCAAGACAGGCTGTACCCGCTCGCCCGCTTTCCCAGCCCCGGGAAGCGAAGCAGCAGGAGAAGCTCTGCTGCTGCCCAGGAGATGAAGGGGAAGCGCGTCCCCACCTGTGGAGGCAGCGGGAGGAGGACACAGGAGTGTGCCTGCCATGCTGTCCCAGGGGCAGAATCCATCACAGGCCACCTTGGTGAGGGACAGGAGGGCAGGAACAGCCTGGAGAAGTGAGGTGCAGCAAAGGCACAGCAGAGCCCACGCTGTCCCCTCAGCCCCCAAGGGACTCTCACTGTCCCCCACAAACCAAGCACCCCAAACAGTGTGGAGATGCACCCACTGTGCTGTGAAGGGCTAAAAACAAGGCAGATATCCTGCCTGCAGATCCAGCTCCCTTCCTCAGCCCAGCCTCTGAACGGAGGAGGGGGAAATTCCTTTCAATAGCTCCACAGAGAGGAATTTGGCCTCGGAGCTGATGGATTGGGACCCCGGGGACCCCGGCACTGCGGTGTCCTTGGCAGTGGAGGTGTGGGCTGGCACCGTGCTCCAACACCCAGCACTGCTCCTGCCCCGCCCGCTCCTCACAGCTCCCCAGGGCTCGGGAGAGCAACCTGAGTGTTCAAACAAAGGAGAAAAGCAATTTATCTAATGCTTCTGGTGGCAGCAGAAGCTTAAAAACAATTAGCAAAGACCTGGAAGATTGGAAAAGCCCCAAACCCACGAGGTTTCAAACACAGGGTGAGCTGTGGCCGGACAGAGCTGCCTTGGCTCTGCAAACCTCTGTGGTCAGCAGCAAGGGGGTTTTAGGCTCCCAATCAGGCACTGCCCCAACACAACCTCTCTTCCATGGGTCATGACAGCAGGGAAGTAGTTGGGCTGGTTCCCTGCACAGCACGGAGCCTTGGGGGAGCAGGGAAAGAGGGAAAGGGGAAAACCAGAGGCAGCTGTGAGCAGAGACTACATCACATCTCATATGCAAAGCCCCAGCCCAGCCCCAGGGCCACTCGTGGGCAGTTTTGGTTTCTATTACTGTTATTTTGATGGGGACAGGGCAGAAAACACACTTTTGATGCACCTGGGAGTGAAGACCACTGAGAGCTGAGCACCCAGGCACCCGCAGGTTGGGCCCAGGGAGTGAAGCCCTGAACCCTGGCACGTGCCCAGCTCCCACCAGTGCCCACAGAGGCAGAGGGCTCAATTCATCTCCGCACTTTAAAATCCCAAAATCCTCCCCTATCACAGCTGGAGGCCTCCCAGGAGGCTCATTTTCAGTGTTGGCCGTGCCACAGCACTCGCCTGCCTTCCCTGTGCCCAGCATCACTGCTCCACCAGGCAGGATTAGTGACAGTGACCTGCCAGGCTGGAAGTCTTAATTAGTTAATGATCTCAAGGCAGTTTCAGCATCTTTAATCCTAGGATTACATTCTCTGCAGGAATGCAAAGTGTTCTTCTTATTAAACTGATACTCTGGACTAACATTCCTCAGTTAAAAATTGCTGAAAATAAAGGATTCTGACAGGGTGGACATGAGTCACCTGGGAGGCAGCTGGAGCCAGGACACGCTCCCACTGATAAAACAAGCAGCATTCCCGCTGCAGGATGGGTGCTGGGAGCTCCCTCTGCCATCGGGGGGGGGGGGTGGGAGCACGTGAGGGCACTCGGTGCCCAGGTGTTAAGGAGAAAAGGGGCTGGAGGAGGATCCCGTGCAGGGCAGGGGTTGGATGCAGCCTGGGAATGTCACAGTTTGCTTTTCCAAATTATCCCAGGGAGCAGGAGGGGCTGGACCCTGCACTGCTGAGCCCCTCAAGACACAGGTGAGCATCTGGGCAGCTTTAAGCCCTGGAGTCCTCACCAGTTCCAGAGGGGCTTTCTGGTGCTTCCAGACTCTGAGCACAGAGTGATTCCCTGGCCCGGGGCCAGCGTGCTTGGCCTCGTGTGAGGCAGAGCCTTCCCCGAGGTCAGGGGAGCAGCAGCTCGTCCAGCACTGCCAAAATCCACCCGTGTCAGACCCCCTGAGCTCCCCGGGGACAGGGGCCAGCTGGGGCTGACGTGGAGCTGCTGCTCCTGCAGTGGGACCCTGGGCTGGGGAAGAGCCTTCCCAGGGCACGGCACACACGGTGCCAAGGGGAGCTCCAGGGGTGCACAGGGAAGGAGGGCTCTGGGAAAGGGGAAGACACAAATCAGGCAGGAGCACACCCCTACAAAGCCCACTGACCCCTGGAGGTGAGGAAGAGGAGGAGGAGAGCTCCTTGTTGGTCATGGGCCAGGTCAGCCCCTCTGGCACCCTTGGGGTGCAGGGTGGGCACTAAGCCCCCAGGGAGGAATAAGAATCGAGTGAGCACAGGGCAGCCACAAAAATGCAGCTTTTCCCTGCTGTCCCTGTGCCAGGAGGACTCAGATTCCTCCTCCTCCTCTTCCCTGCAGAGACGGGTTCGTCCTGACCCGGCAGAGCTGGAGTTACCCTTTAACCAGCTGCATCTCCCTGAGCTGCTCCACCCTGAAATCCACCTGCAACCACACGTACAGCTACCAAAGGTGTTATTTCACCTGAAACAGCTGCTCACCATCCAGGTGGGTTTGCCACCAGCCCTTCTCCATGTGAGACCCAAGCCTCCAGCAGGTCCTGGGAGCCCCCAGGGATAGGGCAGCAAACAAAATCCTCCTCGACAACTTCCCACGTTCCCAAAACCACTTCTGGCCTCTCCAATACACCCATGCTGTCCCCCAGCTCTCCCAAGGGACCACGTCACTCCCAGGGCGCTGTGACCAGCAGCAGGGTCACCCTTAGCCCAGTTCTCTCTGCCCACAGGACTTCTGGGGGCTTCTCTTCCTTTGGGCTGATCAACACTGTAGCTGCTTTGGGTATCTTGGCTCAGCATCCCCCATTAGCCCAGCACTGGAGCTCCCCACCCCTCCCGGGATGCTTTTCCTGCTCACGAGCAAACGCCCACTGCAGAAGGGGGGCCTGGGGGAGGGTTTGTGCCAGGGCCCCCCAGCTGTGCCCTTTGGGGGGCTGGGAGCAGGGGGGGCTCAGTCAGGGGCTGCAGGGCTCCCCCCACCTCCACCCCAGCACATTGGTGTCCAGCCCTTAACGTGACACCAGTGAGCAGCACCTGGACACACATTGTCACCCCACATAAACAGATTCCACTGCAGACCCCCAGTGATCCCACAGCCAAAGCCAGCCCTCCACAAGGAAGGATGTCTGGCCAGCGTGGGCTGGCAGAGCTGTTTGCCTTGCAAATGAGCTAAATAAGGTCCCTGTGGCAGGAGGGCCAGGAGAAACACTCTCAGTGAGTCACCAGGTCCCTTATCACAGGAGTGATTTAAGGTGTGGTTGGGTCTCCCCAGGCACAAGGGGAAACTTGGGGGGTAGAAAGAACCCAGATAAAGCAGAACCCTGGGAAAGTGGGGCTGCCCAGCAGAAACAATGCTGGGGCCTGGGAGAAGAGGCTCCCCAAACAAGTCCTGCTTTTCAGGCGCTGCTAAGGACATCTGGAAAAACACTTGGCTGAAAGGGGGATGCAAGGGCCAGAGCTGCAAAGGGATCAGAGCCACAGAGTCCACACACCTCTAAGTGAGCTCCTGGAGAGCCACTGGGACACACTGTGGGAGCCAACAACCAGTGCTGGGTCCCAGCAGAGCCTCCTCCACAGCCCCTTTCCCAGAGGCTGGAGGGGTGCTCAGCACAGAGCTGCTGAGGCTGCAGCCCTGCCCGGGGATGGCTCTGGCACTGCGACTCCAGGGCAGCTACGGGGAGCCCTCTCCACAACGGGCCCAGGGGATGAGCCCCATGGCACAGACAGGCTGCACCTGCAGGACCTGCTGCCCGACACTGAAGAGCTGCCTGCACGGAGATCCTGGGCGGGTGGCACCCTACTGCACCCCACTGCTGGGCAGCCTGGTGGAGGGAGCCTCGGTGGGCACAAACCCAGCGGCCGCACGTGCCCAGCGGTGGGTGCGAGAACACGTGTAGGCGAAGGTATGTGCGTATGGAGAGGCATGTGGGAGCAAGTGCATTCATCACAGATTATAGAGCCGGGCAGCTCCTGCCCCAGGAATCCCATCCAAGTCAGCATTCCTGCCTGAGCTCAGCCTCTCCTACACGCAGCGTGGGGCAGGAGCGCTGGCACAGCCCCACGTCCCCCCGCCCGGGGCTGCGGACGTGGTTTGGGTTCCTGCCTTGGGGTGAGGAAAAACCCACCCATGCCCCAGGGCAGCCCTGCCAGAGCCCTCCCCACCGAGGGCCACGGCCTGTCCCCACACCACAGCCAGCGGGAGTGGGCCTGTGCATGGAGGGGCATGAAGGTCCTGGCCTGGCTTTGCTCCAGCAGCACTGTCGGCCTGTATGGAGACAGGAGGGACAAGGGACAGGCCCCCAGTGTCTCCACTCTGTCTCCCCAGGCTGGGCAGTGAGATCCCCTTGCCAGTGCTGCCATGGCCAGGCAGCTGACTCAGCCCAGAGCTGGCAGTGCCCTGGTCCCCCAGCCCCAAGCAGCACTTGGTGGCCTTGTGTTGGTGACCCTGCAGCGATGCCAGTGATCATGGGGTATGTGGGACCCCAAGGGGAGACAGCGAGAGCCACCACTGCCTGGATAGAGGCTGGCAGCCTCCAGCCACGCTGGACAGGGCTGGGGACACAGAATGATCCTGTGCCCAGGAGGGATCCTGACTGCACGAGCCACCCCGCTCACACATCCCCTTCCTCACCCCATCGACCCCTCAGACTCCTTAAGCCCATTTCAGCCCCCCCAGCCCCTAATGAGGAGGAAACAGCTTCTGGCCGTAGGGAGGGTGGGCTGAGGGTCCTTCCAGGGCTGCATCCTTCCCCTGACAGCGGCCAGAGCCTGGAGGGAACCCGGGACCACCCTGTCCCCCTCTCCACCATCTCTCCCAACTCCTGCTGCAGCACCCGGAGCTTCCCGGCCCCTTTTCCCACTGTGCTCCGGCTCAGCACCATCGTCCCGTTCCGTCCATCCCGGGGTCCCTGTCGGGCGGCCACGGGAGCCCCTCACTCACCCCAGGGTACTGATGAAGCCATTGACGGAGCCCTCGGCGTACAGGGAGACGATGTCCCCGATGTGCAGGAAACTCGACATCTCATTCATGGTTACCCCGACCCGGCGCGGCGCCGCTTCCTCCCGCAGTCACCTTCCCGGGCCGAAATCCAGCATGGGCGAGGGGACCAGGGGGTCCCTGCTCCGGGGGGTCCCTGCTCCGCCGCGGGGCGATCCCAGCCCGGCTCCTGCCGCCAGCAGCACCGGGAGCGGGACGGGAGCGGAGCCCCACGCACAACTTTTACATGTGCTGGGCAGGAAGGGAGCCAGGGAGAGGAGGAGGAGGAGGAAGGGGAGGAGGAGGCGGGGGATGAAGCTCAGTTAGGGGTCCGCATGGGCTCTGTCCGTCTGTCCGTGCCCCGTCCCGCACAGCTGCGCTACCTGCGGCCAATGCAGCGGGATCAGGAAGTCCCGGCGGCAGCTCCGTGCGGGGAGGGGACCCGGGGCCGCCCGGGACGGGGGGGGCAAAGGAAAGGCCCCACCCCCGCACCCGCCTCCCGCGGGGGGGGCCGGGGGGGGC
>VYXB01003129.1:549855-602335 GCA_013397135.1 Pachyramphus minor | reverse complement strand
CGCCTCCCGCGGGGGGGGCCGGGGGGTGCGGGGGCTGCGCGCCCCGCTGCCCTCGGGGGGTCACCGCTCGGCTCCTCCGCCCTCGAACCCCGGGACGGAGCCCCCAGCTCGGGGGTCTCGCTGTCCCGCCGGGGCTGCACCGCTTGGAACGGCCCCGGGGAGCGCGGGGGGGTCGCGGGGTGCCCCCCGCACCGACGTGGAGCCCCCCACCCCCCTCGGCAAAAGGGAGCGGCCGCTGCTTCAGCCCCCTCTCCTGCCACCCCTGGTCCTGCTCTCGCCCTTCGCTCCATCCTCCTCCTCCCTTCGCAGCAGGAGCGGCCCCCGGCAGCCGCAGCTCCCCGTCCCTGTCCCTCTGCCCGGCGCATTCCCAGCCCGGGGCCGGGACAGCCCCAGGTGAGGACAAGGCGGCTCTCGCTGGATTTTTCTGCCCCAGGCGAGCACTTGCGGCTTCCTGAAGCCCAGGTGCCTCCTGCCAGCTCTCGGCTCCCAGCAGGGCCAGTTCACACCTGCTTTGCCTCTCACCGTCCCCTCCTGTGCTCACACCTGCTCCACACAGGGGCTGTGCCCTGCATCCCTACACCGGGCTGGCACCACAGCCCTGCCCAGCCAGGTGAAGCCAAATGCACCCCAAAATGCCACACCCAGCCCACCCACTACCAGCAGGAGCCGTGGGCAGGAAGGAGCCCCCCCCAGCCTTCCATAGCCCACCCTGCCCCTGCAGCCTGTAAGGAGCTTTTCCACAGTCACTGCCAGCCTGGGCCAGCAGCTCTGGGCTCCCAGTGTAACACTGGTGGGAAAGGACCACGTCCTCAGAGCATCTTCTGGACAGCACAGGCGACCTAGTTCCTCACTTTAATTAAAACTTGCCTGCTGTAAAAACAATATCGGAAGGTGAAAAAAAAAAAAAAAGAAAAAAGGCATGATGCTTTCCTCATTTATATCCCTCCTGTCCTCTTTTCTCACAAACAAACACGGGTTTTCAGGAATATAAACCTTGCCCTAAATAGTGATTTTTTTATTTTTTTTTCCACTAGGAAACGGACAGGTCCCCTGGCAGAACAAAGGGAAAAAAATTAGTGCAATTCCTCTGGGGGGAGATGTGAATTCAGGTCCATCAGGATTAGCTGCATTTTCAGCACAGGACAAATTTAGAAGCCTTTATCTCAGGGCAGCAGAGGGGGAAAAGAGAAGATCATGAGAAAAAAAAAAAACCAACTTGCTGCTGTTAGAAGCAAATGAAGGTTTCACAACAGGAGCTCAAGGAAAGCCCCAGGGAACTAAAGACCAAAACTTCATGCCCAGATCAGCTGCTTTGATCCCAGATGTGAGTGGTGCCTCAGCCGAGGGCACCTCGCTGTGCCCATGGCTGTGCCATGCCAGTCCCACCAGCCTTGCTGGGCACAGCTGGGCAAGAAAAATCCTCTAGAAATGCAAAAAAACCCCCAATCACACTAAACAGAGGCACCAGGCCTCACTTCTCCCACTCAGGAGAACTGGGAACAGCAGGACAAAGCCTCCTGAAGTGTCCATCCCTCCCACGGCAGAGGCAGCTCCTCCCCACACTGGGGTGGTGACAGTGCCCAGCTCGTGCTGGGGTGGAATGTTCCAGCTCAGCTGAGGGTGGGGAACCCAAAAAGTTTCAGGGGTGACCCCCTCTGCCCACTGTGCACCCTGGGATGGTGACACTACATCTCCAACTCCTCCCTGGATGGACCTGGGATGGATAAAACCCTCCCCACCCTTCAGCCCTGGGTCACAACAGCTCTGTCCCTGTGGTGGGCACCGATAGGGACCCCCAGCACCTGCCACCAAGGTTTGCCCACACACAGAGAGCAGCACAGGCAGATCTCTTCAAGGAAGGGAAAAAATGCATTTTCCCTGTGGCTCAGTTGCTCTCAGCCACCCTCAATGCAGCTGTGACCACACTGAGCCATCCCACTGCCCATCCTGTGTGTCCCCAGTCTGCACGGGGTCCCTTGGCTGCTCCCAACCTTCAGAGACATTCCATGCATGGGCTCAGGCCCCAAAATACCCTGAGGAAACAGCCTGCAGTGCTCAGGTGAGTGGGAGCCCTGGCCTTGGGGG
This sequence comes from Pachyramphus minor, assembly GCA_013397135.1. Lineage (NCBI taxonomy): Eukaryota > Metazoa > Chordata > Aves > Passeriformes > Tyrannidae > Pachyramphus > Pachyramphus minor. The sequence goes on along the minus strand of VYXB01003129.1, from coordinate 600,250 downwards.
AGCTCGTGGCACATCACAGGAGGGCCACCTCACTGTGCCAGTGCTCGGCCCCAGGCCCTGGGGAGACACAAGAGTTAAAAATAAGAGTGTTTCCTTCCTTACCCCCTACTTTAAGCCACGTGATAAAGAAAAATTGGGAGTTTCTGCCTCCCGGAGAGGAAGCGGCTGTGGGGAGGCAGCCGGTGAGTCAGGCCAGCAGCACTCATCCCTATCCCTAAGGCACAGCCTCCATCTCTGGCAGTGTTGGAGCCACATTCCTTTCACATGCTGAAATTGCTCCTTTGCAGGCAACTGTTCAAGCTGCAGGGCCCCTTCCCTCCCCCAGGCCCCCGCCCTGCCCACAGGATGCTCCCTTGGCAAAGCTCCCCTTACCTGCCCGCCCTCCCCGGCAGGAGTCGGGCAGCCAGCACTCCCTGCTGTGGGGTGTTGTCTTCCCAGCCACACCACAGCCCCTCCAGCAGCTCAGTGGGGTCGTAGCCCCGCTGGGGCTGGACAGGAGCCCACCTGGAGCTCAAGTTTGTCCAGATGCTTTGGGAGCAGATCTATGGCAGATGGAGAGGAGGGCAGCGGCTGTGCTGGCTGGGGGCAGGTGGGCTGTGGTGTCCCACAGAGCCCCAGTGCCCTGCCAGGGCCCCCTCTGGCTTTTGCATCCCAAACCAAGGCTGGGAACTGAAGGGTGAAACCACTTGGAAGAAGAAAGAGAAGACTAACTGTAGCTGCCTTTGTTTGAGGAGGAGGAAGGGAGACACTCAGTCCCTTGTGCTGAGCAGAGCAGGGAGCAGGACAGCTCTGCTGAGGGTCACACAGAGGAGGGGGATTCTTTGGCCAGGAGGAGAGTTTTCCCCCTTGTCCTGCTGGCTCTGGGTGCTCCCTGACCCCGCTGGTGCCCACAGACCCAGCACAAAGGCTGCCTGGGCTCTGTGTGGAGCCTTTCATGCTGCTGCCTGGTCCTCCCACCCCAGAGAGCAACAGCATTAGGGCAGAACCAAACCCAAGCTACAGCTGCCAAAAAAAGGGTTATTTCAACCCTGTTTCTCCTTCTGAGTGAGGATTTCAGAGCCCAGAGCAGCTACCACTGAACAGAATCTCTGCTTTGGTGCAGGAGGTGCTATGCATGTCTGCAGCAGTGAGGGTTAGACCCCAAATCTGCTTTGCTTGAGCTGCAAACCCAAACCTCTCCCCCAGCAGCCGTTTGAAAGGCGCCCCAAGGTCTGTGGGGGCAGGGCTGAACCCCCTCGGGTGACTTCATTAACGGTGGAGACAGGAGCAGTTCCCTCCTGCCTGTCCCATCTGCGCCTCCGCCCGCGCCCGGCGCCTCCGACTGTGGCTGTGCCAACACCCTCCCGGGAGCAGCCACCATCCCCCAAAATAGCTCTCAGACTGCATGACTTTGGCCCACATCCTCAAAGGTGTTGAGGCTCGGGGTTACCTCAGAGCACCTGAACCTCCGTCCCCACGGGGGTGACAGGAGGTGGCCTGGGAAGGGGACAATGCTGGGGCACACGTGGTCCTGCTCAGCCAGACCTCTCCATGCACAGGGCGATGCCCACACGGGTCTCACCCTGGCAAGAGAGAGGAGGATGCCAGAGGAAAATAGGACAAAACAGAGCAATTCCTCCACTCCCACACCTGCTTCTTGCCCATGCTCACATCCACACATCCAAGCCCATGGGTGGGCTCACTCTGCTCTGAGGGTGAGCAGCAGGAGCTGAGAAGAGGGGAAGGACCCCCCCAATCCCACTCTCCCTCCCGGGAAGGGTTAAACGACGCTCGCGTCGAAGACACTTTGTACTTGGATTTAAAAATACAGCCAATGCCCCGGTGGCTCAGCGCCGTGCAAGTCGCAGGTATATTTCCACACTTGAGCCAATAACCTTCCCCGAGGGAAATTTAGGCTTTTTATGATTAAAAGGGGAAAAAATAATAGTGGGGGATTAAATATAGTACAGAGCGAGAGAACAATTAGCAGTTGCCGTTAGCGACACCGGGCCAAGTTTGGGACAAATGCTGTGGTTGTCTGGAGAGCAGCAGGGCTGGGGACAGCCACAGGGTGACATGGGACAGGGAGGGATGCTCTGTCCTTGGCAGGTGGCCCTCAGCAGCCTGGACCTGGCACGACCCAGACCCAGAGCAGCCTGTCGGGCCTGGCCACACCTCGTGGACAGGAGTTTTTTCTGCCTTCGCTTTATCAAAAGCAAATGGAAGTGTTTGCACAGGCTTGTAACTTCCCTAATAAGCAAACATGGGTTAATTGGGAGGTGGAGCAGGGGCTGGGACTGCCAGCTGTACCCTCACCCTGGGCCAGGATGGCAGCTGGTGGCAGAACAGATGAGGGAAGAGCCCCGTTTCTCATCTCCCATTTCCCATCCCTTCCATGCAAGAGGTTTTGCATTCCCAGCCCTCCCTGCTCACCAGCCACTCCCTGCCCTGCCCCTCACCTGTCAGCTGTGTGCAGCCACCCTGCAAGTTCCTCCACAGCTGTGCAACTGTTTTGCTCCAAATCAGCTGATTTTTGCCCACTACAGTCTTGCCCAGGTGGGACCATCACTAACATCTCTGCTGGCTCATCCCCAAAGGACACACACAGTTTGTATCCTGGAAAAAGCCTCCTGTTATTCCCCCAAGCCCTTCTTCAGATGAGGGCAGGGCCCAGACCAGACTATTGATGTTGGACAGGGCTTGGAGCAATCTGGTTTAGCAGAAGGTGACCCTGCCCATGGCAGGGGCTGGAACTGGATGAGCTTTGAGCTCCCTTCCAACTCAAACCAGTCTGTGATTCCTATGACTGATGGGCAGATTTTCCAGAGCAGCCACAGCTCCAGAGTGACCCGAGCACGGCTGCAATCAGATCACACCAAGTGTCTCAGCCCCTGAAGCTCCTGAGGAGCCAGTGGCACAGCCTGTCCTCTCAACAGCTCTTTGGAGATGGATTGCCTCGTCAAGCAGCATTTCCTCTGCTCCCAAGTGGGCCAGACGGGCCCTCTTGCCTGGCCCGTGGTCAGCACACAGCCGTGAATGAGCAGCACCTCTTATCAGAGCGCGGCCGGGAAACGCTCTGCGGCCACAGCCCGGGCTGGGCACGGTGCCCACGGTGCACTGCTGGCACCAGGGCAGGCTCTGCTCCATCCCCTGCCTCGAGCCGGGCTCTGGGGACACTTTGCCAGGCTGGTTAGAAACAGGGGACACAACTGCCCCCATTCCAGCTCCTCTTGGGGGTGGTCTGGTCTGAAGGCTACAGGGTCACATCACAAAGAGAAGGGGCACAGGGCAGAGGAGCTGGGTCCCACTGCAGCCCTGTCCTGGCTCCATTCTTCCCGGTGAAGTTCCACATAAAATGGCCGAGCTGCAGTTCCTCCCTCCTCCCCAGCTTTTTGAGGTAAGTTAGTGCCAATCAACCTAATTACAGCCTTCGCTGAGCAAACCACACTCCTTCCTGCTGAGTGACAGGGTAACCATGTGGCCCAGGGCCAGGAGCAGCCACCTCCCAGGCCAGGCCAGGCCACCACCTCTGCCCATCCCAAGGGATGGGGACAGGCAGCTGCTGCTCCCCTCAGAGTGTGGGGCACAGGAGTGGGCAGACCCCCCAAACCCCCCCAGCAGGGTCAGGGGCTCCCTCAGTGTGGAAGGGAAGGAAATGGGCTGCTGGGCTGCAGCACAGAGGCTCCTGCTCCAAGGTCACCGGAGATGCTCAGGATGATGCTGTTCACCCTATGGGAGGGGATCCCATGCCCCACCCTCACAGGGAAGAGTTTCTTCCCTATTATTCCTTCTGTGTGTATATTTTCTGTCACCTCAAACTGGGGACCAGGTACAGTGCAGACTGCTGGGAGGTGAGTGGGGGGAGCGGGGTGTGCCCCGACCCAGGGGGCTGCAGACAACCAGAGCAAACCCCAGACGTGCCACCTGCCAACCAAAGACCCCCCATGTGTGAGCACTCACAGTGCAGGACTCACCAGGGTCAGGCTGTGGGAAGGAAACCACCCCTGGGAAACAACCACTGCCCCCTCCCCAGCTGACTGCCTCACATTTAAACCTCCACCCACCACTGCAATTAAGGGGCCAGGATGGGTTTACCTGCCCACACACACCTGGGTGATGCTGGACCAAAGATTTGGGCTTTTGGTTTCTTCCTGCTTAAAATTTGCTGAGGAATGATGGGGTGTGAGGTCACAGTCCCTCACTGGACTCATTTCCATCCTGCTGATGATGGGTGTCCCTCCCAGCTGAGGGGCATCCTCCCATCCCATCATGCAGGAGGGTGAAGAGAGGCTGGACATGAACCCCAGCAACAGTGAACAAACCCCAAAGCGGGTCCAAAACTTTCTGGGGAGGAAGGAGCCCAGACAGCACCGCGAGGATGGGCAATATCCAGCCTGGGATCTGATTTCAAGGGTCCGGCCACGTCCAGTTCTGAGCACAACTGGCTGGGTGTGATGGAGCGAGCACCGGGCTCAGGGAGGGCAGGAGGAAGCTGCTGCCCCTGCTCCCAGCCCAGCCCTGTGCTGTGCTCCAGCTCCTCTCCAGCTCCTCTCCAGCCCGTGCTCCCACAGCAGCAGCAGCGGTTCGGGAGCGGCGCTGGAGCACCCGGACATCACCTCCTCGGGATGAGTCACCCCCTGTGCCAGGGCGGTTCTTAGGCAGCTTCCAGGAGCACAGAGAAACACACTGAACAAAGACCCAAAATCCCTGTTTGTTGTAGAGGGAAGAGTTAGTCATGTTTGTGCTCCGTGCTGCTGAGTCACCCCGAGCCACGAGCGCCGGGATAAGGGACAGAGAGGGTGGGAGCCACTGTTCACTGACCTGACATGTAAATCAGTCAGGAGGTGGTGACGATGCCATAAACCAGGACAGTCACAGGCTGGGAGGGAAGAGCCAGGGCTGGGCAGAGTTTACAGCTGGGAAAGAAAAAGGGAACCACAGAAGTGTTTTATTTGTAAGGCCAGCGCTGGCTTTAAAAATTATAGGTAACATTATATTGTATTTTATATCCCTCCCCCAGAGCCCAAAGCTGTTTTCTGTGCTGCAGCAGAGACAGCTGCATGGATGCAGCAGCTGTGGATGCTCCATCCTTGGGAGCATTCCAGGCCAGGTTGGATGGACTTTAAAGCCCACCCAGTTCCACCCTATGCCATGGGCAGGGACACCTTCCGCTAGACCAGTTTGCTCCAACCTGGCCTTGAACACTTCCAGGGATGAAATAGGTGTGATTGTAGCCCACATGCACAAATCATTCCCAAAAGTAGAGCAGGAATGATACCTGCCTGGAAAAGCAGCCCTTGTTCCCACTGTGGCTGCAGCAGAACCGCTCAGCCCATGACAGGAGAATTTCCTATCCAGGGCTCCTGGGCTGCCTGCACCAGAGCTTGAATCATTTCTCTCTTCGATGCAGAAGTCAGAGGATTTCCTTGAAAATAAAGTCTTTGTTTGGCAAATATTTCTGCCGTCTGGTCGGGGCTCTGAGTGCCCTTTGTTGGTTCAGTGACAATCCCTTCTCAGCTGGAGCGATGCCAGTGGCACAGGGCAGAAACCCCAGGGGCAGAGGGGGGACCCCAGGGTGATGCCAGGGGCAGAGAGGGGACCCTGTGTCCTGCCCAAGCTGCCAGGGCAGGGAGGAACTGCCGCCTGTGTCAGAGAACAGGTTTGTTGTGTCAAAAATACCAGGCTACATCCTTAGCGGTTTCAAATTTGGGGCACAGACTGTGGAGCTGTTCTGTGCTTTTGGAGCACCTGAAATAACGGGATCTGAAGCTGGAGGCCATTGCCTGGAGCCTCCTGGCCCCATCATCATACAAATGGGTCATAATAAAAAATAAATTAGTGTGAGTCCACAGAAAGCAGCAGAGCTCTATCGCTTTCACAGGCTGAGGATCCCCATGAATATTTCATTTAAAATATTCTATTCTGCTGGCTTGGATCACTGGAATATCCAAGTGGCTCACATTTGTAATGCAACTTTACAACAGCTTCATGAGCCCTGGAAATCTCAGCCTGGACATGATTCCAGGCCCAAGCCATCTATTTCCCTCTGTGTTGGTGCAGCATCGCCCACAGAGGAGGCCACGAGGGGTTTGTGGCACTGCTGAAGGTGCAGAGTGAGCAGAACAAGCCCCTGTGTCTCGGGACAAGGCTGCAGGATGATGGAAATGGCACTGAGCTCCCAGTGCTGGAGCAGTCCCACCAGCCCATCCATCTCTGCAGCTGGAAGAGCCAGAACAGTCAGAGCACTCCAGCTCTGGGGCCTTGTTTTCCATCAGTGTAGGGGAAGCCAGCGAGGTTGGCAGAGGCTTTTCAGCTCACACGGTTTGTGAGCAGCTTCCCCTGCTCTCGAACCACGTTGCTGTTTGTAAACAACCTTAAAATACTGCGAGCAGGATGTGGGAGCATCATGTGAACCTTGTCAGGGTGACAAGTACTCTCAGAGGGCAGAGCAGCTCCCTGAGCCCATCCCTGCCAGCCTGACCTGGCATTGCCAAGGCCAGCCCAGGGCAGCATCTCCATATCCCACAGGGACAGGGACTGTGGTGACCAGGGATGCTGGGATGCTCTGGAAACCCTGGCTGCCCCTGCCAGACCCCGTTTAGCAGAAGACAGCAGCTGCTTCCCTCAGAGATGCACATAACCCTGAAAGGAGCTGTCCTGCAGTGACTCAGCCGAGGCAAACCCTTCCTCCCGACACCTCCGTGGTGTTTGACCCTTGCCCTGGCAGAGGCTGAGTGCTAATAATACCCACATCTTATATAGCCCTTTTCTTCGGGAAATCTCGGGCGGTTTTGCACAGAAGTTAAATCTATTTGGAGCTCAAGGCTTCTAAGGATGTGTCAAGGACACAGTTTTGTTACCCAGGAAGGCATCATGGGCAGGGTCTATTGCCAGGGTGGCTCTGCATTAACAAGACAGTGGCAATGCCCATGTAACTGTGCCATTGCTGAGGTCCAAAATAAACACCCAGGGACAGTCAGGGACTGCATCTCTCTCACAGCACAGCTTAGGTGCTCCATCCCCATTTTGTGATGTGCCCCAGAGATGGGCAGGAGCAGGAGGTGGCTGTGGGAGCATCCCACGCTCAGCCAGGAGCCCCATCCACTCATGGCAGAACCAAACTCTGCCCTGCAGCCAGAGCAGGTGCCCGATCCCGGGTGGGTGTGGGGAGGGACCCAGCGAGGCCTCGGAGCGCTCTGACCCAGCCCTGAGGAGCACAGAGGGGAGCCTGGGAGTGCTGCAGTGTTCCCTGGAGCACAGAGGGGAGCCTGGGAGTGCTGCAGTGTTCCCTGGAGCTCAGAGGGGAGCCTGGGAGTGCTGCAGTGTTCCCTGCCGGCTTTGTCCCGGGCAGGTCGGCTGGGTGTGTGCTTCCTGGCATACAATTCCCAGATTAGCAGGAGCTGGGCTGCCAGCAGCTCCTCTGGCCCGTGACACACGGGGCTGGGAACCACTGAGGGCTCGAGAGTCTGGTGCTGCCCAGCACAGGCAGGGAGTGGGATGGGCTGAGGATGCAGGATTGGGACACCTCTTCCCTGCACCCCAGGGAAAATGAAGGGGCACTTCATAGTTTGGATTGGAAAGGACCTTAGCAAACATCTCATTGCACCCCCTGCCATGGGCAGAGACAGCTTCCACCAGCCCAGGTTGCTCCAAGCCCCTTCCAACCTGGCCTTGGACACTTCCAGGGATGGGGCAGCCACAGCTTCTCCAGCCCACAAGGACAGAACTCCAACCCCCCTCCAATACCTCTATCAGAGGTTGGCTTTAGCCCCCTGGGATGGAGATCACCCCCAGCCAAGCTGATCCCAGCAGCCCTTTTACAGAGGGGCTGTGGGGAATGTGGGCAATAGAGACAGAGGCCTCTTCTTACCCAGAAATTAATAAATAAAAACCTTAAAAGCCACAGAGAATAAATAATGAAAAAGCTGGAGGGTGGAAGGGCTGGGAAAGGAGGAAGAGTAATCCAGCGCAGAACAGTTTAATAACGGAAAGTGAATAATCAGAGGGAGAAGTGAGAACATTTTAGTCACACTAAATGCTTAATCTAAAAAAAAAAATAAATTAAAATATTCAAACCAAAGCCAGGCCATGGCAGTCGGGTGGGTGAGACTGAACGGTCCTTCCCGAGGAACAGGAAAGGGGAAAGCAAAAAGGAAAACGTGGTGTGTTCATTAAGCAGATGGAAAAGAAGAGGAAAGAGCTGGAGCCGAGGAGGTGTTCGGCCGGTACCGGGATGGGGAGTGAAGCAGCAGCGCTGATCTCTCTCTGCTCCGGGGGGGCTGGTCTGGAGCCGCTCCCAGGAGCTGGATCTGGGGAGGGAAGGATGCACCTCAGGGACCGAAGTGGCTGACACAGAGTGGCATCACCACACCCCCCACCCCCGGCCCTGGTGCCCGTTCCCACCCTGCCAGAGCTCCCGGGGCTGCCCAGAGCGGGGTCCTGCAGCGGGCGGGGGGCTCTGGGCACCTCCGGCCCCCGCACCGCACGGAGCGAGGCTGGGCTGACACCCCGCAGCCGCCCCGCTGGCCTCCAGCCCCCTGTGCTGCCTCAGAGAAGCTGGACACCAGCAATTCCCAGGGGCTGCGGCTCCGGGAGCCGCGCCAGGAATGTCCCTGCCTTTATCTGCCGTGGAGCCGCGCTTATGAATCGGCATCTGTTCACAGACAGCCCTCGGGGGCTGAAAGGAGCTTCTGTGCGGCCCCGGGATCATGGAGCTCCTGGCAGAGGGTTCACAGGGAGAAGCATCTCCTGGAACTCCGGCCGCGTTCCAAAGTGCTCCAAGCCCGCTCTGCCCACGCGCTGCGGAGCCCAGACCGGAGGAAGAACAACTCGGTGAAACGCCCGCGTGAGACAAAACCCGCCCCCACGCTCCTCTTCCCAACGTTACCGGGGAGTTTCCCACCCCCGGATGCGGCTCCTGAGGACGCGCCAGCACATCTGGCCCCTGCGGGAGCGGGAGGCCGGGATCCTGAGGTGACCCCCCTGCACACGAGCCCGGCGGGCACTGAGGGCACAGAACCCCTTCCCCAGCTCCAGACGTGCTCTTCCTGTGCAGCGAGCGAAGGAAGTCGCTTTTTCCTCTCTCCCGGGCTGTCCCTGTCTTTGGGAGGAGTGGCTGCCCTCGACTCACACTGAGGGCAGCTGAAGCAAGAGCCAGGCTCTGAAACTCCCCACGGGGATGGAGGGTTTCCATAGCCAGTGGTCTGATACTGCCCAAAGCCCCTGCCAGTCCAAATATTAGAGGCATTTAGAAGTCTGGCACTGACCCATGAGGTGCTTTAGAGGGAAGGAGCTGGTATGGAACCCCTCACAGGAAAGGGGAAACTGAGGCAGGGAGGGCAGAGCCAGCCTGCTCACGGGGGAGACTCGAAACTGAGCTTATTTGATAAACAACCTCCCCTGAAACGTGCTGGGTTTGCCGGCAGAAGGCACCAGATTTTCTGAAGTGTTGCCTGCCCGGGGTGCCAAACCCGCAGGCTGACGGAAAACCCCTTCGGCCTGTGCTGGGCCGGTCCCTGGCAGCACCGCCCGGTGCTGTCCCCGCTGTCCCCGCAGCCGGACCCCGCGCTGCCCGTGTCCCCCAGAGGGCTTGGTCCGGCTCGGCTCAGCTCGGTTGGAAGTCGGACAGTGCCACCTGGTGCTCCGAGGAGATTTAGAATCACAGAATCCTCCTGTGGTTTGGGTTGGGAGGATCCTTAAAGCCCATCTTGTTCCACCCGCTGCCATGGGCAGGGACACCTTCCATCAACCCAGGTTGCTCCAAGACGCGTCCAACCTGGCCTTGGACACTTTCAGGGATGGGGCAGCCACAGCTTCTCTGGGCACCCTGTGCCAGGACCTCCCCACCCTCACAGACAAGAATTCCTTCCCTGTGTCACACCTAACCCTGCCCTCTGGCAGTTTAAACCTGCCCTTTCAGTTGATTTCTCTCCCCAGCAGGTTCCCTCAGCTCTGCTCCCACCTGGGCAGGAGGGAGTGGAGGATCTCAGCTCTCGGCCAGCATCACATCAGAGGGGTCTGCAGTGTATCAGCAGCCACACTCAGAAGGGACTCCTCTTCCCTTTCCACCTCACTTTCCAGGGCATGAGGCTGCAGTGGGGAAATACAGGAAAAAGATGCTGTCAGTGCTGACAAAGTGTCTCTGTACAACAGCTCGATTCTGAGGTAACTGATTCCAGCAGCTGAGCTTGGAAAAACCTCTACCTCTCCCCCCACCCCTGCTGTGCCAATTTATCACCCAGAGACCTCTGAGTGCTTCATGCAGCTGAGCAGACATCTCCTGGCCTGGATGGGAAACTGAGGCCAGCAGTGCCAGTACTGCCCACTGCTGACCAGCAGCACCCCAAGACCATTCCCTGCTTGGCTGGCTTTTTTTTTTACCCTCAAGAAAATATCATGTAAAAGTGCTATGACATCATGACTGGTTAAAACTAAGATTCTCTCACTCTTCCTGTTCCCTCCCTCTGCCATCACCTGGCACAGACCACATCCCTCCTCCCCCAGGAAGGGGCTGTCACCTCAGCTCCTCTCTTGTGCTGGCACCAGAGGAGGGCTCACACAGCACAGCTCCCTTTTCCTGTCCCCTTTTCCAGCAGCAGCACAGATTTAGACATGAACCATTGGTGAAACTACCTTCTAAAACGCCATGAGAATCCTGAACACGGAGGCTCCATCTCCACAGCTGCTGTGCATCTCTTATTTCCACCAGCAAAAGGAGCTGCTGAAAGGAGGAGCTGGTGAGAGCTGGGAACATTTCACATTGGCACCAGTGATCACAAAGCCAGGGCAGCAGAGCCAGCTGGGAATTGCTGCCTCCACGTCCCAAAGCCTCTGCAGCAGCACGACAGGCTGGCTGCACACAGGATTTACACCACTGCTCAAGACATCTTCCCACCATCGTTTCTCGAGGTCCATACTGGCCATTCCCATAACAGACATGGTCCTTTCAGATTAATTTCCTTTTATCCCTGATATCGACCCCCAAACGCTTTCCAGTGCTGTTTGGGGACAGAACACAGAAGTCCCCACAAACTCAGTCCCCCCTCAGTCCTTGTGCTTTTGCTGTAGACACAGCAAAATCCCACACAGCTTGTTTTCCACATCTTTTACTGCTCAATGTGAGCAGCAGGAGCCCTGTTACAGCCATTATTGGAGCATTTCTGGTTCTTAATAGGAAATGTCTGTGTTGATGCACCACAAAGAAAGTCTCCGGTGGCAGAGGTGGTTCACACCAAGGGACCTGGGAATTGCTGTTGGCTGCCCAGCACCACTCTCCCAGCTGGTTTTCTACAGCCAGACCACAGAGGTGTTGTGCAATGTATCTGAGGTGGAAAGGAAGTGGTTTGCCAAAAGGAAGAGTTTTAGAGGAGATTCACAGCTGCAGAAGTTCTCACCAGAGTTGCCACCTAATGAGGTAATTCTGGGGGATGCTAAATCTGAAATGGTGGTGGGGCTCAGGAACAGCCTGGATTGAGGTGGGTGTAGTGGGGAGAAACTCAGGACCCATTCTGCAGCAGTAGAACAACTTAAACCTGGCCACACATCACATGAACAACCACCACCAGCACACATCAGTCATTGGACAGACGGGTGTGATAATCAGCAGAGAGCCCAAACCTCTGCTTATCTGGCACCTTCCAGCCCCAGCAGTGCCCCTGGCAACGTCCCAAGGAGTGAGGAGAGGAAAAGCAGCTGGGGCAGATCGCTGAACCCTCAGCACTGCAGCTCTCTCTCTCTCTCCTTGGTGAATCACACCCACTCTTTCCAGCTGCTAGGATTTTTCAGTGGATTTCGAATTTCCTAAGGCTCTTGGTGTGAACCACCTCTGCCACCGGTGACTTTTCTTCTGGTGGATCAACACAGGTTTCCTCCTAGAAACCAGAAATGCTGCAGTAGGGATGTAACGGGGCTCCTTTGGGAACCTGGCAGAGGGCAAACCTTAAGGAAAAGGTCAGAAAACCACTGGAGACCCCAGGGAGACGCCAAAAGCTCCCGGGGCAGCACGACAAGGAGAGTGCCGGGATGGGACGGGGTGTGCGGTGCCACCCCCGCAGCGCAGGGCAGCCCCAAAACCCCGCACCTCCCTGAGCCGCGCAGCGTCCCGCGGCCGGGCAGTGCCTCAGCTTCCCCTGAGCCCCCCGAGGAGCCCCCCCGGTGCTCGGCGCTGCCCCGCGCCGGGGTTGGTGCCTCTAGAGGGAGCTGAGCCGGAGCCGCCCGTGTCTATGGTCCGGGGCCGGGTTTCTACATGTTTGGTTTCGTTTTTTTTTTCCTCTTCTTCTTTTCCCTCCTCCTTCCCGGCCCCGCTCGCTTCCTTTCCCCGCGCCGCGCTCGGGCAGGAGGCAGGAAGGGAGGCGGCGGGATGGAGCAGCTCCCGGCCGGGATGCGGTAGCGCCCCGGGACACGGTGAGTCGAGGGGGAGCCCCCTCGCCCCCTCCCCAGTCTCCCCAGGGATGGGTTCTCTCTGTTCTCCGGGCCCGGCTGGGATGGGCAGGGATTCCGCGGGGGATTCCGGGGGTCGGGAGCGGTGACAGAGCCCGGGGGCCGCGTCCCGCACCGCCCGCACAGGGGTAAAGTGCGCGGTGGTACCGCGGCAGCCGCGGCTGTGCGAACAGCGGCCGGGCCAGGGCTGGAGGTCCCTCCCCGGGCCGATCGCTGCCCTAGGGAGGGAATTTCTCCTTTTTTAACCTCATTTTCTCCAGTTGGGTTCTTTTTCCCGCCTTGCGAGGCCGCAGCGGTGACAGCCACGCCCGACATCCCTGTGCGCGGCATCCCCGCGGGCCGAGGGGACAGGGGGGCATCGGTGGGACCTGTGTCCCTCCGAGGAGCAGGTGACACCCGTCCCGCCACACCTGACCTCGGGCACGGCACGTGTGGCTGTGCTGTCCCCGCGGGGACCGCCGGGCACGGGCGCTCGGGCGTGGGGGGACCGTGGGGGGACCGTGGCTGCGTCTGCTGGGGCCGTCTGCCCTCCCTGGGTCACCAAAGTGGGCAGACTCAGCTGCTTGTGGCGCCAGGGCAGCGGGGGGAGCTGGGCTGGCTCGTGTGGGCCGTGCAGGGGTGGCAGCAGGCACAGAGTCCCGCGGGGTCTCTGTCCCGGGGAGGGGTCGCTGCCCTTCACACTGTGGTGGAATCTCTCCCATGGCCCAGGGCCAGACCCGCCAAAGGCTCGTCCCAGAGGATGCTCCGTGCATTTCCTGGAACAGATCTTCATACCACATCAGGGGGTGACTTTGGAGCCCCCGGTCTGGGCTTGGCCACAGGGGTTGTGCTCCCTCTCCGGGCCGATCCCACCATGTTCCCTGCACCCAGGGCCCGGGAACCTTCCTTTGGAGGAAAGTTGGATGAAGTGGTGGGTGTGCTATAAAGACACACAGGAAATGTGTCAGAGGCCTTTAAGAAGAGGAGACGAGGGTGAAATGAGAAACAGTTGGAGGCAAAGGTCTTTGTTTTATGGGGAAGGCTGGCAGTTCTGGGAAGGCTCATTCTTTGCATGGCATGTGCTCCTTAATAAAGATAAGAGCCCTGTGCCACCTTGGAGGTGCAGCTAAACCCACACCTCAGGTGCTGGCTGCTGCTTTTAACACTTTGCCACCCCTTACAAGACCAAAACCCCTTGAAGAGTGGATCAGACCTTGTTCTCAGTGACCTGTGGCTTCCCCAAAACCCTCCCGTGAGCCCTGTCTCAAGTGCCGGAGAGTTTTCATTTTCTGCAGCCTTGAGCTGTCTCTCAGTCTGTTGGTGTCACTTCCTGCTTCACACCCTTCCCTGCTCTCCTCCAGCAGGGTGTTCTCATAACAGAGGGGGAATGGGGCTCATCAGGAGGAGCAGCAGAAACTGGATCCTGGAGGGGATGGTCTGAGACACTTTGATGCCAGCAGAGATGGGCAGTGAGCTGTGCTGGGCATTCACAGGTTGGCAGCAGTGGGAGGTTGGTGTGGGCAGTGGTTGGGGACCAACAGCACTGCTGGTCCCAGGTGTGTGTGAGCACAAGGCTGCACTGGGCTGTGTGAGAAGAGAAGAGAAGAGAAGAGAAGAGAAGAGAAGAGAAGAGAAGAGAAGAGAAGAGAAGAGAAGAGAAGAGAAGAGAAGAGAAGAGAAGAGAAGAGAAGAGAAGAGAAGAGCACTGCAAGAACCCGTGAGGAACTGAAAACGAAAGTTCTCACGGGGTTCAAAGGGTTGGCCAAATGCAAACATGAAAATTATGAGTCATCTGCGTCTGGGTGCTCCTGTGCCCCTCATGGTGAGCAGGGCTGCACCAAAAAGCCTCTGCCACTGGTGGTGAGGCCTGGGTCGATGTCAGACACAGCCCACTGTCCCTACAGACCGAGCTATAAAAGCTCCAGAGGCAGCTGAGCTCGTTGGATGCACCCACACCCTCCCAGCATCCCGTCTCTCCTGAGCCGTGACACTCTGGGATAACAGTGGAAATTCCCACTGTTCCGGATACCCACAGCTCCAGAGAGCTGTTCCCAGCCTGCCCCCCTGGGCAGCACTGGGCCCTGCTGGGGCAGGGGGCTCAGCCACAGCCTTGCTGGGCACACACAGGGACTGGGGTGGCAACAGAGGAAGCACCGGAGGCTTCCTCGGTGGAGGAGGGGATGGGCACATGCATCCACTCCAGGCTCTCTGCATCACCCCAGAGCAGGGAATCCTATGATTCTGTGATGCTAAGAGCAAGGAGAGAGGCAGCTCTGCAGCCTGGGTCTCTGCTGATCTGGGCAAGTGGGAGCCAGCTCTCTTCAAAGATCTACTCTTGGTCTCAGCTGATGATCCTCATCATTTTTTTATCGTTTTTCCATCCATCCTCGGATGGGGATGTTTGAGCTTGGGGAGGAAAAGGGAAATCCTGTCCCCCTGTCCTCAGAAGCATGTAGAAAAAAACATCATCTCCACCATGTGTCACCACAGCTCAGGCTCCTGAGCAGCTCTGTGATTCCAGCCCCCATCCCACTGGAGTGCAGGCTGTACTTCCCATTACTGCTGACAGTCTCCAATTATTTTTCTTCTGAGCAATCTTCAGTGTGAGGTTGTGAGCTTGACCCATGTGTTGCACTTCTAATCTTGATGTAGGTGGTTATTTATCCACACCCAGCACTTTCTTTATTCAAATTTTAAACTTCTGGGTGTCAATGTCATGAATTTTATCTTATTCATGAGTTCAGAGCTGCTGCAAATCAAGAAACCCACCAGCTCAGCCCTGCAGAAGTCTGGCCTTGGGAACATGCACTGGCATGTCAGACTGCAGGCAAGGAGCTGCTGTGATCCCTGTTAATCCTGACAGGAACTGTGTGGCCTCTCTCCCTTCTCTGCAAACCCTGGGGCTAAGGGTGAAGGAGCTGCCACGAGCCCTGAACTGCAGGACTGGCTTTAGGACACCTGTGAACTCCAGGGGCAGGACGAGCCGTGTGCTTGGTTCTCATTTAATTTCCTTTCAGCCCTGGATGAAGCCCTGCAGGTGCACTGTGGTCTGGGCTGAGGAAGGGTGGTGCTGCACTCATTTCAGGGCAGAAAGAGCTGCTGCAGCCCACACCACTTGCAGCGAGGGAAGGAACCTGTTTCCGGCAAAACCAGGAGGATGTGTGGTGTGGAGTTGGCCTTTTTTGGCCAATGACATCAGTGATAAAGAGGAAAAATCCAGTGCAGTCAAAGGACCAAGGAGAAGCCTCTTGTAGGTAGAATGAGGAATGAGTGTGCCAGGCAGGGAGGAGCCAGGTCGCTGGCAGAGATAACGGCAGCGTTCCCGTTCCGCTGAGCACTCGGCTCTGAGGGGCCAAGGGCCCACAGGGCTCCAGGGCTCCTGGCTGCTCAGCTCACTCACTGACTCCCACCATCGTGTTCCAGGTGAAGCTGACATTCCCAAACATCCCTCTGCAATGGCCTCGGGGAATGATGGTGACCTCCCACGGGCCCACGGACACTGGGGGAGCGACAGGCGCAGGTTGTCCCAGGAACTCAACCCAGGTGAGGAGCTGCTGGGACGTCCAGGGGAGGAAGCACTTTAAACCCTTTATTTACTTTTTTTATTCCCTGCTCTGTTGTTTTGATAAGATGGGATTTCCTTCCTCCAGGGCCCTTTGCAAGGCTGGGATAACAGGTAATGCCTTGCTGAACTGAACTGGGAGAACAGGTGCTTGATGTTTTTGGGAGATGCCAGGCTGGACAGGGCTTGGAGCAAACTGGTCTAGTGGAAGGTGTCCCTGTCTATGGCAGGGGGTTGGAACTCTGTGAGCTTTAAGGTCCCTTCACACCCCAACCAGTCAAGGACTCTGTGCTTGGCACTGGATTAGTGTGGTGGCAGCAAGGTGGGACTGAAGGGCACGGAGAGAACAGTGTGCAGGGAGTGGCTGGACGGGATGTGCTGGTGCCTGGGGGTGTTGTTTACTTTCCCTTCCCTGAGTGTCTGAGATCAGCAGGTGCTTGGTGTTCAGATCACAGAGGGAAGCACACCCTGGTGTGGGGCACTCGCCCTCAGTGTCTGTCCCTGGGCTGACGCCGGGTCTGGGGGGCCTGGGCAGAGCTGTGGGGATGAGCTGCAGCTCACCAGGGGTGGGTCAGTCTGTCTGTATGTGAGCCCAGCCCAGCAGACTGTGCCATGGCATTTCACACTGATGGGTGTGAAAAACTGGGAATGGGGCCAAAAGGAACCTGGGAAAACCCTGAGCTCCCCTTTCATCCCAAAATGATAACACGCTGCTGTGGAACACAGCGGCTCCTTGACCTGTCGTGCAGGTGAGATGTGAATCAGCTGAGTCAGCTCTGCCAACACCAGAACCCTTTGGGTACCTGGCAATGCTGTTTATGCTCTGCTATTGCCTGGTCTCCTGTCCATCTCAGAGTCCCATTTGTGTCAGATCCTGTGATTACACTGTAAGGAAAAATACCCCATCCTACCCCGTGCCAAAGTCCAGAAGGTATGAAAATACACAAACAGGAGCATTGTTTGCATGTGCTGATTTCCTGTTGAGGCCAATGAGACACTGAAGTGAAAAACCAGTGAGAGGATCAGGCCCTGAGCTCTGACCACGCTGGGTCACAGCCACGGTTCTTGTTTGCATGCAGGCACTTACTGGCCATCCTGGCATCCCTCTGCCTCCCAAAAGTTGGGAATCCTCCAAATTCCAGAGGAATCCTGCATGCCTGTGAGGCAGAAGTCTTGTGGGCTCCAGTGGAAGCAGGAATATGCAGCTTTCACCAGCACGTGCTGTGGAATTGTGGGGTGGAGGGAGGCTTTTGTCGCAGGGGTTGAGCCTGGGTTTCATTTGGGGTTCTGTTTGCTTATCTTTGGATGCAGAAGAGGTTTATCTGCTGCTCAAGGATTTGCTTGGGCATCATCGTGAGCCCTTGTGTGTTCTTGTGTCCTCGTGCTACTAAAAATAGCACCTGGGGTAATTAAAACAGGGATTTTTTGGTGCACCAGTTTCCTCTTTTGTCTGGCCATGTGTTTGCCCTCCTCTCCCTGAAACTCTGAGTCAGCCAGTTTCGTTTTCTCAGGGGAGCCTTCCCGGGCTCCTCTGGTTCCCAGAAGGTGACATTTGTTTGCCACCAAATAAACCCGTTCATGCAAAACAAAAAACAACCCCCTGAAAACACAGTGACAAGGTTTGTTATTTCCCTTCCCCTCTATTTACCCAACCTGGACTTGGTGTAACCTGAGCATGACAGGCCCCTCTGGGGCCCCGAGATGGGACCAGCCAGAAAAACCCTTCAGGGAGGGGAGTGGTGTGTTTTGGGGAACTGGGTACAGGGTTTGTGGGGCAGCACTGCCAGGGCAGCTGTGTCCAACAGGTCAGGTCTCACTTCCCAGCCCTGGGACATTGTTCAGGCAGCAACACCTCAGATTGGAAATGCAGATTCCAGTTGCTGGAGAGCTGCTTGACCAGTCTGGATATACTGGGATGGTGGAACAGAGTTTTAGCTGGGTTGGCTGCAGTGAGCTGCACTGCTGGACCTGCTGCCACCAGCCTGGCAGGACAATCCCCCAAACCCACAGTCCTGCAGGATCCTCCACTCCTGACCTTCCCCCAGGCAGCTCCTTGGTCTGGCTTTGCACCCCAGTGGTGTCTGTGAATCTCCACCCTGAGTGTGATGCTCTGCCAAAGGAGCTGAGCTCCAATCCAGCCCCACCACTCCTGTCCCCGAAGAGCTTTTATGCTGGAGAGGAAACTGGGAAGAGCAGTGTTACTGCTCCCTCAGGGCCAGCCCCCTGGGCCTCTGGGGTGGCTCTGCAGGGCTCACACTTGTTTGGGAGCTGCTGCCCCAGCCCACAGTGGTTCTGGAGCCACCGAAACTGAGCTCTAATCCAAGAGATCCCATGACAGAGCAGGGAATTTCCCCAGAGCCACGTAACGTGTGTGATAAGGGATCGGTCACCGTGGGGCTGAAACCTCACCAGGGGCTCCAGAGGGGCAGGTCCTGGGCATGTCCCTGAGCAGTGCAGGCACAGGGACACGTGTGGCTCTGCAGCCACCACAGGCAGGGGCTCAACACTTGTTGTTCCTGTCTCCCTTCCTGCCTGCCCAGAGCCGCCAGGGCAGGGTTGGTGTCAGGGCCGGGTGACGTTCCCGACGGGCACATTCCCGCAATGAACCCGGAATGTCTGGCCTGCTGAGCCCTGTGTGTTTACCAGAGCAGGGGAGGGAGCTGTGGCACCCAAACCCAGCTCCCCCCCAGCAGCCCTGGCCCTCCCAGCTGGCGGATCCCACTGGTGTTTGTGAGCAGAGAGGGGGTTCTGGGGTTTCTCACACATTGAATGTGCTGCAGCAGGAGTTCAGGTCACCCCATCACCTGCCTCTTTACCTGCTGTCAGGGATGGGGAGTCCCCTCTCTGGGCTACAGTTCCCAAGTTATCCAGAATCTCCTCTCCCTTCTGCTCCTGCCAGCAGCCCCTGCAGAAGTGGCAACCCCTGCCCTGGCATCGCTGATGGGTGAATGTGAGACCAGTCATGGGATGGAATCAGCTAAAATGACCAGTTTGTTGCTCATCACTGGTGGTGCCACACAAGGGCACAGCCCTCGGTGACACTGCAAACCAAGATTGTCTGCTGAGGGCTGATGGGCAGCACTAGGCTGAGCTTTGCCTCCAGTTTGAGTTGGGAGCTGAGATTTCTGAATTGTTTGTGCTGAGCAATGTCCTTATCGAGAGGGGGAAGAGCTGCCAAGTGCTCGAACATCTGGTTTGTGTTGTGACAGTCCCAGGGCTGCCTCTTGCCAAAACTGGATTCCAAAGGTGGGCTGTGCCCCCCAGGAGCACGACTGGCTGCAGAATTAGTTTTCTGAGGCCTAATTTATGTTGGGTCTTTTTTGGGTTTACTGCAAAAGGCTGCTGTTAATACAAACGGTACAAATTTAGGTTGAAAATGAGGGAATGGTCTCTCTCCAATTTGGGAAGGGGGGAAGATGAGCTTCTCCCTTGACTTTTCTCCCTCCTGTGTCTCCAGAAGACCGAGTGGCAGCAGAGGCAGAGGAGGTGTTTCGGAGCTATGCCTTCTACCGCTACCGGCAGGAGAGGGAGGAGAGAGGGGCAGAGGTGCCCACGGACCCCGAGATCGAGCAAATCCAGCAGGACCTGGAGAGGTAAATCTCTGGTACCAACCCTGTGCACGTCCCTTGGCCCACCCTGAGCCAGGCCCCGTTGCAGACCCACCCCTCAGTCCTGCTCAGCCACCCTGACTCCGTCCTCTCTCCGGCAGCACCGGCAGCCAGGTGGGGCAGCGCTTGGCCATCATCGGGGACGACATCTACAGACGCTACGACGCCGAGTTCCGCACCATGCTCGGCACCCTGCAGCCCACCACGAGCAATGCCTACGAGCACTTCACCAAGATAGCCTCCAGGTAAGGCCCTTGGCAGGCTGGGAGCTTCTCCTGGAGCACAGCAGGGAAGGGGAGGCCAGAGGGGTGCGGTGCTGTTGGTCAAACCCTCCAGCTCTGCCCCAGCACACAGGGACTGTCCTTTCAAGCTTCACCCACTGTCCTTGGGCTGAGCTCCCAGTGAGCCCACCCTGACTGTTTCTGTGTTTCCTGCCTGTCTGTTCCTCCTCCTGTGCCTTGTTAGGACAGTCTTCCCCTGACAGGCATCTCAGTCCTTGCAGGAGCCGACTGGGGTCAGAGAGTCTGTGGGATGTGCCCGTGCATCCATAGCCAGGTGCATGTCCTGGTGCCCCTTCAGGGGTACAGCCAGCCCTGGGCCGAGGCAGAGCTGCTGCTGGTCCTGCTGCTGCTTGTTCTGGGCTGGGACATCCCGAGGGGCAGGATGTCAGAGGCACAAATGCAGCCACAGGATGTGGGGAGGGAACAGTTCTCACTGCCCTTGGTGTGGTCACAGAAGTCATGGGATGACAGAATGATTTGGGTTGGGAAGGACCTTGAAGATCAACTCATTCCAATCCCCCTCCGTGGGCAGGGATGCCACCCACTAGAGATGAGGGCCACATCCAACCTGGTCCACATGGAACAGGGATCCCTCGGGATGGGGGATTCTCCACAGGCTGGCAGAGCCTGGAGGCACCTTGTGCAGGTGCTGCACACCCAGCTCACCTCCCAAAGCACAGCAACAGGTGAGGGAGGGCACAGACCTGGCCTGCCTGAGGTACAGCTCCGACTGAGGGGGCATCCAGGGGTCAGTGCTCACCCTGTCTGGCTGCAGGGACACCAGGACACTCTGCACATTCAGTGGTTTGCCCAGGGTCATGCAGAAGGCAGAGACAGAGGCAGGAGGGGTCTCTGGGTTCCCATGGCTCCTCTGAGCACCCCTGGCTCTGCACAGCCCTGTTCCTGCACCCTCCTCTCAGTGTTTGTGTCTAACTGCTTCTCTTCTGTCCTCTTCCTGCTCCCCTGTCCGGGAAGCTGTGCTGGCTGAGGCAGTAACACACTCAGGTAAATTAACCCCTGTCCCTCTCCCTGTGCTTCTGTTCTCTGCTCCCTCCAGGGCTCTGACTCCCCTCTCCCTCCATACCTGTGCCAAGGCTCTGCAGGGAGCAGTGCAGGCACCACCAGCACAGGGCAGCAGGTTGAAACACAGGGCCTCAGCCTACTCTCTTTTTTTATTTTTTATTCCTTTTTTTCCCCTTCTCTCTTGCTTTGCTGGAAACCAGGAAAAACACCTTAAAAAAACTGGTCTAGATAAATCAGTGTCAAACCTGCCCTCAGCAGCCAAACCCTGGAGTAGACACAATTGGGAGCCTCTTCCAGCCACAAAATCACCACATCTGTGTGGCTGGGATGAGCCTCAAGGACTGGTGCAGCATCCCCAGCCCTGCAACCACAGAATCACGGCGCTGTTTGGGTTGGAAAAGCCCTCTAAGATCAAGTCCAGCTCTTCCCCCAGCACTGCCAAAACCACCACTAAGCCACGGCCCCAAGTGCCACATCCACGTGGCTTTTAAATCCATCCAGGGATGGTGACTCCACCGCTGCCAGGGCTGGACAACCCTCTCAGCAAAAAAATGCTCCCCAATACCCAACCTAAACCTCCCCTGGTGCAACTCCGGGGCCATTTCCTCCTGTCCTGCCCGTAACGCTCGGGGTCCCGCGGGCTGGGCGGCTCCGGGGTGGGAGCTGAGCCGGGGGGCTCCGAGCAGGGGCTCAGGGGCTCCTCTGCTCTGCTGCAGCTTGTTCGAGAGCGGCATCAACTGGGGCCGTGTGATCGCTCTGCTGAGCTTCGGCTACCGCATGGCCATGCACGTCTTCCAGCACGGCCTGACCGGCTTCCTGCGCCGCATCGCCCACTACGTGGTGGAGTTCATGGTGCAGCACCGCATCGCCCGCTGGATCGCCCAGCAGGGAGGATGGGTGAGCTGGGGCACGGGCTGGGGGTCCTGGGGTGACTCCACCGCGCCCCCAATACCCAACGGGTCCTGGGGGAGCAGGGGCTGTGCCACGGGGCTGGGGGGTCCGGCAGGACTGACTCTGGTGTCTCTGCTCCCTGCCAGGTGGCTGCGCTGGACCTGGACAATGTTTACATGAAGTACATGCTGGTGGTGGCCCTGATCGTGGTGGGGCACTTGCTGGTACGACGTTTCTTCAGGCTCTGACGGGGGCCTTGGACCCCCTCCCAGCACAGGGCCTGGGGTCTCTGCATCCCCAGGAGCCACAGAGACAAGTAGGGGATGGGGGGCTCCACTTTGTTTTCTTTTTGGTGCCTCAACAAGCTGCTGAGGACGGGGCCTGACTGTGATGGGGCATTGCTGGGACCCCCAGGCCCTCAGGAGGAGCAGGGGTGTGATGGTAATGCCTCCCTCGGGCAGGTGCAGAGCCCCCATTGCTGACGGCCCCAGCCCAAACCCTCCCTGTGTCTGAGCCCTGGCTGCTCCAGTTGTTGTCTGTAAGCCCATGTGGGGCTGCTTCACCTCCCCCCTGCTCCTGAGCCCAGTACTTGAGCCTTCTCCAGGTTTTTAACAGACATCCCAACCCCTCTTTATAGGAACACTCCTCCTGCCCTCCCCTGGCAGGCCCTGGGCCTTGACCCCTGCAGCTCCCCAGGGCTCACGGGGTGCAGGGCTGGGGTGCAGCCTCACAGCCCCCCATGAGCTCAGGGGCTCTGTGCTGGCTCACCTGGGAAGCACCAGCAGGTTCCCAAACACTAAAATCCTGTGGGTGCTCTGTGGGGGGGGGGCACCAGGTTTTCCCTGCCCACCTAGCATTTCTGCTGGGGCCCACTCAGCAGATGCTGGCAAAAGAGCAGCCCAGGTGTGACCAGTTGTCCTCCCTGGCTGTCACTGGGGGGCACTGGGGCTGCATCCCATCCCTGGCTGCCCCCAGGGCAGGGCAGTGACTTGACCTTGTTCCGTTCCTGGTGATGCTTGAGTGGGATTTTTGGGGGAGGGAGGGAAGCTCCACTCTCCCATTCCCAAAGCTTCCTGACTTTTGCAAAACAGGGAGTTTACTCTGGTTACAGCCTGTCCTGCCCGAGCTCAGGGGCAGGACACCTCCCTCCATCCCTGACAGCTCCCTGCTCCCCCCTTGCAGCTGCCCAGGCTTAGCAGGACCAGCCTTAATCTTTTAACACTCACATCCCTCCTGTTTCTGCCTCTTTTTAACCAAATAGGAAACTTTTTAACCTGCTTCCACATCAAGGTCCTTCTGGGCTTCTCATTTTGCTCCTATTCCTGCAGTATCCCTTTCCCTGGTGGAATGCTCTGAACTGTGCTTAATAGAAAGGCATTAAAACATTTACCCTGTTATTCCTCTCCATCTCTCTGTGTTTGATGCCTGCCCTGTGCAGGGCAGCACAGCTCTGCCATGGCCTGTCAGTGCTGGCTCTGAGCAGCCCAGCCTGGCTCCCCTGGGCCCATGGGGCTCATCTGTCCCCTGGCAAGTGCATTTCTCTGCATTTATCCACACACAGCTTCATTTCCCATCGTGCCCCCCCTTCTCCCAGCTTGAGATTTCCTCAAGTTCGAGACTCTTCTCTGCTGTGAACCAACCTCACCAGTATGATCTGCAGCTCCCACCCCGCTCCTTACCTCCTTTTTGGGTGCAAACACCACCAGATGGAGCCTTTCTGCCACAATCAAAATGAACTACTAATCGTTATTTCCCTTTTCTCCTAATCAGCCATTCTGTTGGCAAATCATCATCCTCCAGGCCAGTTCTCTGCTTGGGTTGTGTCTCCAGAAGGACTTTTTGGACGTCCTTGGAAAAAACCCAGCACATCAGTTTTTACTCACTACTTCACACACACTCCTGGAACTCTAACAGACTGGGGAAAGCTTTTGCTGCTCATAATTTATTCTCATTTCCCAGCTAAAGTGTTTCCCCTTGCAAACCAAATGCAGCTGCATGGCCAGCAGGCTTCAAGTAAAGAATATTTTTCATATTTATGGTAGGGGACTGAGCCTTAGTGAAGTCTGGGATACCAGGACAGAGAACTTTTAACTAGGTGCTGTGCAAAGAAAAGTTTCCATTTTATGTGTTTTCTCAGGGGATTTGCAGGGAGGATTCTCTCAGGACCTCAGTGCATTGCCTCCCTCTGCTCTCACCTCTCCCAGCCTTCCCAGCACTGGTTGACTAGTGGAAAAAAGCTTGAACTGGGACTGTGTGAATGGTTTGTGGTGCTGTGTCCTGGTCACTGCGTGGCCACAGCCCCAGGTGCCCTGTGGCTCCTGGTGCCTCTCTGCCAAAGCAAGAGTCTCATTTACTGAGCCTTTTCAAATCTCAATATCTTCCAACTCCTTCCTTCTGGATGGAGGAATCTGCCCAAGCTGCTGGTCAGAACCTCCCCCCCTCCAGCCCTTCCCCAGCCCTGCAGGAGGGGACAGGGTGTGTGACAGTGAGGGACACTTGGCACTGGCTCTGGAGGGGAGGGACAGGTACACACACCTTTTCCAGGGGGAGAGGAGAGGCAGACAGGTTTTCCCAGTAGCAGCAGGGAGGTGGGGAAGGATCTGCCTGCAGGTCACCTTTAAAGGGCAGCAAAGGGGCTGTGTGGGACACGGTGGGTTGCTTTTATCTGAAAAACAAAACATTTCTCTCACAAATACTCCGTGTTTTAAATTATACCATGTATATATTGCAAAATAAAAATGGTACCTTGAGTGCAGACTCACCTCCTGGCTGTGTGGAGGGTTTTCTTGCAGAGGCTTCCAGGAGCTGTGCTCCTTGCTCCAGGTGGCTCCAGGGGATGATGGTTCAGCAGCTCTGCCTGGGCTGGGACAGCTGGGCCCGTGTCCCTCGTCACTGAGCCCCCCCAGACCTGCACCCACTGCTGCTGCCTCCCCCCTGCAGCACCACAGCCCGAGTTTGGGGCTGGGGGAACCTCCCAGGGGAGCCCAGAGTGCTGGGCCTGGTTGTGGTGGGAGGCACGGAGCCAGGGGAGGTGTCTGTCCCTCCTGGCTGGTGAACAGGGAGGATCCTTCCAGAGCCTCCCGCTGCCCCCCTCAGTACGGATCTGCTCTGGTAGCTGGAGAACAGGGCAGTGTTTGGGGTGGCTGTGGGAGCCTGTGGTGTGACAGAGGTGGCTGCACAGTGGGGTGGCCCTGCTGTCCCCAGGCAGGACAGCTGAGCTGCGATCCCCCCGGGATGGATCCCTGTGACTCCCGGCCCATCCCAGCCCCACCCGCCTGTCCCACAGGGCAGTGACAGCCCCGGGCCATCCCCGGGCTCCCCGGGGTTGGGATTTCTGGTCCCCAGCCCCTGTCCCACAGGGCAGTGACAGCCCCGGGCCATCCCCCGGCTCGCCGGGGTTGGGATTTCTGGTCCCCAGCCCCTGTCCCACAGGGCAGTGACAGCCCCGGGCCATCCCCCGGCTCCCCGGGGTTGGGTTTCCGAGTGCGGCGCACACAAAGGGAGACAGGGCAGGACTCCTGCACGGATGGTTGGGGCCACACGGTGCTGAGGGGTCTGAAGCCAGGCCATGCCCATTCTCTGCAGGATTAATCCTGGGGAATGTGTTTGGAGTGCTGGAAGGAGAGGAGATGGAGGCTCTGGATATAAATTGCTGCAGGAGGAGCGTGGGCTCAGTGTTTCCACACAATCCACCAGTGGCAGATTAAGCACTGGAATCTAAATAAATATTTCCCCCAGTCCCTGGCCACCATAAATAGCCACATTCCCAGTTGGCACTTTGGGATCTCTGCAGTGGGATTCCAGCAAGGGGGTGTATTCCCAGTACCCTCCATGCCCAGCCCTGCTCAGCTCCCCACTGACCCCTGGCTGGGGCTGCCCCACTGCCTCTGGGCAAGCACAGGGTGAGCTTTAAGGAAAGAGAAATGGCCCTAATTAAAGAGCCAGCTGCTCCCCTAATCCACTTTGTGTCCTGCCCCAAACCCAGATCAAGTTCCTAATTAAATTACCAAAAAAATAATTAAGGCCACAATATTTTTGCAGTGTTTGCCTTTGGCCATTCAGATGGAATTGACCCTAAACCAGAATCCAAGATCTGGTGGCAATTTAGATCTAGAGCTGATATTTGAGTCAGGTGCCTTATCTCCAGAACTGGGTCAAACTCCAGAACACCTGAGTTTTGTGGAAATAAAGTTTTTTTTCTAGATAATTTCCAAGACATGAAGTGAATGAGAGTGGACAGGAGCTTGGAAAACACACCTGTTTTTATCATCCTCATTTTTTAATCAGGCATCCTTCCCTGCCCTGTGGGTTTCCCTCATCTGGCACGAGCCTGGCTGGGATCGAGCCCACTGCCACTGCCAGGGCAGGATCTGCTGCCTCCCCAGGGTTTGTTCCCACCCATCTCACACATCATTTCTGTCCCTGATCTCTGGGAATCCACCTGGGACCTGCTGCACTGGCACAGGGGAACTGAAGGGAGCAAACCTTGCTCTCCTGGCTGAAGGGGAACAGGAGCTGCAGCACAAGCCCCTGACTGACAGGGGGTGGCACCAGGACCTCCAGCAGCAGCAGGGCCTTTGGAGCAGCCTCTGAGAACAGATTCCAGCCAGCCCTTCCCTGACCCAATGAGTTCTTCCATCCTGTGACTTGGCAGCCAGAGAGGCAGAGTCTTCTGCAAGTTATTCCTTATTCCCAGATCATCCTGACTTTCCCTGAGCAACTCCATGGATCACAGTGGAGCCAACCCTGGAGGTTCCTCTGTCAGTCAGACACGGGAGAGGAGCCTGTCCCAGCAGCCAGGACGGCTCTGACACGAGGCTGATGTGCCCTGTGTGGAGCTGGGCCCCGCTCTGCTCTGCTGGCAGCAGTGCAGGGATCCAGCTGGAGCGTGTCCAGCTGTCCAGGGCTCTGGCAGAGCAGTTCCAGGTCTCCATACACCATTTTACACACCTGTCTCTGGGGAATACTCGGTAACTCAACACCCTTGGATGGATCAGTATAAAGGCAAATCCTCTGCTGTCAAAGTTAGTCCTGATTCAGCAGAAAGAAAGAAAGAAATCCAGTTTTCTACTTACACCAGCCCTTGAAAGAGCCCAAACCATAACGCTGCCCTTACACAAGTCACACTCCTAATCCAGAATTCCCTCTCTTGGGCCGTGTCCCTGCCCATCAGTTGTCCCATGGACACCAGGCAGCAGGGCTGTGCCAAGGGAGCAGGCAGCTTTCTAAGGAGAAATGGGTCATTTCAGCACTTGGCACATGTGAGGAGGGAAAGGTAGGCTCAGACAGACAGAGAAATCCTGGCATTCTCCAGCTTGTTCAGACTCTGAGCCTCGTCTTTTAAAAAAGCCAGAGAGGCTCATTTTGTTACTGGCAGCAGTGTTCCTGCTGCATCCCCACCTTTGCTATTCCCTCCTCCAGATGTTGCTGCTCTCCTTCACAGCTGGCTGCAGCTCTGCAGAGGAGCTGCAGGAGGTGATGGTCACTGTGCTCACACATCTCCACACTGGGGCAGAAAAAGGAAATAAAGTTAAAAACCAGGCTGGTACTGCCTCCCTCCCAAAACCCAGTGCAGCTCCTAATTGGGAATAACAGCAAGGCTGGAGCTGCTCCCTCCAGGAAAGGATCACAGAATCCCAGGATCACTGAGGCTGGAAAAGCCCTCCCAGCCCATGGAGTCCCCCTTGTGCCCCATCCCCACCTTCTCCCCCAGCCCAGAGCACCGAGTTCCACGTCCAGGCTTTCCTTGGACACCTCTAGGGCTGGGGACTTCACCACTCCCTGGGCAGCCCCTGCCAAGGCCTGACAGCCCTTTCCATGAAGAAATTCCTCCTGATGTCCAGCCTGACCCTCCCCTGGCGCAGCCTGAGGAGGGGCACAAATAAACGGAAAAAAAAAAAGAAAGAAAAAAATTACAATATCTTCCAATGTTGTGGTTTTTCTTCCTTTAATAAACCCTCATTTTTATGCAGAATCTTTACCTCAATTTCCCTTTGCCAGAATTCCCTCTGGTCCCAGCATTCTTTCACCTTTTCACTTTTCATTTCTGCTAAGACTGAAGAAACACACAACCCCCCCATAGTTTTTCTCCAAAGAAAACCTTCTCCAAGCATTGTTTTGATGCATTTTGACAGTTTCACTGTTCTCAGCATAAATATTTAGACCAAAAAGAAGCAGCCAGGAAGGACGTTTACTCTCCCAGTAAAGTGGGCATTTCCTTTAAAAGAACAACAAAAATATTTTGATTTAAGTTTCTCAGCCAATTTAACCTCGGGATGAGTTGAAATGCAGGTTTAGGGTAATGTCCCCCTTTTCCTACAGCTGCAGAAAACCCAGCTCAGGATCCAGAGGTTTTCTGCTGCTTTTTTAAGACCCCAGGGAGGGAAGTGCTGCCCCTCAGCTTCTGGTTCTCCTCTCCAAGTACCCAGAAAAGCCCTCTCCCCACTATTTCACACCTATTGGACATCACACCCTCACTCCAAAGCATTTCCTGGCTGGAAATGTGTCCTGGTGTAATTTAGGGCACACCAGCACGTGTAAGGGAACTTGATTTAAGCGAGTGCATCGCTCGAAACCGCAATAGCTTTTCTCAATTAACTCTGTGTGCAGGAAAGACCTTGAAATGCAGCTTAAACTGCTCCATTAAAGCCCCATAAAGTCCTCTGTGAACACTATTTATTCTGGCTCACTTCAAACCCGCCCCCCAGTCTGACACTGATACAAGGGCTGTGGCTGTGGAGCTGCAGGACTGAGGTGAGAACACAGATCCTGCTGCACGACACCCTCCAGGCACTTCCACCTTTTCTGTGGCTTTTTATCCTGAGGGAAGGGATAAATTTATCCTGAGTGCTCCGAGGCAGCCAGCCCTGGGCATGTCCCCACCCAGCCCCCTGGCAGTGCCCAGCATCCCATGGCACAGCCTGCCCAGGGTACCAGGGCTCTGGGCTGCTCCAGGTCACCACCAGTGCTCCCAGCACTGCAGCAAACGGGTGCTGCTGGTCCTGGGAGTCGAAGGCAGAGTATTTCATGGCACATTAGCGCTGGGCTGGGCCTGTGCGTGGGGTTACTTAATTAAAGAGGCTCAGCTAGAGAGTGGTAATTTGTTAAACTGCAGAATTTGCTTGCTTGCAGCCCTGTGCCTGGCCTGCCCTGAGCTCCTCCTGGCAGCAGGGAAGGGGATGAGCTGTGGCCGTTAGAATTTACTCTTTTGGCCACAGAGCTGCAACTTCTGGGGGTAGATAAGAGCGAGCCCGTGCCCCGACAGTATCACACGTGGCAGCTCCTCACACAGCCCCTGCCAGCCCCTGCAGCCAACAGGCACTGCCAGGAGAAGCCCAAATACCCAACTTTTCCCTCAAACTCAGCCTGAGCCCTCTGCTCCCAGCCGGCCACGAGCAGCCCCGTGGGAGGCAGAGCTCTGGCTGTGGGAGCTGGGGAACTGGAGTGTTCCTGCTCCTCCCTCGTGGCAGAAAGACAACCCACACTGAAGTTTTGAGAAGCTGTGGGCCCCTGCACTGGCCAGCCCAGATCCACCTCGGCCCACGCAGAAAAAAACCCCAACTGACCTACTGGAACTTCCTATACCATTTTGTACTATCCAGAATGTTTCTTTGAACTTCACTGCAAACTTTTAAAGAACATTTTTTTAAAAAGATCAGAAATAAAAGTCGGGTGGTGTTTTGGGGTGGGTGGGTGTTTAAACAGCCTTTCCCACAGTAAAATGCGATGTTTGGTGCTGCAGTGCCAGGCTGGCAGGTCCCAGGGGCTCAGAGGTGCCCGGGAGGTCCCTCCCTGGCCTGCATCGTGCCCTTGGTGGCAGCCGGGAGAGCTCCCGCTCCCAATCCCGTCCTGGCAGCAGAACCAGGACGCCTTTACTGCCCATGTAAATCAGGGAAGCTCCGCCGGCTTCCAGGAGCTCTGCAGATTTATGCCAGGAGCTGACCCGGCATCTCTATTTTCAAATCTAGGGCAGATTGAAATATGCTGGTTTTCAATAATATATTCAGGTTAACAGGGCTTTTATATTTGAGCAATTAATCTTGCATGGGCCGAGAAGCTCTGGGGACAACGTGTGGAGGTTGCTAAGAAGAGAAAACAAACAGCGTTGTGTAACCGAGCTGTGCCGTGTCCCCCTCGCTGCAGGGACGGGGCTGCAGCGCCCCAGGGCACGGCCTGGAGGTGGTTCTGCTGTGAGGCAGCGTTACCTCATCCCATATTACTGCAAAATGCTTCAAACCAGAAATCTTGAGACACAAATCCAAGGAAATCCAGCGCTGGAATGGTGGAAGGTGTCCCTGCTCGTGGCACGGGGTGGAACTGGGTGGTGCTTCCAACCCAGACCATTCCGTGACTCTGTGGCTCCCTGATCCCCTTCTTTGCTCTAGAGCTCCAGTTAGACCAATACACGTCTTTTACTCCTGAAATTGCCTCTGTTTTTTCCCTCTTCCCGTTTGCTATCCCCCCATCATGCAGCAGCATTCCCAGCGTCCCAGAATTACCAGATCCTTGAGATTTGACCCTTAGTTTCTCATTCTTCCAGCACATTAGATTCTAAACCAGCCTGGGCACACAGCTGCTGTCTGCCAAGCCAACCAGCCATCATGGTTTTGGGCTCATGCCCAGGGCAAGAAATATTACCAGCTAAAAAATGTGGAATTTTGTGCTTTTTGACAGAGCTGCCAGAGGGTGGTGGGGGCAGCGTGTGCTGAGCTCTGCAGCAGTGCAGTGCCTGACTCCAGTGGAAACCATTCGGGCACTTATAGTCACTGCATCATTCCATGGCAACATTTCCCATCACAAATAGCAACAGACTCTGGAAGAATATGCAGGTGGCTGTGGCGTGATTAATGAGTGCTGCATCTGTCACTGGATGGTAATTACCCTGCACAAACCCAGCCCTGCAATGCCAGGGCAGGATTTATTCCAGCTGAAAATCTGGCTCTTTACACCCATTTTTCCTTTCTTTCTCCTCCCACAAAAAATAATTTCCTTGTGAGCCCAATAAAAGAGAAGCTTTCCCTGGTTCATGTTAAACCAGCAACATCCCATCCCGTGAGGAGCCAGTCCTGCTGCCTCTGGCCATGAAATCCAGGTAATGACCCAGAACTGCACTGAATTAGTGTTTCATTTCCCAGCCCTTGCCGACAGCTCCCTAATGGAAATTGATTTCTGGCTTTTTTCTTTTCCATTTAACATGCTTGTGTAACATCTTTATTTTAGATTCCAGGGAATTTCAGCCAAAGGGCCAGTGCACAGGTGGCCCCTGAAAGCACCTGGTGAATCACTGCTGTGTTAACCAAGGTCTGGGGGTCCAGGGTGGCTGGGACACCCCAGGAATGTGGCAGGGACCCCTGTACAGGGACACCCCCCACATGCAGCAGTTCCTGCCCTGTGCCCACACCACTCTCTGGGATGAGGTCTCAGGGGGGTAAATCAGCACGTGTGAATCCAGGTAACAGCCCCAGCATTCCCAGAGCCACGGCCCCAATCCCTCCTTCACCCTCTCCTGTGCCGTCACCGCGTCCCTTTGCTTCTCACACACTTTCATTTGTACTCTCACACCCCCAGACAGATTAGAGGTGTCCCACCATCCCCTCCAGCCAGCCCCTGACCAGCAGGTGCCTGAACCAAACCAAGAGCCTGGGATGTCCCATCCCTGCGGGGTCAGCCCCAGCCCCTGCCCTGCCCTCACTCGGTTGCTCAACCGCCCCAAATCCGCGGGAATTCTGCCCACTTTGGGCTCCCCAGTGTAATCTGACCCAGCCCCAGCACACACACACCCTGTTTTCTGCTATTTGGGTAAAGCCCAGCTGCCAGTTCCTTCACTTGGGGCAGCACCAGCAGCGGGGCCGGGGCTGGTCCTGGATGTCCAACCCCTTCCCTGGGCCAGGCGGAGCCGGGCGGTGACACACGGTGAGGCTCCTGCAGCTCCTGCACCTCCAGGTACAACAGCTGGGAGGGAAAACAAGGTTTTATTGGGCCATTTTCAACCCTCCTTTACCTTCAGAGCCTGGAAGGTTTGGGTGGATGCTACAAAGGACTTGGGAAATATCCACTTCTCGTTTTCCTTTTCTGCAGCCTATGGAGGAACCAGAACCCAGCAGTGCTGGTTCACACTTTAAAGCAGAACTAAATTATAATTTTTCTCAGTTTTGAGTTATTTCCTGGTTCTGTGGGTACTTTTATAGCCCTATAAATTGTCTGGTAAAGGAATTGTTGGTTAGAGATGGTGTCTGGGGTATTTGTTCCTTAGCGAGGGGTGAATTGGGTCGTACTGTTCCTAAATATGTTGTAGTATGATGATAATAATAACAATTAGCTCAGGGTACAGCAGAGTGTTAATTGTGAGCTGAAATCCCAAACAGAGCTATCTGTGCAGGTCAGTCCTCTCCTCTGCCTGTGCCCAGGGATCCAGGACATTTCCCTGGCTGAGGGAATTCTCTGTGCCTGCTCCTCTCCTCTTGCATTGCTAAACCCCAAACCTTCCCAGGTGCATTTTGTGCTTGTGCTGACAGCACAAACCTGCCGTGCTCCCGGTGAATCCTGTGTGTTATCCCTGATGAATGCTAATTTGGGTTTAATTCCTTAATGGATCCGGAGGGAAGGTGAATATTGAGAGCAAAGGAAGGAGGACTGAAGAGTGGCAGGTTCAGAGCTCTGTAGAGATTAAAGGCAGAGGAAAGTGTGGGACAGAGAAGAAATGCTGGATGTACCCTTGTGTTATCCTGTCTTGTGAAGCAGGATTGTGTAATTATTAAAGCAAATTTCCCTTCCTTTTATACAAGAGGAAACCCATGAGCAAATTAAGAAACTCCCCTTGTGCCTCAACTCACCTCTGCTTGCAGAGCAGAGCTGAACAGAACATTTAATACTTCCCCTCTGACCTGGGGACTGAAGTGGAATATGGACAATTACATGATAAAAATAGGAAAAAATGGCATTTAAAAGTGATACTCTATTTTTGTTCTTAACTTACAGCAGGCAAAAGGTGACTTGGAGCCAGTGAGGAAGGATGTGGGCTTACACTGTTGGGTTCACTGTCCTGCCCCACGTTGGGGGTTTCCTTGGCTGGTTCCTTAATCGGAAGGAAATACCTGCCTGGTACGAGAAGCTGAAAAAACCTTCCTGGTGTCCATCCCGCAAAATGTTCCCTCTTGCCTGGACCGTCCTGTACACGGGCATGGGGTAAGTTCTGTGGCTGCTGCCCCTGCCCTGCCCCTGGCACACCCAGGGCAGCCCTCCCAGACGCTGCTGTGGCTCCTGGGGTGTGCCCTGTGCCTGAGCCAGAGGGGCATGAGCTGTGCCCGTTCCCCAGCATCCCACCCTGCCCTCAGAGCGCTGCCCAAACCCTCCTGGAGCTCTGGGCTGTGCCCACTGCCCTGGGGAGCCTGTTCAGTGCCAACCACCCCCTGGGGGAACAACCTTGTCCTGAGATCCAACCTGACCCTGCCCTGGGTCCTGTCCCTGCTCACACAGAGCAGAGCTCAGGGCCTGATGTGGATGCTGCTGCTGTGCAAACACGACTGTCCTGTCAGTCACTGTTGGGAAACACTCCTACAGGAGGGACTTTGTCTCCCTTGGGGGTTCACTGCTGCAAACACTAACCCGTGTCCCTCCCCACAGCTACGCCTCCTACTTGGTGTGGAGCGACCTGGGCGGCTGCAGCAGCAAAGCCATCGTCCCACTGGGGCTCTACGGGGCTCAGCTGGCCCTGAACTGGGCCTGGCCCCCCTTCTTCTTCGGTGCCCAAAACCTCAACATGGTAACGGCCCCAGCCCCCATCACCTTCCAGGGCTCCTCTGCGGGGCTCCTGCCCGTGGGTTTGGGTGGCTGGGGGTTTCTTAACTAACACTGTGTAACTGCAGAGCTGCAAGAGGAGCCTTTGCTCAGACACAGCAGCTCCCACTGCTCCTGGCCACAGACAATGGTATCAGTGCCCCCACCCTGGCCCTGCTCCTGCCCTGCGATAGCCGGGGTGGGCAGAGCTGGGTGGGAGAGCAGCCGGGGCTGCACCTCCCAGTTAAGGGTCCAGGGGGACAGATAAGTCCTTTGGGGGGGTCACACCCTGTGCCACAACACCGTCCTTGGGGGGAGCAGCTGTGAGGGGCTTATCAAGCACATACAATGTGCAGAGCAGAGCACGGAGCTGAGGCACTGCTGGCACAGCCACACCCACTCTGGGCCACAAGGCACTGCCTCAGGTGCCAAGGCCTGGAGGTGATGGAAGCACACACAGGGATTTATGTTCCCACCTGGTTTTGTCGCTCTGGGGGTGAAAGGTACAGTTAGAAAGTTTGTTCAGTGACCACGGCCATGGTATCCCCATGAGCATGTTCTCTGTCTGTTATCAGCAGAAGGGGACACTGATCACCATGAACTGGAGGCTAATCTGTGGAATTCGATAATGAGCAAAGAAATGAACATTAATTAGTCTTGGCTCCTGGTGTGACACATTCAGGTCTCACTGATTAGAGCTCAAGACCAGGCTCCTGGGCTTTAGGAACACTCCAAGTGACTCCTCAGTGCCAAACGTCCCCCACTGCTGCTCCCCCTCTCCGCCTGTACCAGGATGGTTTATACCTGTGCTGGGAGGTTTACACTCGTGCCTGGAGTCACTGTGTTGTCTCTGCTGCAGGCCCTGATCGACATCCTGTGCCTGGACGGGCTGGCCATAGGCACCCTGTGCTCCTGGTACCGCATCAACAGGGTGGCAGCGCTGCTGCTGGTGCCGTACCTGGGCTGGCTGGCCATGGCCACCTGCCTCACCATCCACGTCTGGAGGGACAACCCTGACCACAAGGCAGAGAAGAGTGAATAAAGGAAGGCATTTTGTGTAGCTAAACCGTGCTGATGTGAACCAAGGTCTGTGTAATTCGGGGGGTCCATTTGGGGAGGTGTGTCCTGCTCCTCCTCCCACCCCCATCGTGGCTGTGTGAAAGGTCTGCACGATGCACCCACGGGCTCCTCTAAAGTAACTGGGCATCCTTAACCTGGGAACTGTTTTCTCCAGCACTGTTGAGGTTTGGGGGCTACAGCTGTACCCTGCCCTTAATGCTACCAGATCAAATTCCACCAGCCAAATTGGGATCTTGTGACCCAGTGTAATTGAGGGCAGCAACCCCAGAGACCCCTCGGCACTGCCACCACCCCCCGAGAGCAGAGCTTGGTCACACACGAGGTAAATCCCATCTCCTCTCCTGGGACCAAACAAAAATGCCCTTCCCTCGTGCACACCCATTTTTAAGAACTTACTTGATTTTTTGCTATTTGTGCTGTTGCTTCATGTTCATGTATCACCTGGTTTGGGCTTTGTACCTTTGACTTTTTATCTGACAGCTGCCAAGGGAACAAAGACCTGTCTTGTTCTGCTGGTGCAAGGAGACTGGGCTCTGACTTCTATTTGGGGAGTATCACACTCCTTCAGCTCATGCTCCAAGATAAAGCAGCAATGATTAGAATGCAAATGCTTCTCCCCAGAGGAAATTCCTCTCTTCCACTTCTGTGTGCTATTCCTCATCAGAACAGAAAAACTAACATCAGTGCCTCTGAAAAAATACTTAATTTTTTTAAGTACAGAGACACAAGAGTCTGTAAAATTCAGGAACTTGCTCCCACTGCCTTGATGGTTGTAACTACATAATTGGCAGAGTCTGTCAGGTGCAGTGCAAGTGTCTCATCCTGGAGTCTTTCCATTCCTGAATATTATTGATCAGGGAAGGTTAAAATACAAGGATTTCCAGAGCAATGGGACCAAGCCATGACAATGTCTGGCACAAGGGGTGCATGGACTCACCCCTGTCCATCCCTTCTCCTGGCCCTTGGCAGACCCGAACCTGAGCTCTCGCTGTCTGCAGAGAGCATTTACTATTATTTTTGATGGCTAAAAGCACCATGTGTGAAGAGAAGGGGATGAGGATCTGCCTGGCAGCTGGCTGTAGATGGGGGTGCGTGGGGGGACCTGCAGGGTGGGGGTGGAAGGGCTTAGCTGGGGCTGTAACATAAATTGTATTTGCTTTTAATAAAACCAAGCCAGTACTTTTTGGAGAATAAATAAATGCAGTTCTGTTGTTTTGATCCCATTCATTAGTTTTCCCCTCTGGCCATGACCCAGGGCTGCTGCACACACGTGGCTGTGATCTCCCCAGTAAAAGCTGCACGAGAACAGGCCGTGGCACAGCTGAGGTTGTGGGCAGGGGCAGGACCCTGAGGCACAAGCAGTGCCCGCAGGACTGGGGAGATCAAAAGCTATTGAATAAAAAAGGAAAGAAAAAACCACCCCTATATATTTCAGGGCTCTCTCCACCCGTTTCCACTGCACTTATTTACAGCACCTGTGTCTTCAGAGAGCCCCGGGCAAAGGACAGACAAACACAGGGGATCTCTCCCCCAGGGGAAGCCGGTGTCTGGCTCCAGGTTCGATTCCGTGGAGTTAATGCTGATCCAAGGGCTCTCTCCTGTTCCTTCGAGGGGAGCACAGCACAGCCAGAGCAACAGGGATGAGCAGGGCCACCTAGTGAGGCCAGGAGGGATTAAACGAGCCTTTATCTGCTTTGGGAAAGGGAAGAGAATTATTTAAATCATTTAATTGGTGACTCTAGATCTGGTTCAGGTCTGCAACAGTTTAATAACATTTCCACTTAAATAGATGGACTCAAAATTTGATCAGCTTTCATAAATTAATCCTATTTCCCCTTCTTCCCATATTTTTATGCAGGTAATGGAAAACTGGAATTAAGATTAATGGATTTTTTTCCCATGTTTCCCCTCCCCATTTTCCCAGCTGCTGGGACTGGCTGACTTGTTTTCATTCCAGTTCCTCCTCCCATCCCACCTGTAAGTGTAGCAGGAGCCTCTCTTTGCCTCTTGCCTTTTCTTGCAGGCAGCAAAAATAGCAAATGCTCCTCCATGTGATATCCAGAAGAGCTTGAAATCAACTGGCAAAATTAAATTCAGTGGAACACCCTCTTGTATTAATATTTAAAGCATCATTTGGTGCATTTGCTGTTTAAACAGCTACACTAAACCCCTTTGCATAAAAATAACTTAAATGCCATCTCAAAGTCATCTGGAGAATTTCTTGGGCAGAATGTGCAGCGCAGACCCAAACCAGCCACTGCCTTGGTGGGCCTTGAGGGGCCCCCCTGCTTCCACAGGGTCGTGGCATCATGGAATGGTTTGGGCTGGAAGGGACCTTGAAGACCATGCAGTGCCACCCCCTGCCCACAGCAGGGACACCTCCCACTAGCCCAGGTTGCTCCAAGCCCCATCCAAGTCTGTGTTTGTCCAGCCCCCCAGATTAGCTCATGGAATGGACACGACATTCCCACGGGAACGGGCCGTGGTCTCCGTGACTCCTGAGTGGGTCAGACAAAGGCCACAAGGGACAGGGGACAAAGGACAGGGGGCAAAGGGCCCCAGCTCTCCTGGAGCCAAGAGCCACCTCTCAGGTCACCTTGTCTGGTGACGAGCCTCCCTTCAAACTTCAGCTACTCTTTACAGAAAGGCAACTTGATATTAAACTGAGGGTTACCCTTGATCCCAGTGATCACCTCCCTGGCTGCTGCATCCACAAGATTGTGCACAAACAACACCTTTCTGCCTTTCAGCCCAGCCTCATTTCCCAAGCCCTGTCTCATTCAATAATTCACCAGCTGTTCCAGAAAACACTCTGGCTACAGGAGGACAGGACTTTAATTGATTTGCTGATGTCTGGAGCTGTGTTAAAACATCAAGTCGATGCCAGTGAGGGTTTGCTGCTGTGTGCAGGTGAAGCAGCTGCCCTCCCCGGGCCCTCCCTCCGTGCTGGTGCTGCAGGACATAAATTCCTGTGCTCTGAGCACCTGCAGAGGCTGGTGCTGACCTTCCCCCGTAGCTGCTCCCAGGAGCCCTGCAGCAGGAGCCCAGCAGGGAGGAGGCTGTGCTGCTGGGAGCTGTCATTAACTCCCAGTTGGGCTTTGAATTAATTGGGGAGGCAGCAGCGCCTGCCAAGGCTCCTCGTGTCACAGGGGGTGTGAGGGCTGGGGATGGAGAGCCCGGGTTTGGCTGTGAAGATAAGGCAGGTACAGAGCTGGGAGCACCACTTGGCCCTGCCCCAGGGCTCACCTCAGCCCAGGTGAAGCACCTTCCACCAGCACTTGGGTCAAACCTGTGGGACACGAGTGTTTCCAGCCCCTTCCTTTAAACCTTGGCTTTGTGCTCCTGCAGTGGGAGGAGAGGGACAGGTGAGAGCCCCCAGGAGCTTCCTTCCAGGAAGGAAGGAGGGAAGGAGGGAAAGCTGCCCCTGCACATCACTGTCAGTGTTTATTTATTTATCACGTAGCAGTAGTTACAGCTGGAAAAAGCAGGAGGGGGATTGCTGCCAGACAATGTGTCCAGGAGACGTTTTGTTAGTGCCACCAGCTGTCCCCCCGGAATAGAGAGCACGGCTGAGCCATGACTCACACACCCAGGCTCTGGTTTCACTCTCCCACCTATCCAAAAATGTTCCACCAGCCCGAGAATGCCACAAAAGCCACCTTTTCCTGGCAAAGCCTGTGCCAGGCAGGTGTGTGTGCTCAGGACAGGGAACAGCCTGGTGAACTTTGGGAACTCCTGCTGTAGTGGGGCTCAGCCTGGAGAAAAGGAGGCTCAGGGGGGACCTTCTGGCTCTGCAACCCCCTGACAGG
This sequence comes from Pachyramphus minor, assembly GCA_013397135.1. Taxonomy (NCBI): domain Eukaryota; kingdom Metazoa; phylum Chordata; class Aves; order Passeriformes; family Tyrannidae; genus Pachyramphus; species Pachyramphus minor. Next base: position 561,825 of record VYXB01003129.1, on the reverse strand, counting down.
AGGGGGGAGCTGGGGGGGGTCGGGCTCTGCTCCCAGGGAACAAGGGACAGGAGGAGAGGGAACGGCCTCCAACTGTGCCAGGGGAGGGGCAGGTTGGACATCAGGAGGAATTTCTTCCTGGAAAGGGTGGTCAGGCCTTGGAAGGAGCTGCCCAGGGAGGTCTGGAGTCCCCATCCCTGGAGGTGTGCCAGGAACCCCTGGCCATGGCCCTCAGTGCTCTGGGCTGGGGGAGAAGGCGGGGATGGGGCACAGGATGGACTCAATCCTGGAGGGATTTTTCCATCCTCAATGATTCTGGGATTCTGTGAACAAATTCAGAGCCAACAAAATAAAACACTAAATCACTGGGGAGTGGGGCAGGTGGAGGGAAACCTTGATAAAAATGCTGCTGGCAAGAGCTTGATTTGGGGCAACCTGAGTCTGCTGGGAGGCCCTTCCGTGAGCCCTGGCCCCTGTCGGCACTCTGTGCCCTCGGTCTGGCTCAGAACAAGCTGATGGAAAAAACCTTCCCTGGCTGGCCCCAGGCACTAATCCCAGGCTCACACAGCCCTGCACACACATGCACATGTTGGGGGAACTGGGGTCACTTAGAAACACGCAGCAGAAGTGACCAAAGCCCCCCACCCCACGCCTGGACTCCCGGATTGGCAGCAGCTCCGGGGTGCCCTTTTGTAATTTTGGCACAGGCAGACGCTGCAGGGGGAGGATCATGGCTGTTCCATGCACTGCCCTACAAGGAGCTGGGAAGCAGCTGGGAAAGGCTGGAGAGAGGGAGAGTCTCGGTGCCACATTCCCCAGATTAGATTAGAGCTCAGCCCTGCACCCTGCGGAGGGGCCGGGCTGGTGAGGGCTAAAGGCTGCAGGAAAGATGGGACCCCGGCCACCAAGAGCTTCCAAAAATAAAGCAAAGTGGGTCAGAGGGACTGAAGAGGGGCTGGAATGCTGCTTCAGAGCATGAGGATTAGAAGGAAACAAGCTGTCACTCACTGAGAGAGGATTCCCCTCCCAAAGGCACCGCCTGAAATGTCAGAGGTGACAGTAACGGGACAGGGGAGCTGGAATTTGAGTTACCAGGCAGGAGGCAGAACACTTCACCTGCCCTCCAGGAAAGTATTTTAAGCTTGAAAATAAATAAAACTCTGCACCATGAAAGATATATGTTCCATGGATAGGATGTCTTGGAACTTGTCAAATCCTTGGAACTTGTCAAATCGAGCTGTTGTCACAGAACTCCCCGTGCTCTGTCAGTCACCACATAAACAACCCTCATCACCAGCAAACAGAGGGAAAAGTCATCCCAAAAACTGCAGTAATGATGTCATTGAGGAAAAGCTCCAAAGGATATTCAGCACAGAAAGGCAGGCTGACAGCAAGGGGGCTGGAGGGGGTAGCAGAACCATTATAATAATTTATTATATATTATAAATGATCTATTATAATGTATTATTAATTTCCTATGATAATAAATGACTTGCCCAATTGCATAAATTTATTGCACTTTGTGATAGTGCAGGCTCCTCCAAAGCCTCTGCAAAGCTGACAGGATCCCAAAGGCTGGCTTTGGCCCAAGGCAGGTATTCCCACCTATTTGATCTCCGTGCAATACAGTTTATCCTCCCCAAATTAAGAGTGGTATTTCCACTAAGTACTGACTGAAAAGTCAATCAAATACAGCTGCATATTTCATAGGAATCCAAACCTTGATGGTGGTGGGTTCTGAGCTAAGTGCAGAGCCTACAATACTGATGATCTGATTCCCAATGTGCTTTGGGTCCAACATGACTCCTGCACAGTCACACTCTTTCCACTCCTTTGCCTGGTGGCACAGTAGGATCAGTCTCTGGGAAAAATCTCACCCAGGTTTTCCTTAAGCTTGGCTTACATGGGACTAATACTAAGTTTAAAGGATTAAAATTTAGAGTGAGAAATTGGAAGAACTTCTTATAATGCCAGGACACTGGGAACTGATGGAACACTCAGGAAATGGGGAGGAAAAGCACAGAACAAGGGGCAGAACCAGCACTGCTGCCTACTGTGAATTCCAATCTGACTTTCAGATATTTGGAAAAAGGTACTGGCTTGCATCTACAGCAGGATCTGACAGCAGCTCCAACAATGGGATTTCACCCTGTCCAGCTCCTGTGTTCAGTGCCCTGTGCAGGGTGGGAGGAACCACAGGCCTCCTGCTCTCTGGGCACTGCTGGGATGCTCCAAGAGCCCAAATCCACCAAAACCAGGCATTTTTCAGCAAGCCAAATGGCCACGACCCCTTCCCCTCGTGCCTGAGCCAAACCAGTGGTCCTTCAAGGTCAGCAAGAGGGTCAGCTGGCAGGGGAAGGAGATGGAGAAGCTCCAGGTCTCCCAGTGCCAGGTGTCTGTCACAGGAATGGATAAATACACCCATTGCTTATCCCGCCCACAGCGAAGTTGTCACTTAATTTGAAATTAAAAGGGGAGCAGGAGGGATTGTTGAAAGGAGCTTGAGAAAGCAAGGGAAGGAGGTGACACCCGAGAGCCCTGGGTCACCCTACCCCAACCAGCCTCTGTCGCTGCTGCTTTGTTCCATATTTAGTTCCTGACAACTGTGCCTGGGGCAGGAACTCCCAGCTCTGTTTTCCCTCCTCTCTGCACTCCCAGAGCTCTCAGAAATTGCTCTTTCTCTTTCCCAGTGGCCATAAGTCAACCCCACTGTACTGCAGAAGATGGCAGAGAAGCAGGAGGAGCCCAGCAACGCCCAGAACGGGGAACCCGACAACGCAGAGGAGGGCGAGGGCAAGAAGAAGAAGGTGAAGAGGGAAGATCTGCCTCCGTTTGAAATCGTGACAGGGTAAGAGATTTGGATTTAAATACGGGGGTGGGAGTGAAGGGGGGTGTTCAAAGGGCTCTGCCTCAGCTCTTATGGTGGGCAATTAAAGCAGCATCTTCCACCAGTGCATTTCTGAATACAGTTAAAGTTAACTGTGGGATTTTGTTACAAGTTTTGCTGAGCTGTAAAAGGTGGATTCGCACCAGGCAGGCACACAAACCCACTGGTTTTATATCAGCAGGGCAGTTTCTGTAGAGCTGGTTCCTGCCCAGGGCAGGCAGTCCTGGGATTGCTGGCTGATGGTGTCAGGATGGAGGGGTTGGCCTCGGTGGGAGCTGAATATCGATTTCTAGCTGTGATCAATGGCTCTTGTCTGAGAGTTTCTCTACCTGAGGATCAGGAAAAACACCCCTGCTGTGGCTGATTTGCTTGAGGGCCTGAGGGACAGATATTTCAAGAGACCTGAAGCTTCCAAGTTTCAAGGGCTCCACAGCCACAGCTGGAATCTGACTGTCATGAGCAGCCCAGCCTGCAGAGAGGCTCCAAAACAGGAGGCAGTTTTGAAGCAGCACAGCAGGAGGGAGCCTGGCCTTTGGGAAAGGCAGGTACCACCTGATCTGGTGGAGCTGAACCCTCAGCCATAGCTGGCAGCTGCAAGCAGAAGAAACCCTCAGTCTCTGCTCTCTCCAAGTTTCAAACGCTCATTGCAGCAGTAACAAGATGCCCCTCGTGGTTCTCCCCTTCTCAGTCACCAGGGCAGGTCCCAGCAAATAAACCAAAGCTGTGATTTCCTCCAGTTGTTGGAACATAAAGCTCAGGCCAGGCTCTAAAACCTCCCTTGGGATCCTCCTGCCTGTGCCATGGGCACTGGTGAGAGAGATTCTGCAGATAAAATTTGGCTGGTGTTCTGACAAGGATGAGTGAGGCAGGACAGCACCTCTGGTTGTCACAAAATTGGGTTACATTCCTGTACAGGGCTGAAAAAAACCCTCCATTTTCTTCTCAAAATGTGTCTGCTCTGAAAAGATCCCTTCCTGGGGTGATCTCTGTCACACACAGCCATAGAAATAACAATGTCTGTGAGGCAGTGGCTTTTAAGAAAAGCACATCCCTCTGCTAGGAATGGAGTTAAGGCTCCAAAAATTGTGGATATAAGCCATTGGACCAACTTCTGAACACTTAAAACATGCACCAAAATGAATGTCAACGAGGGCATTGGATTTTTCAGCTTTAGAGCACCCAACTTACAATTAGAAATGCTGAGGAACTGAGCAGCATCTTCAAACTTCCTTGCTAACCCCAAGGATCTGTGCTAATCATGGCTGAAAAACACCTTCTCAGCATCATCTTGCAATTAAATTATTTGTTGAAATGCCAGAAGTGTTAGAGGATTTGACAGGATTTTCTACCCTGGAAAGGTGAGAGTGAGGAAGTGAAGCAGAAATCGCTGAAAGAGGTACAGAAACCCCAGGGATTTTTCCTTTCATTTTAGGCACACTGAGAGTTCAGAGCAGGCCTTGACCTGTGACCTCTGCGTGGATTTTTCTGATGATTTACAAATTTTCAGCCAATCAAGGCAGTTATGTGGAAGATGAGGAAACACCCAACTGCAGCCATGGAAGCACTTAAACCCAATTACGTTGCATTTCAGCTTTAGCCCTGGGATTAGGGGCATCTCATGACTCACAGCCAAGCTCTCAGGCTGCTCTCCCAGCTCGGAGCAGTCCAGCTTACAGGAAAGCACTGGGAAGCCAATTACTCACTTTAAGAATATTAACCCACTTTTTTGTTGTCTGTATTTGGCTGAACAAGGACCTGATTGACTGTAATCCCAATCTGTGAGCGTTTCCTGATGTTTGACACATTATTTACACTTTCCCCACGTGTAAATGAGGCTCCTTGCAGCAGTGATAAATAACCCCCTGGCTCCTGTTACTCATTTACAGCACCGTTGAGATAATCCCCACTTCAATCCCCTCATTAGAAGTTCTCCTTCCCCTCTCCTGCCCAACACACAGTGCCAGGATCACGTTTGGCAGCTGCTCTTTCCCACCTGATTTCAGCAGCTTAAATCACATTATTTGGCCAGGCCAGTGAGATTCTCACAGACTGAGGGTTCTGCCTTAAAGTTTCAATCTTTTTTGTCTCAGTATGATCTAGAACACTGACAGTCCAGGAAAACTTCAATAAATTAGGTTTGAGCATTTAGAAATCCCTAAAAATCACCATTTAATGATGCTTTTCGGAGCAGGTGGAGAATGAAGGTTTCAACTTTTACCTTCCCATCCCCTCAGGTGAGCTGAGGTGATTCGTATTAAGAGTATTGTGGGAATTCAGTGCCTGCAAACAATTTTTAAAAGAAACTTTCCATAGACATTTTTGCTCTCTGCAGCTCCCTGACAGGAGGGGAGAGCCAAGGGGGGGTCGGGCTCTGCTCCCAGGGAACAAGGGACAGGAGGAGATGGAACAGCCTCAAGCTGTGCCAGGGGAGGGGCAGGCTGGACTTCAGGAGGAATTTCTTCAAGGCAAGGGTTGTCAGGCATCGGAAGGGGCTGCCTTAGTGTTGTTTATTTTGTCTATTGGAAAGTTATTTATTGGAGTGATGTATATTCTGTGCTGCTGGGAGCACGGATTGAGGTGAACATCCCAGATAATCTCAGACACACGCTGAGATAAGCAATAAAATCCATCTGGAAGGGCTGACTAAATCCATCTCCAAGACAATCCATCCCAGAGCAGTCGCTGCTGCTTCAACTGCTCATCAAACCCCAGACCCAACGCCCTCACTGCTGTACCCCCTTTGCTGTCAGGGAGTTAAATCAGGCATGAAGCTCCATGTGACTCTGATGTATTTAAATACATGATGTTATTGTAAAACAACTTATTGAGGCCTTACAGAGGTTGCTCTGGAACAAGGCAATGAGTGGCTTACGTCAGTCACCACAGCTGGCCTTCAATCACTAATTAAAGAATTGTCAAACTAAGAACCACTCATTATCCAGGATACAAAGCAGGAAACACACCTTTCCATAGCAAGGTGGGATTTGATCTTGGGTATTTTAGTAAACCAAAGTCACAACATGAGCCTTTTAATACACAAATCCAGGGAGATGCAGTGACCTGCCCATGGTCCCCCCCAGGTGCCCTGACCTAAACTCACCTCTGAGACGCTTCTCTCCTCTGCCCTCTCCCCAGGGAACGCCTCCCAGCCATATTTTTCAAATTCCAGTTCAGGAACGTGGAGTACAGCTCCGGCAGGAACAAGACCTTCCTGTGCTACGTGATGGAGACGCAGGGCAAGGAGTCGGCGACGTGCCGGGGTTACCTGGAGGACGAGCACGCGGCCGCCCACGCCGAGATGGCCTTTCTCAACACCATCCTGCCGCGCTGCGAGGCCGGCACGCGCTGCAGCGTGACGTGGTACGTGTCCTCCAGCCCCTGCGTGGGCTGCGCCCAGCGCATCGCAGACACGCTGCGCAGGAACGCGGCGCTGCGCCTCACCATCATGGTGGGCCGGCTCTTCATGTGGGAGCAGCCCGACGTGCAGGACGCCCTGCGCGCCATGAAGGCGGCCGGCTGCCAGCTGAGGATCATGAAGCCTCAAGACTTTGAGTACGTGTGGCAGAACTTTGTGGAGCAGGAGGAAGGGGAGGAAGCGAAGGCGTTCGTGCCGTGGGAGGACATTCAGGAGAACTTCCAGTACTACGAGGAGAAGCTGGCTGAGATCCTGCACTGAGGCTCACGTGAGTGAGGATTCCCACGTGGTCACTCATCTCCCGTGTTAAATTCACTCTCCTCTCTTTAGTTCAGGCTGTCAAGTTACAACCCAGAGCCAATTTCAGTCACTCAGATGTACCTGGCTGGGTTTTCCTGTACCTGAGCATTGAGAACAATCCCAGGCAGTAACTTTCCCCTTCCAGGGCAGGAACATGGCAGGAGCTCCCCCCAGCAGCTTGCTAAGGGACTTAGAGCTTTGCTTTTTTCTCCTCCAAGCAAACACCTCCAGGAATAAAGAATTAAAAGGTATTTGAGTCACAAGGTGTCACCAGAACACCTGGTTTTCCCCACATGGATGATACTGAGGACACAGGTGGAAACAGGGAGAGGAATGTAGAGAAAAGGGCATTTTCCTCACCCCACGAATCTAACCCCCTAAAAAAACACCATTAAAGGAAATCACAGTTGTAGTTGCAAAATTCCCTGGGTTTTTTTCATGGGGTACTAAAGAGTCCCATGAAACACAAAGCATTTCAAACTTCTCTTCCTCCAGGACCCATTCAGAGATCCATGAAGAGAAATGACAGACCTGGACACCTGGGACAGCCCACTTCCCAAAGCTTTGATTCCAGCAGGATGGAGAACCAGCTTCTGGAAGACAAAGCCCTGTGGGACTACGAACACAACAGACAACACAGACCTTTGGTGTTTGGGATTTTTTTGGGTATATTTTGTTCCTCCCCCTCCCTGCCCCAAGCAAACCCACACTGTGGTGAAAGGGATGGCAGTGACCTACAGGACAGGCTGTGGGATCACATTCTGGGAATACTTCATGGGGAAAGATCTTAGAACAAAGATGCTGTTAGATAAATACATTAGAAAGTCTGTACTTCATAAATGGGAAAAAGAAAGAGATTTAAGGTGAAAAAGAGGTTTCCCCCTCTGTTCTTTCCAACAGTCAGAGCTGTGATTTAATTCAGGGCCAACAGCTCTGCTTTAAATTGTGATGGAGCCCAAGAACTTGATTTCAAACACAAACACCTTCTCCCCTTGTGCAATGATATTTGGGATATAAAACTGGGAAAAGCAAAGTGAAATAAAATGGGAAGTCACTGCAAAAGCCAAAGCACACTGTTTATTCCTTCTTCTTTACTTGCAAGAGGTCCTAAATTGAACCTGAGAAGTGGGACAGGACATCCCCAGACAGCCACATAGGGAATGTTTCGTAGATGAGAAGGGAGAACTATATGCCAAAAAACTTGCAGAGTACCCACAAGCACTGGAGACCAGGATCACTCTCCATGTAAAACAAAGCCCAGCCCAAGCAAGGCTCCCAGGGATGCCACCAGCTAAGGAACTTTGTCACTGCAGTTAAAACCCAGACACAGGTAGGTGTAAGGAGTAAATCTGTGAGCAGCCTTGACACCTGCTCAGCTCAGTGCTCCAAGTTCCTGTGTCCAAGTTTATTTCTCCCAGCTGTGCATTCAGCTACAGCAATTCCCCACCAAACAGCAGTTTACAAAGGATGGGCAGGGAGCAGGGAGAGTAAGGATAGGGAGCCCTTAGGCACAGACAGGATTTGCATTAGCAAAAAACCCCACAGAACTGACTCCCAGTGCTGAGACCAGAGAACACTCCACCCACTCCATTCCCAGGGAAATCCAATCAGGAACCCTGTTATGCCACAAACTTCCCAACTGTTATGTCCCATTTTTAGGTTTATTCAGCACACCTGGCACCTTTCTGGGCATTCAGTATGAGAATTGAAAAAGATTTGTTATTGTGGGAGGGTGGGGAACCAAACATGAAGGAAATGGGGAGTGTGTGACAGTTGCCCAGTTCTGGAACCAAACTTTCCAAAATCAGGTGTTTTCCAACCATCTGATGAAACAGGTGTGTTACTGACTTGTTTCTGCTACAGGTGATGAACTCCAACCTACATGTAACACCTGAACTACAAATGCAGTGAACAAAGAAACGTGAAAATCCAACTTCAAACTTCACACTGTGAGTTTTTCAGAGCACAAGTCACTCCCATGACCAGATTCTCAGAAAGCTCAGCTCTGCAGACTCTAAATTATACAGATACTGTAGAAAACACACCCCCAAGGTGTAGTTACACTTTCAGCTTTCCCTCGGATCCCAGCTTTCACCCAGAACAGCCACAGGGATGAGCTCTGACCCAACAGCAGGGCACTGTTTATTTAACATCACAGCATGATCCTTAGTGAACACAGAATCACCAAACCCTACGTGTGGCTAGAAAGGAGAAATTAAACTGTTACACCTGTAACCCAGGTGAAGTGAACGAGTGCCAGGTAGGACATTGTGGAACTTGAACAGCAGTGACAGGGCTCCCTGTGGCAGCTCATTGCATTGTTCTGCTCCCCAGGAGCCGCGTGGAGGCCCAGTGACACCTGGTGGCTGCTGGGACACACTGGAAACACTGCAGCCACCTTCTAAGGAACACCCAAATGAACTCCTGTGGAGCTTGGTGCTGCTGGAAGCCTCTGTCACTGTCACACGAGTGAGTGTCCCCTGACACAGAACGTGCTCCCCAGGCAGGTCCCCCTTGGCTGTTCACAGGATCCGCTCCCAAAACTGGGGGAAAAGGGGCTCTTTGACTCTTCTACTCACAGGCTGTAAACTGTGATCTTGATGTCAGTGTTCTCAAACACTTCTCCAAGGATTGCTGAAACTTTATCCCACTCCAGGCCATCAAGTCCACATCCAATCCTGGAAGATAAGACATCCAAAGAGCTGGAATGGCCTCATGCTGTGCCCAACCAGCCCTTGGAGCAGCTGCAGTTTGAAGCAGGTCTGGCTCAGCTCCCCATAAACCAACAGAACACAGTGAGAATAAGGAAACAACTCGAATTTCTTTTGTTGACGTGCACTGGGAAATGCAAATTTCATTGAACAGGAGTTGGATAGGGGTGGATACTTGAATTCTTCTTTCACAGCAAGGGCTCATCCCTCAAACATCCTTCTAGGCATGAAACACCCCAGCAGTGCCACGGCAGTCCCTGGTTCCCTCACCTGGGCATGGAGATGTCCGTGACTCCGTTGTGCAGGCAGTGAGCTTTCATGGCTTCCAAACTCTTCCGCATGGTCTCGTACGTGGGTTTGTGAGAAACCTTCTGCTTTGTAATCTGTGTCACAAGGGAAAAGGTCAGCACTGCAAACCACTGTCTGTTATAAAACATATTCCAAGGCACTCTCAACATCCCCACCCAGATTTGCTGCTGTGGAAAGGTGTGAACAAAGCACTATGTTCACAGCTTAAAATACTCTAATTCAGCAGCCAGATCTGTCCATGTAAAGGTTAAATGTCCATGCACAGGAACAGCCTGGCTGCTCCTCAACCAGCAATGTCTGAGTAACACATCTCACACCTCTTGCTGAGGCAACCTCTGCAGAAACTCCCTTCCTGTGCCTGAAGGGAGCCCACAGGATGGACAGATTTTTTACAAGGGCCTGGAGTGACAGGACAAGGGGGAATGGCTTCACACTGACAGAGGGCAGGGTTAGATGGGATATTGGGAAAAAACCCACAGGTTGCTCAGGAAATCTGTGGGTGCCCTATCCCTGGAAATATTCAAGGCCAGGTTGGAACCAAACAGGACTTGGAGCAACCTGGGATAGTGGAAGGTGGTGGGACTAGATGAACTTTAAGGTCCTTTCCAACCCAGACCATTCCAAGATTCCGTGATTCCACGAACATGACCAGAAACCCCACAGAGATTAAAGACTTCATGATATTGGATCCTACATTTTATCTACAGAGAAGTGCCCCAGTGACATCCCAGCTCTTACCAGGTAGTAAATGTATCTCTCATCTCTCTGCAGAACAGCCACCTCCCCCGTCTTCTTCTCTGCCAGCAGAAATCAAGGTATTTTTGAAACACCCACATCCACTCCACAAGCCCCGAGCAGCTCGGGGCACCATCCCTGCTGGAAGGCAGGGCTGTCCCTGCAGCTCCTGCAGGTACCACTCACGCTGATCCAGCAGCTCCTGGACGCCTCCGAACTTCTTCTTGAAGAGCACGGCGATGCCGGCGCCCATGCGGCAATCCTCGCTGATGCAGTGCGCCAGCGCGTCCGACCGCGGGCACGAGAACAGGTCCCCCTTCACCTCCCGCAGCTGGGCACCCCACACCGTCAGCAAAGAGGGGAGACAGAGCACAGGTGGGCACAGGATGCCCTGGGAGCAGGGAATGTGCCCAGCCTGGACAGTCAAGAGCGTGAGGCTTTGAGATGTGCTTCACAGCCAGAAGAGCTGGCGTGGATCACACACCCCACACAGAGAATCTTAAACTGCATATACAGAATGACAACCCCCCATATATGGAACTACAAAGCCCATACACAGAATTACAAACCCCAATATACAGAAGGACAAACTCTATACACATAATTACAAACCACTACACATGTAACTAACTAACTACTACAAGATCTCTTACGAGTATCACGTGCCAGCCCAGCAGGTAATTTTACAAAATCAAAGCTTAAAAGGAGAATTAGGAGATAGAGCACAGCTGGATCAGTGCACACCCCCCGGCACCACCAGTGTGTCAGTGCTGGGTGTGTGGGCAGCAAGGTGAGCTCTGTGCTGTTGTGCAGCACCTGACAGAAGTACAAAAGCACGTGAAATTCTGCACTAGCAGCCACTTTGCTCCTCAAAGCTGCAGGATGCAGCCAGTGCCCTGCTGTTGGGGCTGTAATCGAAGGAAGGCCTCTTTGCAGAGACACGTGTCACAGCAATATCCCACGCAACCCATTTCCTACGCACTCTCTCCTCCTGATCCTTGGAGAAGTGGGTGGCCATGGTAACGTGGGGGATGGAGAACGCTCCTGCAGCTGGAAAGATGAGAGAAAAACAGTTGTTAGGAACTCCAAGATTGGTAGCAGGCTGGTGCAGAGGGTGCGAGGCTAAGCTGATGAACCCGAACCAGCCCAAGGGGAGGCCGATACAGCTGGGCAGGCCTGTGCAGGGCCCGCTGCGCCCACAGCTCCAGCAGGGTGTGGGGGCACCGCCAGGCTGCTGCTACCGCCCTCCTCCTCCTCCTCCTCCCGCCCCTCAGGGCCCCCCGGCGCCGCACCCTCGGTGAGCACAGCGATCCGCCGGGCCGGGGCCGCGGCCTGCGCCACGCCGAGCCTGCCCAGCACCGCCCACATCGCTCCGGCCGCTCCGCAAGGGCGACCCCGCCTCACGGGGACACCGGCGGCACCGCCTCATGGGCATTACCGGTACCGCCTTACACAACACGGCGGCTCCGCCTCACCCCGCACGGCGATACCGCCTCAGCCGACACTGCGGTCCCGCCTCACGGGGACGTGGCGGTACAGCCTCAGCCGACGCTACACCAGAGCCGCTTCACGGCGACAGGACTCTCCCGCCACACACAGAATGGCGGCACCCGCCCCACACAGCATGGCGGATC
>VYXB01003129.1:425162-549805 GCA_013397135.1 Pachyramphus minor | reverse complement strand
GGCAGGGCGGCCCCCGCCACACACGGCATGGCGGATCCCGCCACACACAGCATGGCGGATCCTGCCACACACAGCATGGCGGCCGCGCCGCTCTGGGCCTCCGGGCGGACCGCTCTCTATGGTACCGGCCCAGAACATTCCGCGCCGGGGGCGGGGCGGTGCTGTCGACGCGCATGAGCGGGCGTGGCCCCCCTTGCGCCTGCTCGGCGCTGTCCCCGCGCAGGCGCAGAGCCCGCGGGCGGGGCCCGGGCGCGGGTTGGGCGGCGGGGCCCCGCCCCTCGCCCCCTTTGTCCGCGGTTGGGCGCCATTTTGCGCGGCGGGCGAGTGCGGGCGCTGATTGGGCTTCGGGGCCGCGCGGCNCCGGGAGCAGCTCCGGCCCCTCGGGCACCGGGGGGTGAAGCTGCCCGGCCCTCCCGGAGAGCACCCGGCCGGCGGTTCCCGCAGCCCAACGACGCCCCGTGTCCCTGCCGGACTCGGGAACCCAGCGCAGGCAAAGCTGCGGTGCTGAGACCCCGCGTGCCCCTCGCCGCTGCCCTTGGAGGGGTCGCAGCTCTGCCCTGGGAGGTGCCGCCCCTGCAGCGGCGCTGGTGGGACACGTTCGAGCGGGTCCCGGGGCTGGGCATCGCTGGGTTTGGCTCTCGAGTGGGCTGTTTGCTGAGCACACTGTCACTGGTGCAGCTTCTGTGCCCTCATATATATGCGTTTGTATAGATATAAAAACAAATATATGTTGGTGTGCAGGACCAGGAGTTGGACTTTGATGATCCCATCAAGTCCCTTCCAACTTAGGATATTCTATGAGATATATATATATATTTATAGTGTCTATCTGACTATCTGCTCCTGGAACTGGAACCCTCAGTTTTTCCCAGTGAGGAGGAGCTGCCTGTGAGCTCACTGGGGGTGGAGCTCCATCCTGCCATTGATGGATCCCTGATCTTTAAAATTTAACTTGGCTGCTCTATGTTTAATGAAGGGAATGAGATAATCTCTTGGAGGATGACGAGCCAGCACATGGAAAATCTGGTCTGTAGCTTTGGCCATGGCTGGTGGAGAGCATTAGGATTACAGTGCTGCTGATATTATAATTAAACAAGACAGGCTCGATCCGGGGGAGCTGGGGTGAAGCATTCCCAAGTAGAGGTTTGCCTGTGCTGTGGCATTAAGGAAAACAGAGAACTCCTGGCAAATACAGAGTCCTGGCATCCTGTGCTGGATATTGAAACACTTCCCTGGAGAAGGAAGTGTGGGAGCTGCTCTCTGACAGGCCCACAGGCATTTGGGGCAGAAATGAAGTATCCAGTGCAAAACTGAAATGAGACCCATGACATACACCAGCTCTTCAGGAAGAATATTTACCCTCTTTTATTCTGACAGGCTGTGAGAAACTGTTGGTAAATGGGAAAGGATGGAGCTGAAATGGCAGCAGTAACCACAGCAACTGTTCCAGGGAGCCTGGGACTAAATTCTGTCGGCATTCTTTGGAAAACTGAGGGAGCTTGAGGGGGTTTGTTGCTTTAAGCTTTGAAAATTAAAGTTCCTTAATGTAGCAGGTACTTGTTCAGTCATGACATGAATCAGAGGCCTTGTTACAGTAACAGTAAGAATTCCTCCCTTGTTGATCCTGCGAGAAGCAGCGTGAGGGAAGGGAGGTGATGGAGCTGATGTTTTATTTCAGCACTGTGTTCATATGTGTGGGGAAAGGGCCAAGGAACGAGCAGCAGCAAGAGGGAGGAGGCACTGGGAAATCTGCTGCTGGTTCCCAAAATATATGAGGAATATGCTTGAATATATAAATTCTTTATGGAAGAAATCAACCCCTGTGAGGGTCGTGAGGCTGCCCCGTCCCTGGAAGTGTTCAAGCCAGGTTGGACAGGGCCTGGAGGGGATGGAACTGGGGTGGGCTTTGAGGTCCCTCCCAACCCAACCCATTCCAGGATTCTGTGAAAATAGGTGGAGAGGGAAGAGATGTGAGGAGTAGTGTGTAGTGGGTGAAGGAGAGAGCTTCACTTAGCTCAGCTGAATTCTTGAAATGTAGTTTGTTTTTATGCCCAAATGTTGTATTTTGGGAGGTTCTTTAGCAGTGACACTCCCTGCACAGGCAGGTGTCTGTAGCCCAGGACATGAAGACTCCAAGAGGAAGAGGAACAGGTTCAGAGCTCCTATTTGAGACAGTGAAGATCAGGACAGAACTGAGATACTCTCTGCCCCTCAATCAGGGTAGATGGGCTTGAATTGACCCCTCTGGTTTCTTCCTGAGCACTGTGAAGGAGGTGGGTCCCTCACAAAGCAGCAGCTGCCTGTGAGATCCTGCCCTGGGGGCAGCAGATGGTTTGCTCTGCAGCCCCTGTGAGATCACACAGATCTTCCACCTCAGGACAACAATGAGCTGGTGTCTCCCTCCCTGCAGGAGCCAGCCCGGGGGTCCTGTGCCGGGGGAGCCGTGGCCATGGAGCAGTACACGGCCAACAGCAACAGCTCCACGGAGCAGATCGTGGTGCAGGCCGGGCAGATCCAGCAGCAGGTATGGAAGGTGGGGAGGGGGGGCTGGAGGAGCCCTTTGTGTCCCCTGAGGGTCACAGGAGCACTGAGGGGCTTCGTGGTCCTGCCTGGACACGCGTTCACCTGACTTGTGGCACCTGCTCAGGGGTCTGACTTGGCCAAAGGTCAGAGGAAATGTGGTTTTTAGAATACATTAATTATAAAATTCAATTGCAGGTGTACAAGTTGCCAGATTTCAGTGGAGCAGGGAGTTGACAGACTTGTGAGGAGAGGAACAAATCTCTGAAAATGGAGGAAACAGATTATGAACAGAAACAGGCAGTTGTCCACAGAAACAGTGTAGGATCCCCTCCAAATTGAAACAAGTTTTGTTCAAGCCCACAGAGGCTTTCTCCAAGCTTCCTCAAAAGAAATATTTGTCGAGATTCTTCATTTTAGAACTATAGGTGGATCAAAACAAACACACAGCACAGGAATTAAACAAACCATGTAGCTTGGGATGAGCTGATCCCTCCCAGAAAGAAGTTCCTAGCTCACATTACAATGTGCAGATGAGCAGGGCTGGGGTTTTAAGGGCTTATTGATTTTTGGTGTTAAACGTCCCCCATTCAGATTTAGTGATATATTTTCAGATAAATTGTGCTGCTGCTGAATTTTTGTTGCATCTTCTGTTTGTTCTAGTTCAAGGCAAGAGGAGTTTGGTAGTTTGTCATGTAAAGGGATGAGCCACTGGATCATGTTCTCAGTGAGATCTGCTTTGCTTTGGCTTCAGCAAGGACCAGCTTCTTCCATTGAATTTAATTAACTTTTTCAGTCAGAACAAGATTGCACTTGAGGTTAAAAAACTTTACGTTAGGGTTTATCCGAAATACCTGCTTCCAGCAGATAACCAAAGATCTCTTTGGTTTTATTGACACTTTCACTGTCAATACATGCTCTTAAAGCCTGTGTTTGACAGGAGATGTTTTTCTAAAATAAGCTGTTTTAGCAGGCTGTGTGCAACAGCTCTTAGGAGAGAGCTGTCCTTCATCTCCCCAGAGCTAACACAGTTACACAGATTATTTTGGGACTCTTACCAAGGAGGCTAAAGATAGAGAAGGCTTTTAGCTCTAACTGCTCTTGCAGCCTCTCCAGATT
Organism: Pachyramphus minor; assembly: GCA_013397135.1. Lineage (NCBI taxonomy): Eukaryota > Metazoa > Chordata > Aves > Passeriformes > Tyrannidae > Pachyramphus > Pachyramphus minor. The sequence continues at coordinate 546,166 of VYXB01003129.1, read as the reverse complement.
GTCCTTCAAGGTCAATGGTGGGCAGAGATGAAGCTCTGACTGTGCTGCAAGAAGGGGTTTGTGGCCTTTGTTGTGACAAACCAGTGTGACCAACCCCTGCAACCCTTCACAGTGAGGACCCTGGGCAGTGAAAGGAGCATTGAGCAGGATAAAACCCTGAAACTGAGGTTTCAAATCCTGCCAGACAATCCCTCCTGTCCCTTGTAGGTGAATTTAGTTGGGATGTTGAAGCCTGTGAGTGTCACATGCAGTTCTGCTGGAGTTCCATCTGTAGGTTTGCTAAACGTTGACCTTCCTCGTGTTCCCAGAGCAGTGTGTATGAATTTTACACTCACCCTCGTCGTTGTCTCGTGCCAGAGCTGTGCATTTCCCTGTTTCAAGCTCTCCCTGTTCCTGTTCCCAGCAGCAGGGAGGTGTCACTGCTGTCCAGCTGCAGACTGAGGCCCAGGTGGCATCGGCCTCAGGCCAGCAAGTCCAGACCCTCCAGGTAGTGGTGATCTCTCTAATTGTGTTTCTGAGCACTGCATGACCCTCCCCACTGCCACATATCTAATGCTGTGTTTGTTCCAGGGTTGCAGCAGGGACAGGAGGATTTGGGACAGCAGGACCTGTGCCAGATGCTGCAGGGCTGTGGGGTTTTCCATGGCCTTGGAGCTTGAGCGGGGTCTCCCAGAACCCCTGCTGCATTCAGGAATTCCTGCTGCTGTGATTCCCAAAGGGAATAGTCCTTAAATGGGGCTTCAAAGGAAAAAACATCCAGATCAGGAAGTGGCAATGGAGATAAACCCCAGAGATTTCCTGTAGTTCCAAGGAGATGAGTTTTCTGATCTCCCCTGTGAGGAGTTCTGTAGTTCTTCACTACATGACAGGCAGAGGTGGTGGGTAAGCCCTGAGCTTAAAGAGTGAAACCTTTTCCTGTGATAGAAAGGGCACCTGGGGACAATATTGGCCTCTCTGGGATGGAGTGATCCAATAACACAGGGCAGCCCTGCAGCAGTGGGAATCTGAGCAATAAATACATCACAGATGGAAAGAAATGATTTGTTTCAGTGTGAAGTATTTTCTATCTGCAGACCCCATTTCCTTCCCTCACACAGGCTTTACGGGGGCTCACAAACCCTGTTTAAAGCAGCTGACAGACCCTGGGCAGCCCTAGCATTTAGCACTGCACTTTGCTCTCAGTTTTTTGGTTTCTTTTGGTTTTGAATCCTTCAGAGCAGGAGGGTTCCAGGGGGCTGGAATGGTCTTGCCAGGTGCAAAGTGAACACAGCATTTTTTATGTTCAGAGTTAAAATCTGAATTGCTGGCTGACTTGGATTGCTTGGGTCACTGTGGCCTCTGGTTGTTGTTATGTTCCCCACCCTTTTTTCATTTTGTCTTGCTCTAATTCATTAACAAAAGTCCTGGAATGTGTCATTTTCCTTTCTGCTTATTGGATATTGTGCTGCTGCCTGTGCTTCTCTGTGGCTGACATGAGCATGCTCCTCCCTGTAACCCAGACCAAGTACTGCTGATGTGCTGAGGGACAGCAGTGTCACAGCTGCCAGGTGACCTGTGAAGTCACCAGGTCTGGGGTAGGACTCATCTCTGAGGTACAGCTGGTTGGTCCCTGCACATTTGGGACCTCTCTCCTGAGGTGTGTGAACCCTGCAAGGTTCCCTCTGTTCAGGGATCCCAGAGCATCCTGACTGTCCCAGCTCCCAGAGCTCCCAGGGATTCACTAGCCCAGGTTGTTCCAAGCCCTGTCCAACCTGGCCTTGGACACTTCCAGGGATGGGACTCCACAGCTTCTCTGGGCAACCTGTGCCAGGCCCTCACTGCCCTTATATATATATATTTATGTTTATAAATCCACTCTAAGCCTTGTTGGGCTCAGAAGTGGCTGCTGCTCATCTGCTTTTACTTTTCCTTACTGAACTACATTTTGTGTTGCTCCAGTTACAATTTCACTTAATAACCATGAAGAGTTTCTCTAAGCACATCACACGCTCCGTGTCAGTCAGGAAATGGAAATGTTGTAGGCATGAAATTGGAGAGAGCTGAAGCCACCCCAGAATCTCCCTGTAAGAGCAGCTTATCCAGAGCTCTCTCAACAGGATCCCCAATTAAAGATCAGTAATTGTGATGTGGAGAGTGGAGTTTCTTTTGTTCCACGTTGCTCTTGGGCTGTGCATGAAGGTAGTTACCGTGGCTCGAAAACCTAGTGATGCTTTTCATGCTTCATAGCAATTAGACTGCAAGAGAAACAGGTCATTTACTAAACCCAGTAGCACGTGCTGGAGGGAGCTGTAGGAGCCCAGGCTGTTCTGATCGTGGGGCAGTGCCTGTCGCTGGGTTTCTGTGCCCCAATCACTGTGGGTGAGCCCCAGAGCTGCAGGGGGGTGTGCTGGGGTTTTCATTGTGGCTCTTCTGTGGTTGTTTGCAGGTGCAGGGGCAGCCACTGATGGTCCAGGTGAGCGGCGGGCAGCTCATCACCTCCACGGGACAGCCCATCATGGTGCAGGCCGTGCCCGGCGGGCAGGGCCAGACCATCATGCAGGTCCCAGTGTCTGGCACACAGGGGCTGCAGCAGGTGAGACAGACAGCAGGGGGTGGTGGCAGGTTCCAGGGGACACGCTGGGTGCTCCCCCCCTCACTGCCCTTATACCCTGTGTGCCGGGAGCACTCTGGGCATGGGCGGTTGTGCTGCAGGGCTGGCACGGAGCCTGTCAGGAGTGCCAGGAAAGGCCGTTGTGAACCCAGGTTTTGTGCTTTATGGCCTGGTGCAAAGCTCTTGGGTGAAGGGCACTAAAATACAGCTGGGCTGGTTTGGGGGTTTTTCATACAGTCGTGGAATGGTTTGGGTTGGAAAGGACCTTAAATAAAGCCCATCCTGTTCCACCCCTGCCATGGGCAGGGACACCTTCCACTAGTACAGGATTTTTGGGTTTTGGGATGTTTTTTTTCATTTTACCTGGCCCTTGCAGTGTCCTTGGGGATCTGGTGCCTGCTCAATTTATGGCTCAGAAAGAGGATTTAAAAAAAAAAGTGAAAAAAGCCTCTGGAAAATACCTCCTGTGCTTGAGCTCATCTAATATGTGATGGCTGAAGGGGAATTTAAACATCCCCCTTGCACAGAAGGCAATACTGTAGAAGGCATAGAAGGTGGATTTTCGTGGAAATAATTATCTGGAAATACTTGCAAATTTAAAGAGGTGGTTGAAGTGTGTTTGTCTGTGAAGCAAAGGGAAGAACTGTAACCATGCCATAGTGGAAGTGTCCTGGTGATTTAGAATGGGATTTAGGAATTCAGTTCAGCACAGTCCAGGAAGGCAAATGATGTCTTGGTGTTTTGAGAGGTTAATTTAAAATTTCTTTTGTTGAAAACCATTATATTTTGTGTGAGGTTTTTTCCAGTCTGGTTGTTGGAGGAAAATCAATAACTGGGTTTTTAAACACAAGCTTCAAACCATATTCCAGTTCCCTTTTTTAATCTAAGAACGTTTCATGGTGGTGGAAAGACTTTGCAAAGCTGAGGACAATTTTATATATACCAGGAGTACTTCTGTATGCTGGATAATTAACACTCCACAGATGTCTTAAATCTTAGTCCTCTTCTTCTTTCACCTGACTATTATTATTACCAGTATCATGTGAATAATTTATTTCTTCTGACTGATTTATTGTGTAAGCAGTGGAGAACTGGTGGAGCACAGTGACACAGCATGTTGGTCCCTCTGCTGTGTGGCTGTGGTGATGTGTCACAGGCAGGAATCCATTAAAACTCTTCATTTTAAAATGGAAAAAGAGAAGACTCGGTGCTTTCTTTTTCTGTGCAACAGTAAATCATCCTCAGAGATGACTTAGTCATGCTGAGGCCAAGGAGGGAGAAATCAGAGGCATAGTTAATGTTCCTTTCTGACTCTTTCTTCCACAGATTCAGTTGGTCCAGCCAGGTCAGATTCAGATTCAAGGTGGGCAGGCTGTGCAGGTACAGGGGCAGCAGGGCCAGACCCAGCAGATCATTATACAGCAGCCCCAGACTGCAGTTACTGCTGGCCAGACACAGGTAACTGCACCAGCATGAAAGGCTTTTCTGGAGAGGAACAGGAAGAGAAACTTGCCAAATGACTTAAGATGTGGTTGAGTAAAAAAGGGAAAAAAAAAATAAAAGGGAATTATTAATATTGAGGAGAACTTGAGAATAAATCTCATGTTTTTGTAGTGTTTTCATGCATAACTCTGGGGCAGAATAAATAGATTGCATGTTTTTCTCCATTGTGTCTCTGTATTTTATTGGTTTGTGGTTGTTTTTGTCTATTTGTTGAATTTTGAAAACATGAAGCATCGCTAATTCCATACTTGGGCCATTTTGTGGAGTAGTCCAGTCACACCTGGGGTTTCTGCTGATGCTTTTGGTTAGGACCAAAATTAAATTTTGGAGAGAATAGTTCTTCCTTTTGCATATTTGTAGTGAGTCAGGAAACCTAGAATTTGTTCTTTCAATATTGAACACTGCATTGTTGGAAAAAGTATCTCACATGTGCTTCAGGTGTTTTATCTCCAGTTCTTTGGTTTGTTCTCCAGCCTATTTATTGATGCTGGCAATGAGGCAACAGAAATAGGTGCCTGGAACACCTCAAGCATCATGTGTTAATTCAGGAATTGTAGAATGTGAAAAAAATAAGCAATCTGTAAAGTTCCTGTGTCATTTGTTTTGTTTAGACCCAGCAACAAATAGCAGTGCAAGGCCAGCAGGTCGCCCAGGCTGCTGAGGGTCAGACCATCGTGTACCAGCCCGTGAACGCTGACGGCACCATCCTGCAGCAAGGTAGAGGGGCAGGGGCAGCACTGGCTCCTGGGTGGGGTGTTATTTTGTGGCCTGTGATTATTGTCAAAGAAACCACTGAGCTGCAGCGCTGGGAGTGCTGTGATCAAACTGTTGGTGTGTGAATGTGGGAGGAGATGTTTGTGTTCTGCAGGAATTCACTCCGAGGTTCCTTCCCCGGAACCGTAAAAGGTGGATCTGGTCTTTGGCAAGGGCTGTTAGAATAGAAACCCCTAATTTTGCTCTTACACCTCAAGAGCACATGGTCTCTTACATCACCCTGGGGTTACTGTGCAGGTACAAATGCAAAAACCAGGAATTCTGATGGAATTCAGTTACTGACTTCAATGCTTCCCTGAATCTCTGCATGTTATGGAAGGATGAATGAGTAAAACACAGAAGTGGGACTAATGGTGTTCCCTTCTTTTTGTGTGCGTGTTTTTGTTTCGTTTTTCTTTTTTTTTTTTTCTTTTGTGTTTTACTTCCTTAAAGTTACAGTCCCTGTTACAGGCATGATCACCATTCCAGCAGCCAGCCTGGCTGGAGCACAGATTGTCCAGACGGGAGCCAACACCAACACCACCAGCAGTGGCCAAGGGACAGTCACAGTGACACTGCCAGTGGCTGGGAACGTTGTCAATTCAGGGGGAATGGTCATGGTAGGTGTGAAACTTCCCACTGGTGTCTTTAAGGGCGGAGGTGTCAGATGCCTGTACACAGATCTACCTGGATTTTCACAAGGGTGTGGATTGAGGGAGGAATGGCCTTAAGGCTTAAATAGTTTGAGTTAACCACTGATTTTTCTCGAGGGTCCCTTAGGATTTGTGTCTCTGGTTCACAGAGGTTTTTCCTGCCAGCTCCTATTTCTTTTGTAGTGTAAGGCCTTTTACCTGAAATTTTCCTGGTCCCCACTAGATGTCAGCAGCTCTGCAATGTTTGCTTAGAAATGCTCTGAAATTAGCCTGTAATTCAAATAAGAGAGAACCCAGAAGAAAGCAAAGACTTGGTATGTTCTGTTTGTTTATCTGTACAAGAAGCAGCAACATGGTCATGGAATTGTATAATTTATTGAAATTTTGCTTTTATCGGGAGAAAGAAAAAAAGCAAGTGGACTGATTAGTAATTGACTTGTTTAAATTTGTTCTGCAGTTTGAGAATAGCTTTATTGCTGCTTTTAATTTAAGTTGCTGCATTATCTGAGCAAAACCCAAACACTTCCCATTTTAATGTTTTGATTTTTTAGTTATTTTTAGCATTCACTTTGCGTTGTGAGCTGCAAGTACTAAACCCACCTTCTCCGTACAGATGGTGCCTGGAGCTGGGTCAGTCCCAGCCATCCAGAGAATCCCTTTGCCTGGGGCAGAGATGCTGGAAGAGGAGCCCCTGTATGTGAATGCCAAGCAGTACCACCGCATCCTCAAGAGGAGACAGGCACGGGCTAAGCTGGAAGCAGAGGGAAAAATTCCCAAGGAGAGAAGGGTGAGAATAAAACTGATCCAACACAGGGTTGCTCTGTGAGAAAGGCAGAGAATCCCACCCAGGCTGGAAAATGAGGACTGGAATCTTGGTGTTTCGTAATGTTGTTGTTGTTCATAAGCTACATCAGAGCAAATTTTTTAAGTCCTTTGGGGACAGTGCTGCTTCTTTTGGACGTTTTGGGGTGTCTTTGGAGCTGTGCTACAAGTGGATGTTGATTGTACACACATTGTCTGTGGGCAGGGGGATGGATGGGGACAGGGCAGGCTTTTCCAGCAGTTGGGAATTGCCCCTGAGGAAGCACTGACCTGGAAAGTGTGGCTGCTCTCTCATGTCCCCCTTCCCTTTGCTGCAGAAATACCTGCACGAGTCCCGGCACCGGCACGCCATGGCCAGGAAACGGGGAGAGGGGGGACGCTTCTTCTCCCCCAAGGAAAAGGACAGCCCTCACATGCAGGTCAGTGGGGTTTTGTCTGGGGGTTGGACAGCTGCCCCCTTCATGGTACTTTTATGGGTGTTGTACTGGTTTGTTGGGGTTTTTTGGAGGCTGCTGACCTTTGTCCCTCCCTGCCTTTGAATTTGTTTCAGGCATTGGGAAAAAAACCTCCTGCCTCGCTGCTGGTAGAGAGTGAGTGATGTTTGCCTTGAGGAATTTGATTACAGTAATGTGGATAAAAGTGTATCCACTTTGTATTTCTTAGGGCAAACTCACACAAAGGTTCTGTGTTTGTAAAACAGCCTTTCTGGTTGGGTTCTTTTAGGACGTGAACTAAAGGTAGAGACACCGTATCTTACATCTGATGGAAAATTAAAATGTGAATATCTGATTCTTAGCTGCATATTGATTTGCATAGAAAGTGCATGACAGGTTTCAAAGGAAGGGGCACAGTGGAGTAGAATTAGCAGATTCTGTTGTTGATCAGTTCTTGAGAGCAGTCCTGTGGCTTTAGGGAGTATTTCTTATTCTGAAGTAGAATCCTTCCCAAACACCAGGCCAGTAATAGGTCTTCCTGAATACCAGAGATGGCACCTTCCTGGGAACTGTTAGGATTTTTGTGTCCCAGTCTCTTACACTGGCCTGGAAAACCCGGGACCAATAGGACACATGTCAGTGTGAAGGGAGAGGCAGGAGTACCTGCTCCTGGTAGCTGTGAAGGGAGAGGCAGGAGTACCTGCTCCTGGTAGCTGTGTGTGCTGCTCTCTGCTTCATGGAAAAATGTGGAAGTTCCAACCCAGGATGTATTTTGTGTCTGCAGGATCCCACTCAGGCCAACGAAGAAGCGATGACACAGATGATCAGAGTCTCCTAACCACTGCTTCCAGAAGAAAACACCTGGATGGAATTCCCAGCCCTCCTGCCAGTCTGTCCTGCCTGTCCAGTGTGTCCAGTGAGTCTCGGAGTGGGAGAGTCACCATGTCACAGCCTGTCCTTTTCTACACAACAAGCACCACATGTTCAGGGCGTGGTGGTGATTTTAACTCAACAGAAACTTCCAGACTTCCTTGGTGCCCTCTCCTGACCCAGTACTCCAGGGAATTTGGAGTCTGACTGCTCGTCAGCTGTACCACAGGACTGTGTTTGCCCAGCTCCTCACACCCTTGGACTTCATTTCCCTGAACTGGTCCCTGTTGTTGCACTTCTGGACCTGGCAGAAACTGAAGGGGATTCTTTCCAATTCCACCTTGTAAATGTGTAGACAACAAACTCTTCTTGGGGAAAGGTTCAGCCATCCAGTCAATGATAGAAGTACTCAAGATTACTGCAGGACTTGGTGTATTGTGTGTCTGTTCCAAGAACTAAGGTGGGAGAGGGTCATGTGGGGAGAAGGATTTCATTAGTAAAAGCAATCTCTGGGGGAGTTTTGTATGTTTATTGCCAGTAGTTGTTGCTTTGGAAGAAAACTGGATGCGAGTATAAAAGTGATTTAAACTTTTAAGTGAGCCTCTTCCAAAGGATTTTTTATTTTAAATCTTCCCTCTAACCTGCCAGTCAAGTGCAGGGTTCCTCCAGAAGGTGTCAAATCCTCGGTCTCAGAGTGTTAGCACTTGATCAGCTTCATGATGGTATTTCTTGATGCTTAAATCAACTGTACAATTCTACAGAGTGAGGAATGTTCCATTACAGCAGCAGCTGGAGCAGCTCATCCCATCTTGAGGTACCTGAAGGACTGTTGACAAATGAAGGTAGATACTGAAGAACCTTTCAGGCTTTATTATAGGTTGTTCTCTTTAAAACAAAAAAAGAAGTGGCACTTAACGAAAGAGGAGTACTTAGTTTTAAAAAAAGGGACTTCTCCATGACCTACAGCTGGCTTTGGGCTGGGCAACTCCACAAAACAGATTTATCTTTAATTCTGTAGCTCATTCCAGATTCTCAGCCTGCTCCATTCTTACTGCTTTGAAATTTGGTGATGGGAGCAGTGGCCAAAAGCAGTTAACAGGTGATCTCACATCATTCCATTCCTGTCCCCTCCCACCTTAATGAGTTTAAAGCTGCTCTGTGTATCATGTGCCTCCTGGAGTTCCTGATCTTCCAATTTTTGTGTTCTGTAGTTGAAACTGGATCACAGCAGTGAAGCTTGATATTGCCAGGTAAATATGAACCTGGACAGGTGAAGCTGCAGCGTGAGGGGTTTTGGGGTTTTTGAGCAAAGCAGCCAAGGATGGCTGAGACTGGGTGAAATTCAGTGAATGTTGTTTTTAAGTGACAAAGGAATTAAATGCAGCTTGAAAAATAAACCCCACATTACTTCTTCCCCCTTCCCGCCCACGTTTTCCCAGTTACTGGAAGCTTAAGACTAAAGACAAAGTGGAGGACAAATTATTAAGTTGTGGATACAAAAGGCAGAGCCTTGAAAATTCTGTTGACTTCATTAAAAGAAAAATACAAAACCTAAGGGTGTGAGAAAGAAGTGAGGGCATGCAAGAGGAGGGAGCAGAAATGTGGAGAAATGCTGGATTCGACATTGTCTGCAGGCAGTCCTGGAGGAAGAGGATGCCTGTCCAGGCACTAGGGATGATGACTCCACCTGTGGAAGCAGGTGGCCAGTGGAAGGATGAGGACGAAATGCAGGTGGGTATTCATAATTGGACAACTGGATGTTCTAAAGGGTTCCAGTTCATTTTTCTGAATTCTTAGCTCTGTGTCCATACCCTCCCCACGGTGTTGATGGCATCGTTGGGGCCTTGGGTTGCTTCTGCCTTAAATTCTTGCCCAATTCCAGCATGGTGCTGATTTTCCTCAGTTGGCACCTGAAACCCTCAATGCAGCATTTCCTGGGAGCTCCCCCATTCTAGGAACATGCAGCTCTCTTAGGGAATAATACTTGCTTTAGTTGGGTTTGCAGCAGCATTGTAAATATTTTTTTTTTTAGAGCATCTAGATTTTGTTGGTGGAATATTTTAGTGCTGGAGTAAGAGCCTCTCCACGATACTTCTGCTTTTTAGCTGATGGTTAATCTCTGTCCTGAGGGAGCCCCTTGGAGAGCTGGAAATTTGGGAAGCAAGGTTATTGCTCTGACATAGTTTTGGTTTTGTTTTGTTTAATGAATAATTTCTTAAAGAACTTGTAAGCTTCTTCTAAACAGGTAGAACTTATTTCCCAATAAGCCCTTCATATCTAGGTTCTCTGATCCATTGTTGTAGAATGTGTATGAAGACATGGATTTGTGTTATAGAAAGTTTCCTTGTTGATACTTTAAATAGTGATGTGACAGCCCGAGTGCTCCGGTCAGATTTTTGTTTGGTTTGGGTTATGTGTATCACTGCTGAAAGTCCTGTTTACTTGGTGAGACTGGAGTCACCAGTCAACACCATAGTACCAAAATGTCTGCTTTCTTTTCTGGGGGAAATTTGTTAAATTGGAGATGTCGTCCAGATCAAACCTCTCTAGTAATTAAACGAGAATTCTTTGTCTATTGGCTACACTTGAGAAGAAAACTTGAGGAGAGAGTAAAAGGCTGAGGATAAGAGTCTTGGGGAGAAATGTGGTCGATTGACCCAGAGCACCAAAGCAGTGAACCCCTCAAAAACCAGATTTATATGAGTGTGAAGAGTGGGATTTGGAAAAAAAATGGTTCTCAAGTGATGCTAGATGGGTTTAAGGCCCTGCATGTTAAAAAGAAGGGAAAAATAAACTTTTCTTTGTGAATGGACAGGGGAGGGTCCTGAGGTGAAAGTAATGTCAGGCTAAGTTTGTATATAGTTAAAAGTTTATAATTTTTTTATATGATGCATTTTTTCAAGTGTATTTTGGTCTTTAATAGATGCAATTGTAAGTACTGTGTACACTCTCCAGCTAATAAAATTTATAAACTGGGAAGGTTTTTGCCTGTACTTGGATGTTGTGAGTGACGTTGCAGCTGTGAGGGCAGGGGGTGGCTTTGGCCCCACTGTGGGGATGGCACGGGCATCTTGGTATCCATCTCCCCTCAGCCCCATCCCTCCATCTTGGCCTCTGTCTCCCCTCAGCCCCGTCCCTCCATCTTGGTGCTTTAGGAGACAGTTTCCGAGTCTGCCTGTGATCCCTCTGGACACGCTGCTCTTCCATGAGTGTATTGACCCCACATCAACACTTTTGCCATCTCAGAAATGCCCCAAAGCACAAGGGTGAGTGTCATTAGTTCTTTCCAGAATTGGTCAATACAGTGATGATCATAAATAAAAAAAACAAACAAAAAAGGAAGTAACAATATGTAAGAACAGAGAATGGGAAGCTGGGACAGGAAGAGAACAATCATGCAAGGCTGTTTGGAAGCCAGAAGTAGGTTTCTTTAACTATTATGATGTAATTTGCTAGCTTTGTTTTCATACAGTTTGCAATGGAATAACACAATGATCTGACATATGATGAGAAAAAGCCTGATATTGTTTAGCCACATCAGAGCAGTCAACAGAATTTACTTCTGTCTCTCACCCTCAGAATCACACAAACACTCACTGGCAGATAAATAACTCACAGATTTTGTACTATCCATGGATGTACTCCCTGCTTTCCCCCCTTCCTTCCCTCCTTTGCCACCCAGTGTCCAGGCTGGAGTTTTCTTGCAATCATAGTATCAAAAATTTAAACCTATTTTTGTGTCCTATTCAGCATTCTCAGGCCCCAGCTCACAGAATTAAGATCAAAATCTCAGTCAGCTGAATTTGGGGATTTATCCATAATCCCTGAGCGATGTTTGATCATATCACCACGATATCAGGGTTCTGTAGTTTGATCAACAATTTATAATAAAGTCAAGCTAGGTTTGTTCTGGGAGCATGGGTGTGTGTTAACGAACAACAAACAGGGAAACACAAAGTTATTTCTGTGTAAAACAAGTCAATAATTTTGAATGTCAATTCCACCCCTGCATGTTCAAGCTGATGACAGTTTATGTTATAAAGTAGATAAATACTTTCCAACAAGCCCCTTGTTTACTAAAACATGTCAAGTGCATTGTCTGTCTCTCTGCAGCCCAGGAAACACCTCGTGTGTTTCAAATAAAGCAGATTTTTACCACTTTGCTGACTTGGATCTTATCAGAGTGAGCAGTAATTAATGCTTTATCTGTGAGTATTCAAGTGAGCAGTTGAAGAAAGTCCAAAGGAAGCATCTCCTGTATCTCACAGCCCCTTGTTGGCCGTGGTGCTGTATCAGCTGCTGCCAGGCAGAACCAGTTTCCTGCATTTGGGTTTATAGCTCTTTGTCATTTAAAAATAGAGCAATTTGGAAAAGCAAACATACCACAGCTTTCCCCTGGATTTGTCCACCAAGAGCTGGGTGTGACACTGGGCTGTTAGAAAAGTGCCATTGTTTCCCAGGGAAGGTTTGTGCACCCATGTGTGTCCTTTCAGTTGCTTCTGCCCCTCACCCCATCACCCACCTTTGGCAGCTGGGTACAAAAGGGTTGTTTTAAGTGCAGTTCTGTGAAATTCAACGAACAAGCCCAGGGCTTTGTGCTGCTTTCTTTAGGTGAACCTGCTTTTCTCTGTTGCAGTGCCAGGATGTGGAGCTGTGCTTCTGAAGACAACAGTCGCGTATTCCACAGGCCCTGAGGAGGCCGAACTTCCCGTTGGTTCCTGCACATGGAAGCAAACCTTCGGAGCAGGCAGTACGTTGACATACAGAACATCCTCGGGCCTGGGCCTGATGGCAGCATAGACTGTGCTTCTGCTCAGTTCTCCATCTGCCACCCCACTCCCTTTGTGTCCTCTGAGCTGAGAAATCACAGAGAACGAGAAGTTAAAGAGAGATTCAGCATTTTTGGCTTCTGAACATGAGCCTTAGTTCATCTACAGCCACAAATATTTCCTTTTTGTCTCACGAGATTGGGGAAGAGGGGAGGGGATGTGTGGCAAAAGGGAATGTGTGCTCAGAGAAGTTTAGGAAACTTCTACACAAACTCAGCTTCCTAAAATTGAAGGGACTGGGATAGAAAGGTGCAGCCACAATCAACACACTGAATATTTAGGATGATAAAGATTTCCTTTGATAAGAAGCTTTGGTGATGCTACTGCAGATTCAAGGCCAGTAAATTATCAATGTTGCGCATTTGTTATTACATTTATTTTTCTGAGTACTATAAGCAAAATTCAGCAGAAGGGCTGGGATTTCCTCAAATAACCAAGGTAGGTTGTGGCTGCTTGGCAAAAAGATGTCAGACAACCAACAAGTGCAGGCAGCTTCAGTCTGGGAGCTCGAGGGGATACCCCCCACCCACTGCAGGGTGGATGGAACTGCTGTGTGGTGACACAGAGGCAGTGTCTGCATGGCAGGGATCAACCAAAGCACCGGGAATGAGGGATTTCTGCTGGCATCTTACCTGCAGTGCTCTCTGTCTGAAAGCAGGATGTTTGCCAGTGTCCATCCCTTTTCCTGCCAAGAATGACAGAAACCCATTTGAGTGTGAAACAACACCTTTACCTGTTCATTTTAAACCTGACTCTCCCTCCTGTGATGATCATAAATAAAAATCACACCTTGCATTCACTCCCAGCTCATCCCTGCCTCCTTGGACAAGGATTGCTGTGGACACACCCTCCGTACATCCAGGGAGGTGGGAGGTAAAGGTGAGGGGCAGAAAAATCAGACAGGAGGATTTGGGATCTTTACCTGCTCTTTTCATTCTGATGTAGGTGGTGAGGAGGAAGAGAACAGCAGCAACCAGAGCAGTGGTGGGCAGGAAGGAGCTCAGCACCACGAGGGTATAGAGACTGCTGCAGGGAAAACCAGGATATCTCCGTTACTATTTACAGCACCAGAGGTGATGAGGTTAATGTGGGAGGAGATTTTGTGTGTTTTACAATGAATTATATTTCCAGGATAAAAACTCAGCACCCAAGTGCCACCCTTGCTGTCTCTAAACAAGTGTGGTTCTGTGAGGTCAGGACTGATCCACAACCACAGAGGGTCCATCCCACCAGTGTTTTCCTTGGCACTTTGCAAGCCTGGGGAAGACTCAGGAGCTTGAATTCCCTTCCTGCAGTCATCTGCAGTGCTACCAGGATTCAAGGGATCCCTCACCAGGATTCAGTAGCCCTTCTCAGGGTCTGTCTTTGATCAGGATCATTAATGGGGTCACTTTTGATCAGGGAATGCCTCTGGTCTGATGTGCTGTGTGTTTGGCTGGGTGGATCTTGGGCTGAGCTGCTGGTACCAAGGCAGAGTCATTGTGGCATTGCCTGACCCCTATTTGTGTCCCTTTTCTAACCAGTTAGAAAGTAAGGACATGTCAAACGGAGCACCCTCAGCAGAAGCCTCACTTTGTGCTCCTGACTCTGACATGAACCTTCTAGAACTTGTCATGGGTCTGGGGAGGTTGGACAAACCACAGGGAGAAGGGGAAGCCTCTGTGTGTGTGTGCACATGCTGCAATGTGTCCTCAAATCCAGCTGTGCACCCAGAGTCGTTGGTTTTACCTCTGCTCCTTATTGGTGTCATCTGTAGCAACGTCCCCCTTCTCAGTGGGAAGTGTGATGGGGTCAAAATCTGTACCCAAAGACCTATATTCCTCTTAAAAACAAAAAAAAACAAACAAAAAACCCCATGACCAGGTGATTTTCACATTTCAATTCATCCCTGGGGACTCTTTCTCCTGCTAAAAAATTGGTGACTTTTTCTCCAGCAAAGATTTGCATTGCTCAGAGCCTGTTCCATCTGCTGGTGTAAATGTAAGATTTCATTAATCAGTGAAGCCAAGCCAGGCCCCCCTCACAGCAGTTGACTCCAGTTTGTTTATCCCATTAGTATGTATCAAAAATATGTTTAAAAAAAAAAGAAATTCAGGAATTACTTGTGTCTCAGGAAATTTCCAGGCTCCAAAGAGAGCTCTAACACTGACCTGAAATCTTTCTTGTCAAGGGGTAAAAAATTGCTGACTTCTGGAAGATCATTAATTCTTTGATTAACTCACCCAAAACTTCCAGCTTGATGCCATTCCGTGGTTTGTTTCTCCCCTGGAAATGGGTCTCGAGTTGATATTCTCCTGAGTCATTAAGTTGGAGCTTTCTCAGCCGCACTCTAATCATTTTCCATGAGAACTCATCCATCATTCCAGTCCCTCCTGCTTTAAGGAGACTTTGATCAGAGTTACCTTGAATTTGGGACACCGTTTTGCACCAAATACAATGCTGGAGTTTTCTGGTGTTGTCTTGCACAGAAAGGGAGTGATAAGGGACAGGGAGTTCCCTTTTCTTTTGCAAACAGCCTCACGAATTCTGAAGAACCTCGAGTGGTGATTCATTAGAGGGAGAAGACTGGAAAAAACAACCCCCGTGGAGTGTCCATGTCTCCCGGCACAGGGGCAGAGCCAAGGTCAGCACAGTCCTTCATGTCCCTTCCCACCCAAACCATTCTGTGATTCTATGATATATTCTGTCCCAAACCCATTTGGTTTTGATTAATACAATCCTACAATGTTGCATTCATTGTTTTTGATGGTAAGCAGTAAATTATTGATTATTTTCCTTTTTTCTCCTTTGAGACATTTTATTTAATATAGCAAAAATAATTTCCTGGCCACTTCTGCTTCTTGATACACACAGGTACCTGTTGTGGTTCTATGTTGAACTATGTAATCGAGTTTTGCCCTGTCCTGGATAACCTCTGGTGGGATCTTTGTGTCCCAATACAACATCTTTAGCTGTGAAACAGAAATGGGAATGACACATCATTCTTGATTTATTTTGGTTGTCTCCCACCCGGCGCACTGTCGACCTCAGAGCTCACCCTCAGGTGAAACCACCATCTGTATTCCCTGCAGAAGAATATTCTGCAGATATCCTGGCCCAGAGCTGAGGGCCAGATTCCCTCTTGGAAGTGCTGCTCTGATCACTGAAAAGCAGCTGTGTCCAGAGTCCATCAGTCACCTGAGCAGTGCAGGGTATGGAAAAGCTTAATCCTTTCTTCCACAGGGAAACTCCAGGCTGAGACTGGACAGCACTTTTCTGACAGCCCTTTGCCCCACCAGCTCTTCTCCCATAACTTCTTTTTGGCTCTGGAGGACTCTCCCTCTGTGCACAGCCACTCTTCTGTGGCCTCTCTGAGCCTTACCTGGTAGTGCCAGCAAGAGCAGCAGGGCTGGAAATCCTTCCATCCTGGAGCAGAAAGTGGTTTAGGGCACCAAGGGAAAAAATGTCTCCTGAAGCTTCTTTATCCCTGCGCAGTTCCCTGCTGCAGAGGAAGCACCTCACTCTGCAGAGTCTGCTACCCCAAGTGGTGATGCCACTTTGGAATTGCTGAGGGTATCTTTTAACCACAATCTCTGAGTTATTTCTTGGGAGGGAAGGCTGCATGACCCTCACTGGGCTGCTTTTCCCCTTTCAATACCCTGTGATAGCCATATTTAGGAGCCAGGCCGTGGGGCTGGACAAGAAATGGGCATTTTTGGTCTCTGGTGCTGCTCTGACACACCCCAGAGCAGCCTTCAGCTGGGTGTGTTCATCTGTCTGCTGCTTTGCACTTCCATGGAATCATGGAATGGTTTGGGTTGAAGTGACCTTAAGGCTCATCTCAATGGAATGCCCTGCCATGGGCAGGGACACCTTCCACAATCCCAGGTTGCTCCAGGCCCTGTCCAACCTGGCCTTGGACACTTGCAGGGATGGGGCAGCCACAGCCCCTGTAGGTAATGAGAGGTGGGCTTTGAGCTCTGCTCCTGTGTGGCACTGAGTGCAGTGGCTGGATGTGCCAGCCTGTCCTGCAGAGCACTGTAAACACACCAGCATGTTCCAGGTGTCACTTCTTCTTTGGGGGATGATTGTGACCTGGTGTCCTGCAGCCCATTATCATCAATCCATCCTAAGTCAGAGAATCAATTTTATTTTATTTAGTATTGCAGGGGAAAAAAGTGTGAATGTCCCTGGCTTTGGAGTCTGCCTGGGAGGGCTAAATGCAGCTTCACTGTGGGGAGGGGTGAGCAACCATCTTGTGTTGGTAACATCCCCTTGAGTGGGGAGAAAAAATACAGGGAGAACTACAGAGACAGTTCATTTGCTCACCAAGTCCTTTCAGAAATGAGGAAGCAGGCTCGGAGCTCTAAGGAGACCACATCCCTTTCCAGGCTGTCCCACTGTTCCTTATGCCTTTCCACAGGGACTTCCTCCAAGGTTCCACACTGTCCAAAGCAGCTTTTGGGAATTAGTCTTCCTCACCTTGTAAAGACAGGGTCTGTCACCTGGCACTGCCCTGAGGTGACAGGGTGTTGCTGGGTCTCAGCTCAGACTGTGCTGGAATGATATTGGGGGTGGTGTCTGTAATAACTCTGCTCAGGAGTGTGATGCCAATGAGAAGAGGGGGTAGATGGTGACATTCCCTCTCCAGAGTGACAGCTTCATCCACACCTGTGTTTAGTAGGGGTCCTTTTCTTACAGCAGGTGGCAAAGCTTTGCAAATGCCTGATGTTCTTTTCCATGGACTCCCTTTGGCTCAGCTCATGCAGTGCTCTCCCGGGAGGGGCCAACTCTGTTGTGTCCAAGCTCAGCAGTGAAAGGGAGGACCTGCTGCTCACTCAGGCTTGGATTCTCCTCTCTTTCCCTGTTCTTCCTGCTGATGCCAATGATACAGATCACAACAGCCACCATGAACTTGGTAACCAGGAGCCCAGCAAGGATGTAGAAAACAGTGAAATCCACTTCAGGAGGGGAGCTGTGGAGAACCAGAAATACAGCCATTACTCTTGTAGTTCTGCCTTAGTCCCAGGAGGACTAGAGATCCCAGCACAAGTTTTAGGCTCACCTGGAGATGCTTTGCACAGCTCTAGGCTCCTCTGGCACTTGGGTCTCCAGGACAGCTGCTGATAGAAACAGAGCAGTTTAGTCTGCAGATGTCTCTGGTGATGCTCATTGGTGTCACCAGCACCAGTGTCCCAGCGGGGCAAGTAACCAAGGTGAGGTGGGGCATGGGGCTGTGTGCCAGGAGACCAGTCTGGGCAGCAAGAATGGGATGGATGCACTGGCATCCAGTACCAGTGAAGTACAGTGCTGTACATCAGGAATAAAAAGAGGCAATGAAACACAGAACCTCCTTAGGGTAAGACAGCATTAGATGTTTGCTGAAGTGAGGCCTTGGCATCTGCAGGCACCCCTGAAATTCAAGTAGGAACTCATGAAACTCAAACCCCAGGACGTACCTCTCAGAACTTCCACTTGCACCTTCCTTAGGCTCCTTGTATCCCCCAGGAAATCAGTTCTGCACTGGTACAGCCCAGCATCCTCCTTCCTGAGCTGCCTCATGGTGACTGTCAGGACCCCGTCGTGGACATTGTCCCTGATGGAGGTGGTGCTCTTCCTGCCCCTCGGGAATGGCAGCCAGAAGGATCGGGCACTCACCACGTGCTGGCACTTGGTCTCATCCACCTGCCTGCACCAGCTCTTCTCTCTCCACCACTGCTGCTGGGGGTCGTAGGAGCAGTTGACAGAAATGGTGCCCCCCTCCATCCCATACACCACAGTGACATTCTCTGCAGCACAGGATGCTAGGAGCAAGTGAGGGAGAGGAGAGGGGTGAGCCCAGCCTCTCTCATGTCTATGCCTCACTACTGTGGTGATGCAAAACATCATTTTCATTCCTTACAGATCTAGTGATGGCAGCTGTCACCTGTAGGGCTGTCACCTGTAGGGCTGTCACCCGTCTGCTTCCCCCTCAACGATCAGTGTGCTCGGAGTCTTGGCTCAGGCGTTGTGAAAAATGGCTGTGGTGACCCTGTGCCTGGTGGGTGATTTGGCTCTTGCCAGGCAGCAGTTCTTGGGGTGGCACTGAGGGCAGGAGGTATCAGCTTCCTTAATATTTGTAGATTTTCTGAAGCTTGGGTAGATTTTGGTCCTTGCCTTCCCTCCTGGCCCTGTGGTGGCTGCTCTGGAGTGAGTCTGGAGCTCAAACAGATCCCACCTCTGTCACCCCTGTGCTCCTGCCCAGTTTGTCATCGGGATTCGGGCATTAAATATAAACTTTCTTCATGCTCTGGTCCTGAGGAGCATGGAGCTGGGCATACAGGTAGGGTGAGCTGGCAGCTGACAAGCTGCCTTGATTTTTGAAAGCCCTTTTACAGAATTTGGCAGAGGAATACCCTCTGCTGCAGAAAAGACCCTTTTCAGTCAATGCCCATGAAGTTTACCCCCATTTTGAAGCTCTTAACACAGCCAGAGCAAAGCCACACTGGCCTGGAAAATGCTGGAATCACACTGACACCTACAAACCAGCATCCTGCTTGCTGGCTAGGAGGTTGCTTCTAAATCCCACTCCCACTTCTAAATCCAGGGGTTTAGCAGGTTTTTTCCACTCTATCTTTTAATATCTTACAAATTTTAACCATGTTGACAATTGGTCTTTGGCTGCTTGGCTGTTTTTTTATTGTCTTGGTTCCTTATTTCTAATTTCCATTCCTCTTTGTGACAGGAAAAGGCAGAGGGGACAGTCTGAGCTATTAATACTTCCAGAAAGAAGTACATTGTGGTATTTGTGGAAATCTCTATTTCTAGTGAAAAAATTCAGAGGCAAATGTTTCTGTGAAACCATAAGTAATGATAAAACAGAAGTAAATTTAAAAATAGGCTCTTGTGAGGACCTTGTGCTGGCTGAGGCTTTTAATAACAGTGCTTAAAATAATTTCAACAATTCTAAGTGAATTATAAACTAAAAGATCTGAAGTTCTTTCAGCTTGACATAAAATAGATCTGTGCTCTGCAAGTATCCAACACCTACAAGTCTTTATCTCAATATGCTGCTCCACTCGGTTCCAAACACTTCACCTGCCTCTCCTGTTTCTCCTGAGGACCCCTCCTTCCTCCAGCTCTGCCCCTTCAGTCCCTAGAATTCCCACAGCACTGCAAAACACCTCTTGAATGGAATAATTTAAAGATTTCCTGATGTCCCTGTGGAAAATGTTGTGTCATTCTCTTTTCAACCAATTCTGCTGACAGATCATAAATTATTTGTGTTCCTCCTCCCTTCCTGGGTGCTACTGGAAAAAGTATAGTGAGCATTTTCCAACCTCGTTCAGATTTTTGGGACAGGTTTCTGTGCTCCCACAGCCTGGGTTTGTTGGTATTCCCTGCAGTGCTGCAGGGAGCTGAGATCTCCAAAGTGCCTGGAGAGAGAAGGCTGAGAGCTGGGAGCCCCAGCTGGTCCTGTGCCTTGGTTCTCCCTTCAAAGGGATGTGCTGCAAAGAGCCAAGTGCCCAAGAGTTCAGACTGTGCCCTTCATTGGGTTTTATTTCCCTTCTCGTGAACCCTCCTGTAGTAATTTACAGAAATGCAAATGGACATTCAAAGCCCTGCAAATGCAAACACACAGGATTTGGCAATTTCACATTTCACAAAAGAGGCACAGAGGACTTCTGTCATCAGTGTTTCCTGTTCTGACTCAGAAGGATCCCTGTGAGGAAAGTTGGGAGCACTGGGATCACCACTGGCCCTTGGGTAAATAAAGGGAAAGGAGAAAACTCCAAAGAAGGAGCCTTGAGGTGGAGACCCAGCTTTGCCCCAGTGCTTTACCCTGTCAACCCTTTTCCCTTGAAACCCAAAGCCACATGTGCTTCCTACCTGACAGGAAGGCCAAGATGAGGTGCACAAGCTTCTCCATGTGAGCTGAGCAGAGCAGGGGGTGGGAGAGGAGCCTGGAGGAGAGGGAGATGGGCTCTGCCCAAGGGCAGGTCCCTCTCCCTCTGTGCTCTGACGGAAGGAACAAGCACAGGAACTTGGCATCTTTTTCATCCTGTACATTGAGCAATTACCAGGGACAGGCATTTCTCTCATGGGCTGAAAATTCAGGCATCAGCATTGCCCAGTCCCAGCCAGGGCTCAGTCTAGACAGCCCAAGAGGAGCATCATGTGATGGCCTGAAGCCGTGGGCTGGGGGGTCCTGCTCGGCTCAGCTCCCACTGGAGCAGGACTTCAGAGAGTCATGGAATCCCAGGATGGTTTGGGCTGGAGGGACCTCAAAGCTCATCCAGTTCCAACCCACTGCCATGGGCAGGGACACCTTCCATCAGCCCAGGTTGTTCCAAGCCCCATCCAACCTGGCCTTGGACACTTCCAGGGATGGGGCAGCCACAGCTTCTCTGGACCTCCCCACCCTCACAGGGAAGAATTTCTCCCCAATATCCCAATCTAACCCTGCCCCCTGTCAGCTGGAAGCCATTCCCCCTTGCCCTGTCACTCCAGGCCCCTGTAAATGATTTACAGGAGCTGTGCATGGGGGCAATTACTGGAAAGCCAAAATATGAAGAGTGGCTCTCATGGGGATCTGCAGGTAGCTCTGTCAGCACCCCAGGGTGGAAGGAGGGCAAGGACATCATCTTGTGAGTTTTCAGGAGAAAGAAGCAGCAGAAGAGCCTGCACATGAAGGATTCCTGTTTGACAAGTAACCACAGACAGGAGGGCAGGGACACTGCACTGGGTGAAGCTGTGGGCTGCTTTAAATGAGCCCAACAGCCATCTGTGTTCTGTGCCTGGCAGAAGGGACACAGGAACAAGGGCTGGGGGCACTGATTCCAAGCCAGCCAGTGCCACAGTGTTGGAGAGGCTCAGGACTGCCCTCAGGGACATCCCAGAGCGTCAGCAAACTGGGAAACTGCGTGCTGGTTTGCATTTTTGAATTTATTTGTTTACTTGGAGAAAGTACAAATAGACCCTGACTTCTCTGTGCTGATGAATCTGCAGGTCTGTCCAGTCTGAAATGTGCCTCTTTTTCTTTCCTTGAGTTAGTGGTTAAGGAAATGGTACCTCAGAGTGACCAGAAATTCTTTGTGAGGTGACTGATTGCAGTTTTTGTTCCTTCTTGCTCCAGTGAGCACAAATCTGAATTCTCTTTGAGAATCATCCTGAAAATGCCTCTCTTCCATTCCATTGTTTTCTACTATTACTCTTCCACAGCTTGACCCAGTGTAACTGCATGAAAAGTAAATTGTTAGGGGAATCTTGGGCTGAATGAACCATTTCCAGAATCATTTTCTTTTTCTTTCTGTCACATCAACTCTGAAAATCTCAAAAATTCCATCAGCCTCCCTGCTGCAGCCCTAGCAAGAAAAGCCTGTTGGATGTGACTGGGACTTCTCTGAGGGATGGTTCAGGCCCCTTTGGTCTCAGACCTGTCTGCAGGGCTTGGGGCAGGGAAATCAAATGCCAGAGCTTCTGGTCTTTTGGAGAAATGGAACTGAGCCCCAGAAATCTCATTTCATGTTGCTCCCCACATGACTGCTAAATACAGGCAGCAAACGCATCATTTGGAGAGTTTCCAGCAGAGAGAGGGAAGTGCAGATGTTGGTTCTGCTTATTCTTATAATCCAGCACTCCCATTCCCAACCCATTCCATGGGACATGAACCCAGGCACAGAAAGGTTCAAGTTTGGTCCCTGCAGCAGTGCAGTGAGTTCACTTGGCCACAGGAGCTGAATCCTCAGGAATGGGGCAGAGTTTGTACCAGAGCACAGCTGGAATACCAAACCCAGCAATGTCCAGACAAACACTGCTCTTTTTCCAAAGCTCACACCTGCCTCTCCAAGAGTCTGTATTTTAATGGAACTGGAAAAGCAGATGTACAAGGTATCCTGGGAATAGCCCCACACCTCTGTCTGACCTGAGACAATCTGCCACAAGTGTGGCAAAGGCTCTATTGGCCCCTGACAGGAGGGAGGTCTGAAAATGCACAGGCAACACACACATGGCAGCAAAACTCAGCCCCTCCCCCAGTGTCCATCCACACGCCTCCTACTCCTCATTCCCACTTCGTATTCCAGTTTGTTTGTCCCATTTCTGGATTGTCTGGGGACTGTGTTCTTCATCCTGCTTCATTCCTTGGGAGCTGGTTGAATGCGATGACAGCGTATTCCACATTTGCACCGTGGGGTTTCCTGTGAGCCTGGCTGGGTTCAATATTGCAGTAAAGAGGATCCCCAGGGCTGGGCTGGGATTGTGAGTCCAGGTTAATGTGTTTTAGGCCTTTGCTGTCGTCCTTGGAACTCTCTCTTCTTTCAGTGCTGCCAAGCTATGAAAAGAAAGGGAAAACACTTGTTAGCATGACACAGTACCATGTCACAGCTGTTACCAGGAGACCAAATTCTCCCAGAAGGAAAGGAGAAGCCATGTAAAAAATACCTTTGGTCATGACAGAGGTGAAAGAACAGAAGACTCTTCTTCATCACCTCTCCTGGATCCAGGTGACAACTTCATGGTCTAACCTTGGTTACTAGTAATTTCTCAGGGCTTACTAGAATTTGATCCACTGTACTTTTTCCTATTGGACTATCCCTACATTTATTTNACTAGTAATTTCTCAGGGCTTACTGTACTTTTTCCTGTTGGACTATCCCTACATTTATTACCCCCCTCTCTCTTCAGCTGAGAACATTCCTCTCTCTGGGGACATTAAGTACTATTTCCCTCCTGCTCACAACCAAAGTGAGCTCCAAGGTCCTCATCAGGTGAGTCCAACAGCCCCTCACAGAGTATTGGTCAGGGATTTGGTACCACGTGGGAAATCATTCATTTTCCTTACCTGTGCTGTGCCCTCTGAATTGCCATAGGTGTCCTCTGCTCCCCCGTTACCTTTGGAACAAGCCAAAATCAGAGGCTTTAGAAGTAGAGAAGTCCATGAAAAGCCCTGGCATTGCCTGTGCCTCAGGAGGTCTGGGGAAGGCCGTGGGATTGCCCAGTGATAGGAGCAGTGGGTGTGCAGTGGGACCCCTCTGCCCTGAGCCTGGGGAACACCTTGGTCTCACTTTAGTTCTCCCCTAACATGTTTGCAGGTTCCTGTGCAGGGTCTGGAGGAACCTGGCTTTGACTTGTTGTGAGCAGAGATGGCAGCAAGGAGCCTGCCTTGAGGCACTGTGAGCTGGGAATGAGCTCACCTGGAGTGGGAAAGCGATGGCAGGGAAGGGCCTGTGTGGTCCAGACCAGAACACGAGGCATCCCCCAGCTCCACATACCTGTTCTCTCCAGGAGCTTGTGCAGCCGGACACACAGCGTCACCGAGGTGAGGAGAGCCAGGATGAGCAGGATGCTCAGGACCACGGACAGTGGGATGAAGATGTTGATATCTGAGCTGCAGCCAGGAGAGCAAGGGAGTTACCAGTGTTGGATGGTGTAACAGCCCAGTGCCAAACAGTGACCAAAAGGGACAGGAATGGGTTTCATCCTCTTGGTTCTATGCACTCAGAAGGAGGGTTTAGTTCTCCTGCAGCAATGCAATCTGGATTTTTCTACCTGGTTGTGCCTTCTGAGCTTTTCCAAAAGTATTCCCCAGGCTTTAGAAACAAGGCACTGTTCAAAGCTCTGAGCACAATTCCAGGCTCTCTGGAGCAGGAACTGCCTTTTCCTCCTGTGTTTTGCAGCACCTGGTGCACTGGAGCTGATTTTACTAATCTGCCTCTTCCTTTGGAATAATGCTCCAGGCAGGAGCTGGAAGAGGAGAGGCCAGCTTTGGTAAGGGTCCTACCATACTTAATCTCTCTGTAGGCAGGACTCAGAGTACCCAGGGACTGCCTGCCCCAGATGTTTAGCGGACAAAACATGGATAACTTGTGTGTGTTCAAGCTCAGAGACTCTTACCTGGGTGCTGGGCTGTTGCCCAAAGGAGTTGCTTGACTTGCACCTTCAGTGTCTGACAAAGCTGTTGGAGCCAGTGCTGCAATGGCAGGGATGAAGAGAGGAACAGTCACAAATGCTTTGCATTTACCAGTGAAACCCCCCTGCCACTGCTGTCCCTGTGCCCAGGGCAGGTGTGCAGGACCCTGCTCACACTCAGTCCCATGTTGGGACTTTTTCCAGAGCATCACTGTCCCCTCTCGTGGTCTGCACTGCCTGTTCCTCTAGTCCTTCAAGAGCCAGGTTGCAGCTCAGTGCCATCCCTTACTGTTAAAGAATCATGCTGAAAGAGAGTCCAAGTCACAGATCTTTAAAATATGGGTTTAAAGGTTGTTCCCTTTGACAACCCAGTGTGAAGCTCTTAACAGCCTTTGAAAGCCAAGGGATGAGTCGCTATAAAGGGGCAGAACTGGGATGAGAGCACGAGTGACAGAAACACCTCTGTGAGCTGAACCTGCTCCCAGGTTAAAGAGGAGCAGCACAGCACATGTGTGGTTCATCTCCCATCCCTGCTGCTATTCCATAGCGTGGTGGCCATGAGAAGGTCCAGTGCTATAGGGTCAGGCAAACACAGGCAGGTGTAAGGTGTGAGGTGGTGTAAGCTGGGCAGTGCAGAGGAAGAGAGCAGGAAAGTGAGTCTGGGATCTACAAACACAGTGTGTCCTGACAGCTCCATACGTACCCTTGGAAACCTTGAGTGTGACCTCCTCCATCCGGGAGAGACCAGAGGTTTCATGGAGTGCACACCAGTACACACCAGAGTCCTGTGTCTGCAGCTGCTCCATGGTGATGGTGACAATCCCCTGCTGGGTGTCATCCTGGATCCTGACTCTGCCATCCTGAGATGTCCTTTGGTTCCCTGAGGGCCCTGAGCTCGTGGTGACCAATATCTCACATGGTGTCCCCGCTCCCTCTTTGCACCAGGCTTTGCTCACAGCCCTGTAGTCCGTGTTCCTGTACAGACACTGGACAGAGACATTGCCTGACTCCTTGGCTGTGTACTGCTGGGTCCCTGGAAAACATCCGGAATGTTTGGTGAGATCCCAAAGCAGGCACAGTGGCACCTCCTCTGCAGCACTGGAGTACTCTGGAGCTGACTGCTCCCTGGATCTGCTTCTGCCTCCAGACATGTGGAGCAGAGGGGGACTGGACCCAGATTACTGGGGGGAAAAATTATTCATAAACTGAGACACTCTGGGACACTGGGAGTGCAGTAGGTACTCATTTTGGGACACTGGGAGTGCAGTAGGTACTCATTTTGGGGCACTGGGAGTGCAGTAGGTGCTCATTTTGGGGCACTGGGAGTGCAGTAGGTACTCACTCTTGAAGACAGAGAGCACGACCTCCGTTACTCGGGTGCGGCCAGAGCTGAGCGCACACCAGTACGTGCCAGTGTCCTGGGCCTGCAGCTTCTTTATGGTGACAGTGACAGTATCCAGCTGGTCGTTGTACATGATTGATGTTCTGTTGCGTGGAGCTTTGCTGTTGCTCCGTGTTGAACGGTAATCTGTGCTGGCCATGACTCCACACTCACTCTGCCCTTCTCTTCGGCACCAGGTCGTGCTTAACCCCCAGATGCTGAACGGGCACTGCACCCACAGAGTGTCCAACTCCCACTGGAGCACCTCTGAAATGCAAAGGTGGTCATTTCCTGGTGAGTAGGGGGCACAGGGGCATCCGCCTCCCTCCCCGAGCTGGGCATCTGGGACAGACCCTGGCCTGGGGCAACTCCCTCATGGAGAGCCCCTCATCAAGGCAGGGTTAGGGGTGAGGTAAGGCAGGACAAGAGGGTGCTGGGAACCTGCAGGGCCAGCCAGGTCTATGGGTCTCCTTCACTCACTGGGGAAGGCAGCAAACAAGGCTGGGAAGTGGGGCTGGGGGAATCAGGGGAAGCTGCTCAGATCTGGGGGAGAGGCAAGCAGGGGAAGGAAGGATGTGGCTTTCTGACAAGACCTGGCTTTGTGTGGGGATAAAGGCACTCACCCTTGAAAACATTCAGTGAGATTGTCTTCAGTGGAAAATAGCCATTGCTGTAGGAAGCTGCACAGATGTATGTGCCCGAGTCCTCTGCCCTGAGGCCAGTCATGGTGACGGACACGGTCTTAGCAGTATGGTCATCCTTTATTGTAACTCTGTCCCTGGTTTGGCTCGTGCCCTGGGAGTTCACGAAGGGCTCATAGCATATTTTATCTCTCAGGCGGCACCAGATTTTCCACTGGTGATTGTAAGTGTTGTCTGTGTAAGGACACTGGATATGCAGAGTGCCCCCTTCCCGTTGTCTCTCCTCAGCATAAGGTGCTTGGGCTTGGAGACCTGTAAATATCAGATGTGGTGAGGGAGAGGGGAGCTGATGCAGGGCTGCCCACAGCCTTCCCATGGACACAGGGAAAAAGGCTTTGACCTTCCCCTGTGGGCACTTGTATCTGGAAGGACTCCAAAAATCAGAGTCCATTCCCCCTGCTGAATTCACCTGCTTGCAAACAGGAAGGTTGATTGCTGGTGGGCACTGCTAAGGTTTGAGACAAGCGGGTGCTCGAGGTGTTGGACCTTCAAGCCTGACTGAAGACACCTGTGCCACAGTGTCAGGAGCTGCCCCAGCAAACCAACCCTGTTGTCACCACTCCTTGTTCAGGCAAATGGAGACCAACCCCTGCCCAGGCAGTGCCCCGGGGTTACTGGTCTGTTCAGGATGGGGGGATGGGGCAGAGGGAAGGAGCTGTGTGCAACCCGCAGCTCCTCTGTGCCACATCCCTGAGGATGCCCAGCAACTCCTGGGTGTGAGGCTGTGCAAGGTGCAGGTTGCCTTGATTCCCCAACCTACCACATGCTGGAAGCTTTGTGCTCTCTGCAGGGATGGGGTGGGGTGGGCAGGCGGTGCCCACAGACACTGTCCTGATCCAGAACTGCAGCGGGAGGCACTGAGCTGGGCCAGTGTGATGGCAAATGCCAACTGGGAGAGGTGCTGGGGCTGCTTTGGAGGTCACAGCTCTGTGCTTCCAGGGTGGTTTGTCCTGGGAGGCTGGAGGAGCCAGATGTGTGTGGTGGGAATTGGGGCTGCCCCTTCCCTCCCCACCCCTGCAGTGAGTTGCCCCCATCAGAGTCCAGCTGAGGTTGGGGGTCCCCCCACTGCGGAGCTCCCCCGGCAGTGGGAGGTGGGGAAGGATGTCCCACTCCCCCGGGACATGCCCAGCCCTGCTCTTACCTGGGAAGCAGAGCAGCAGCAGCAGGAGGGCTCTCAGCTCCATGGCCATGCTCAGGCCCAGGGAAGGGGCATTGCTGGCGGCTGCCCACCGTGTCCTGTCCTGTGTGCCTGCCTTGTGGCCCCTCCTGCCTCGCAGTGGCACAGCTGGAGGAACTGCCTGAGGTCTTGCCTAAAGAGGAAATACCTCACCATGTTTTGTTACAACATTGATATTAAGATAATTTCTGAGTGCATTTGGGGAAGTGTCTGAGCACAGCCTGTCCTGATGTCAAAGGCCCGTTGCTTCTCTCGCCTGGTGTAATTTGCTTTGTCACTCTGCTCATCCAGCCCCCAGCCACGAGGCTGCCTCCTCTTCCTCCCAGGAGAGTGGGAGGCAGGGCTGAGTTAGCTATCCACCAGCAGATTTTGGGCCCCAGAGCCCTTGGCTGGTTCTGTGTCCTGGTGTGTGCAGGTGCTCCCCAGTTCTGGGTTGGGTTTGGGGTGTGGGGTTTGTTCTCTCACGCTCTGGTTGCAGCCGGATGTTTCTCTATAAAACTGCTGCCAGGTGGTCCGAGGTTGCCAGCTGAGGCTGCCAGCACCAGCCCAGCTGTGTCCCAGCACATCCCCAGAAAAGTCCCTCCCTCTGAGACACGGCCATCGCGTCCCCAGAGATGTTGCTGCCTCTGTAAGTCTGTGCTGGGCACTTCTGGCCAGGATTCATCCCTGGGGAAAGCAGGACAGGGACTTCTTCCTTTAGTGCATCCGCTGAGGTGCTTAAAGATCCATCTTAGAGATCAAGAATGCTACTTATACCACATTTATGGGATTTCCTTTAGGTGCACGTGGGAAGGGAATTACGAGGTTTTGGCCAGACTTGGTCTGCCCAGTTCCCACAGGAAAAGCTCACTCATCATCTATTGAATCTGGCCCTTTTTACTTCAGTGGATATTGTACATGGGTTTCCTGGGCAAACTTGGACTGTTGTAAGATCTTAATTAATTAATTAGATGAATGAAGGAAGGAATTAGAATAGCATGAGCTAATGAATTGTAAATAAATGGATTCAGGCATCTTAGTGCAATGTCACTGTGATGTGCTATAGGAAGGACACACCACCAGCCATATTGCCAAAATTTCCACTATATATAAATATATCTCAACACCCCTCTGCATTGCTAATGGAAAACCAGGATCTTTTCTTTATTCCAAATTCAGTTTTTATTATATTGTCAAGGATAACACCAACTTAAGTAAAGAATGATCTGATCTTTCATGGGAAGCAAATATATTTTGGGGTTTAAATTCACAAATATGCACTAAAATGTAGTTCTCCTCAACCAAAGATTGCTGCCTGGCTGTGAAGGTCTGGTGTAGCAACTGTTCTTTGTGTTGCAGTGTTGGGGAACTCCTTGGTTTCAGTCTATCCTGCTGCACGAGTCAGAAACAGTCCCTTAAAAAAGGAAGGAATGTGGCTGTGTGGCTCAGGGCCAGCTCTGCTGCAGTTCAGCCCAGTCCTTGGGATGGCTGGTGGGTTCAGGGTGTGGATCTGAGGGAAAGGGAGGGATCAGGCAGGAAATTGGTCGTCAAAAGATGAGGAGATTCTCCAGCTTCGGTTACAGCTTAGTGAGGTGCTCAGGGACAGAGCTTTTCATACCTATTCAAGCTTTGTGTCTAGAGATACAGTGAGCACAAATATATATGGAATTATATTCCCTCTGTGGAATAGTTAACAGGCCTGAGCTGGCTCTGCAGAGGCTTCAAAAGGCTGAGGATATAAAAGGTTGGGTGAGAAAACAGAGGATGGTGTCAGTCTCGTGTGACAGTGAATCCATGCCCCTCATTCCTGGGGGCTGCTGAGGCAGTAGGACACTGCTGGCATGGGGATTATCCCAGTTCCCTACACCTTCTCTAACCTGAACAACAGAACAGTGGAAGCAGGAGAAATCTTGTCTCCATGTCTGTCTTGGAGTCTCAGAAACAGGGAGAAATGTTCCAGTTTTTGGCATTGCATAAACTTCCATGTGGCTGATTCTGCATCTGGGTGCTTTGCAGGCCTGGGCTCAACCACGGAATGGGGAACAGCTTCTTCTGTAGCTTTTCTCCTCCTTTCCCTTGGCCTCGCCAAGGAACTCTGCTCCATGGAAATCCAGGCAAAGCCAGTTCTCCAAGTGAGCAAAGCCACCTGTGGAATCCTCCAGGTCAGTCATCGAGTGAGCATCAGAACCACCACCAAAGTCCCCTTTGGTGACAGCTGTCACAGCTCTGGGGGGACTCAGTCATGGATGTTTCACACCTGGCTCTGCCCCAGATGGCTGCTTTGGGAAGCATAAACAGCATCAGGTCTTGTTTGCCTTGACTCCAGGCTTCCTTGGCCTTTGTCTCTCCAGCTGTTGGGAGGATGCTGGAGGAGGCCTGTCCTTCCACTCTGCTCCCAGCCACCTTGTACTTGCCAAGCTGGAAATCGTGCCTCTCATCAGCGGGGCTTGGCCAAGTCCTTTCTGCCTCCCCTTGAGACCCCTGTGTCCTTCTCTGCCCTTGAAGGCAGTGACAGCAGAGCAGTCAGTGGCAGTGAGTCCTCTGCCAGCACAGTGCTCACAGCAGGGTCCCCTGGGCCAGTACCTGCCCCGCTCCATCAGAGCAGCACAGAGACTGTACTGACACCCCAGCTGCAAAGAATTTCCAATTATATGAATAAGCAGCTTATTAACAATACATTCTGGCTAATCATTTTGTGCTAGATATCTCCGCATTGTCTTGTCCCCAAATCCCTCTCTCATCAGGCACTTGATGCTCAGTAACGAGAAGGGGGAACGTGCTCGTGCTCTTGCGAACAAATCCCAGGAGTCTGCAATTAGTTCAATTTCTGCAACTGGTTGCCTACAGACTGAGCCAAGAACTGTGCCTCATCCCTTCCCATGGCATTGCTGCAGCCACGGGAGGTCCCTTCTGAGGAGAGGCTCTTTGGGACAGGACAGGTCATGAAGAGATGCCTGCTCAGGACTCGGCATCTTGGAGCAGCAAGAATGTAATGAAGTTGGTCCTTTTGCTGCATCTCTGACAGACGATCGATATGACTTTTAATTATAGAATCACAGAAAAGAAGATGAATGTTATCTCAGAAGGTCACTTAATCCAGCCCGGTGACACAGCTGGATCAGCTCTTTCCAGGTAACTTCTAAAGATCTGTTTAACCAGTTGAGGTTGCAGTGTTCCTGGTGACCTGTTCCAGTGCTGCATCAGCCCTATTTGAACACTTCTCCTAACTCTGACTCTCCCTGCTATTTAATGCCTTGTTCCCTTTGTATGCACTGTGAACTCGGAGAGCAGATCATTCCCTTTGTCCTGCTGTGTACGCAGGGACATCCCCGCTTCTCCTTGGTCCTTCCATTCCAGACCAACCATCCCAAGTAGTTTCATTTTCCCTCCTCTGCTGTGTTCCTGACAGCTTGGATCATTCTCCCCCACCCCTCCTTCTCTGAACTCCCTCATCAATTCTCCTCTTTCTCTGTGCACCTCCTTGGATTCCCCAAAGCCCCCGAAGTTCCTTTGGAGGGTAAGGCTGAAACCATCCGCCTCCCCGCTGCCTTGCGGGGCAGTCCTGCCTTGCCGCCGGTTTCCCGGCGTTGCCCTCGGCCCCGCAGAGGCCTCTGTGGCTCGGAGCGGGTGTAACGCGGGTGCTCTGCGGGAGCGCGCTCGGGTCGCGCCGGCTGCGGGGGGAGCGGCCGCCAGGGGGCGGGGGAGGCTCAGGAATGGCCGAGGGGCCGAGGGCTGAGGGACGGAGGGGCTGAGAGCTGAGGGACTGAGAGTTGAGGGCTGAGGGACTGAGGGATGGAGGGGCTGAGGGCTGAGAGCTGAGGGCTGAGAGCTGAGGGGCTGAGGGCTGAGGGACGGAGGGGCTGAGAGCTGAGGGCTGAGAGCTGAGGGCTGAGGGGGCTGAGAGCTGAGAGCTGAGGGCTGAGGGCTGAGGGACGGAGGGGCTGAGAGCTGAGGGACTGAGAGCTGAGGGCTGAGGGGCTGAGAGCTGAGGGCTGAGGGCTGAGAGCTGAGGGCTGAGATCTGAGGGGCTGAGAGCTGAGGGCTGAGGGTTGAGGGGCCGAGGGGCCTTGGCTGCCAACCCTGCCCCGGCTACCCACACCTTCCACCAGCCCGGGGGGCTCCCAACCCTGTCCAGCCTGGCCTTGCGCACTCCCAGGGATGGGGCGGCCTGCTCTGTGTGAGGTTTCACGTGCCTTGACGATGTTCGCGGTGTTTCACATGAAAAGGAACCGCCCCGCTCAGTGAATGCACCACGTGGTGCCCCCAGCCCAGGGGGCACCTGCTCGCTGCAGAACGGTGCCCAAACACGGCAGTTCGTCTGTCCCTCCTCTGCCTCCCCTGGCTCCAGGGACTGGTGCCCACCTGAGCCCTCTTATCTGTGATGCAAAGTTTGTAGAGAAGGTGGATATTCAGTGAGACACCAGAACAGGTCGCCCAGAGAAGCTGTGGCTGCCCGTGGATCCCTGGAAGTGTCCAAGGCCAGGCTGGCCGGGGCTTGGAGCAACCTGTGCCAGTGGCAGTGGGTGGGACTGGGTGATGTTCCAGGTCTTTCCTGGGGCGTCTCCACCAGTTGCTTCCACAACACATCAACACAGATCAACCCTTCACCCTCACCCAGGCCTGATGCTCTGCAGGGATGTGGGGCTGTGGGAATTGATCCTAAATGGTCCTGAAAAAGGAGAATGTTGGGATAAAGGAGAAGGAGGAATTTTTTGAGAATAAGGTGGTGTAAGATAGCTCAGGGAAACAGTAGGAGCAGTGAG
Source organism: Pachyramphus minor (assembly GCA_013397135.1). Lineage (NCBI taxonomy): Eukaryota > Metazoa > Chordata > Aves > Passeriformes > Tyrannidae > Pachyramphus > Pachyramphus minor. The sequence continues at coordinate 513,843 of VYXB01003129.1, read as the reverse complement.
AGGGAAGCAGGGCTGGGGGAGGAAGGCAGAGCTTGGACCCCCATGCTGGCTGTGGGGGTCAGGGCTGGTGAGCACGTGGGACCCTCAATCTGTGAGCCGGACATGGGCCGTGGGCTCAGCTCAGCTCTGAAGGAGGAGAGGCCCCACAGCAGCAGCTTAGTGAGGGGCCTGGTGTTTGGTCTGTTCCACATCAATGGGGCGTCCAGCTGTGGCTGAGGATGAAAGCAAGCGAGAGAGAGAGGATTAAAGGCTCCCAGGGTCTCCTCTAACCCGCCTAAGACTCACCAAGAGGGCAGTGTGCGGCTTCAGGAAGGCTTCTTCATATGGAAAATATTATGTGAGGGAGAGAAAGAGGAGGGGGGAAGGGAGCAGGGAGAGAGAGAGACTTCTGTCCAGAGTGTGCTGGGGCCAGACTGACCACTAAAAGCACTTTGGAGGTTCAGATTGAGCCCAGGAGAAAGTCCTGAGCTCTGCCACACCTCTGAGTGTGACAGGGCACAGGTGTGATGAGTTTGGGGGGCCTGCAGACAGAGCAGCGGAAAAATAAAGGGATGAAAGAAGAGGAAAAGTGGAGAAGGGGAATGAGGAGGCTGGCAAAAGGGAGGTGAAAGGAGAGAGATGGAAGGGGAGGTGGTGAAAGGCGGGCGGAGGGCCATGAGGGGAGCGGGAGGTGGTGACAGCCCGGCTGTCTGCTCCATTGTGCAGGATCCAGGTGGGCAGGTGGGAGCCCCCACACTCAGCCCTCCTGGCCCGTTCCCTACCCCGCCACACTGCTCCAGGAATGCCTGTGATGGGGAACAAATTGCTAACAGAAGTGAGACATTTTGCACTGCACACAAGCGAGTTTCCAGTGCAAGGTTTCCTGTCAGCGGCCGGGCCGGAGGGTGTGGAGCCCTCCTGCCTCTGGCAGGATAATCCCGTGAGTTAACACACAGCCTTGGTTACGGTGCAGGATGAGGGGCCTGAGGCCGGGCTTTCCTGCCTCCTGTGTTGGCTGCCACTGTTTCCCTGCTTCCATTCCCTGCATTTTCTTCTTCCCCTGCGTGTGGCATTCCCAGCCTCATTAGCCCTTCCTCCCCCACCACCTCCCACCACTGAGATCTCCCTGGCATTCACGGCTTCCACTCCACTCTCCTCCTTGATTTATCTGGTGAACTGAGTGACCTTCCTCGACCTCATTTTCATGAGTGTGAGCACAGGCAGGCACTTGGGGAGGGCAGGTCATCCCTCGCTCGCTGCCCATGAGCTGCGAGGACACCGACACTCCCCCTCACCCCGGGGGGGTTGGTGGGTGCTCACACTGCGGGTGGGTGCCCAGCACCTGGATCTGCAGCACTTCCTTGCACACCAGGGTCAGGGCTGTGGAAAGCGCTGGCTGAAAAACAAGGATCTCTGTGTCTTTGCATCTTTGCACACCCGGAGGGTGTTTAGCTGAGCTGGTGTGTGTGCACCAGCAGTGTGCAGGGAAACACTCTGGTGTGTGTCACTCAAGACACAGGCAGAGCTTTTCAATTTTCTATCACCTGTTCTTTGAGGGATCACACAGAGATACCTGGTCTGTCCCTGTGAGAAGTTCACACAAATACTTTCTCTCTTTTACAGAATCCCAGAATGCTTTGGGTTGGAAGGGACCTTAAAGCTCATCTCATTCTCCCCCCTGCCATGGTCAGGGACACCTTCCACTAGCCCAGGTTGCTCCAAGCCCCATCCAACCTGGCCTTGGACACTTCCAGGGATGGAGCAGCCACAGCTTCTCTGGGAACCCTGTGCTGGGGCCTCCCCACCCTCACAGGGAAGAATTTCCAGCCTGGCCCAGCTTTCTGTGTTCTTGGTCATCACTGCAGAGGCAGAAAAGCCTCCAGATGGGCCAGACAAGCTGAAATGCAGAGCTGGGAGATGTGCACTGACTCCCTGGTATGGACACACCTGCGAGGTGAGGGAACTTCTAGGACCACAAATATCCTGATGCCCTGTGACTCCTGATGGAACAAGTGGATTTTAACAGGAGAGAGATCACTTCTCCCTCCTTCCTAGAAAACACATTTCTGAGTCTCTGCTCCTGGCTCTGAGGAATTTCATACAACAGTCTGAATGTCTGAAGTGTAAGAGGAGCAGCCAACCCAAGGTGCTGCGGAGTTTTGGGGCAGCAACTCAGGTCTGATCCTGTTTGGGCACTCGGCTGCACCCCACCCAGGCTCCACTGCAACATCCCAAAGCTGGGTGTCTTCCACACGTTTGTTAAATAGTTGGCAAAGTGGTTTGCCCCCTTCCCTCGCCCAGCGGCACATAAATCCCTTTGCCCCTAGTCTGGAAATCTGCCTTCCTGTCCCTCCCTTCCCTGCCTTCCTGGGAAGCCAGTGTGGATGCAGTGCTGCCGGCTTGCCTGTCTGAGCTGCTTAGTTAAGAATAATAAACAAACTCCTAAATGGAAGGATATTCTTTAAACCTGCCTTGTGCTGCCTGCCAGGGAATGCAGGCAGCAGAGCCCACCTCCTGTCCCCCTCCAGCCCCGGCTCCAGGCTCTCCTGAAACCTGATCTGCTTCGCTGTGGAGCTGCACCATGGCCTCTGTGTGCACCTTCCCCCCTGACCCTGTCTGGATTCTCCTGTCCTTTCCCTGACACACTCCCAAGGAGCACGTGCTCCTGGCTCCCACACACCCCACAGAGGGCTCAGGGTGACACAGCTGCACTCACAGGTCACTGTGCCACTGCACAGCCGGGCACGTGGGGGACTTACAGATGGAGAATTATGGGAATGGGGGAAGGTTTGGATTGGAAGGGACCTCAAAGGTCACCCCGTTCCACCCCTGCCGTGGGCAGGGACACCTTCCACCAGCCCAGGTGGCTCCAAGCCCCATCCAACCTGGTCTTGGACACTTCCAGGGATGGGGCAGCCACAGCTCCTCTGGGCACCCTGTGCCAGGCTCTCACCACCCTCACAGGGAACAATTGCTTCCCAACATCCCATCTAATCCTGGCATCTGGCAGAGTGAAGCCATTCCCCTTGTCCTGTCCCTCCAGGCCCTTGTCCAAAATCCCTCTTGGAGCACAGCTGTTCCTGTGGTCACTTGTTCTGCTTCATAGTCTGCTGTTTGCAGCTCTTCTGACACATGTATGTCCTTCCCTATCTCTCTATGTTGCCATGTACCTTTTATTTAGACACAAAGGCATCTCTTCCCACCTTCTCCTGCTTGTTCCCTCCTTCCAGCTCACACAGTTGCCCAGCTTTCCCTGTCTGTGTCCCATTTTCCTCATGCCAGCACTCACAGCCCGCAGGAAGTCGATGTCAGTTGGAGGCTGAGCAGTCCCTGGGACCCTCCAGTCCTGCCACACTTTTCAACCCACTTCTCATTTTTCTTCTTCTCTTTCTGTAATTTATTGTTTTCAGCTCTCCTCCTCCTCCTCAGTGCCTGCTGAAGGGAACTCATCTCCTGCCTCTTCTTTCTGTTTTCATCGTAAGAAAAAAGGGAAAAACCCATTTTGCTCTTTCCCCAGCTCCAATTCCCCTTCCACCCCCACACCCTCCCACCTCCCTTCCCAGCCCTGAAACCTTTTCCTGATAGTGTTGCTGTAACTGTTCAATTAAAGGAGCAATTACAAAATCAATCAAACTGAACCGTGTGCCGTGCGCCGAGGGGGCACCGACGGGGAGCGGGGACGGCGCCCGAGCCCGGCCCAGCCCGAAGGCAGCTCAGCTCAGGCCCAGTTCCAATTGCCTCGACTGGTGGTGAGACATTGCTCTGAGCACAGGGACTTTCTTTTGCACTGCCATCCCCAGCTTCACACACCTGCAAAACTCCCCTCAGGAGAAAATCCTGGCAGAGCTGCTGGTGCAAACCACAGCTCTTGGGCTGAATCAGCCATTCCACGACTCCATGGTTCCAGCCTGATCAACCCCCACATGGGTCTTGTCTGATTCCATGGGATTACTGACTCCCTGCTGATTCCCTCTCCCTTTGGAGTGGATGTTCCTGCTTCTGCTGCACACAACCCATGGAATCAGTGTGTGCTCTGGCTCTTTGCCACACGCTGTCTTCTCATCAAGTGACACTCACACTGTCTCACTCCCCACTGTCCATGTCTCCTCAGAACTATATCCATGATTTTCACTGTGGGAATTCCCTTCCAACACCTGCAGCCCTCTTGGTGCTGTCAACACCAAGCCTGGCCGTCACACAGAGGAAGAAATCCTTCCAAACTCATCTCAAACAAGGGAAGATGAGCGGGAGAACAGGTTGGATGAAGAGGAAGTTGTGCAAAGCAGATGAGTTTTGGTTCACATGTGGGCAGAATCATGGCAGCTTTCCAGAGGCGTGAGGAAGTCAGCTTTGGTACATCCAAGGAGACCCAGATCCTGTCCTGGTTACACCAAGCCTTGAAAGGCTGAGGCAAAACACTGAGATTTGGGACCAGAGACCTTAATGAAAGGATGGGAAAGGCTTTCTTGTCTTCTTCTAAAGACATCCATGAAAGGAACACCTTCTAGGAAGCCCTTTGCCGTAGTATAATCCATCAGAAGCACACCTTTGTTTTGCTTCTGGGCTCTGGTTGTGCTCTTCAAGAAACATTTCCCTCCAGATTGAAGGGAAGCAGGATTGGAGCTGTTTAATGATGAGCTCTTATCCCAGACTTGACCCTGATTTTGCACAGTCAGAGAAGCAGCATCCCAAAGGCTTATCATTCCTTTCAGAGCAGGAATCTGGCAGGTTTCCTGGGGCAGGAGTCCAGTTTGGCTTTAATTTTTAGTGAGTAATACTGAAAGCCTGGTCACCCTGCGGGTCCCGTGGAAACAGGACTGTGCTGACACACTTCCCAGTGCAGCAGGGGGGACAAATCAATCTGCAAGGAGGCTTTAGCGAGGCCCCCATCCCTGTTTTTTTGGTTTGGTCACATCCCAGTTCACTGGAATTTTATATAAATTAAATGTTGAAATAAGCACCCAACTGCTGCTGTCGCCTGTGTGACAGAGATGTTCAGTGCTGCTGCAACGCTCCTCTATTTCCCCACCCACCTGGAAATGACAGGATGAAGAGGGCTGGGAAAGGAGGAATGTGGCAGAGGGGTAGGTTGATTTTCCTGCAGCTTTTCCTGCTGGTGCCATGTTATCTTGGATTGTGCTGACAGCATTTAAGGTGCATTTACTGTGTGTGCCAGGGGTGCCTGGAGCCTTTGGCCCTGAGGTCTGGGACTTTCAGACAGGCTGGTCCCGTCCCTGGCAGCCTTTGGTGACAGCCTGAAGGAGACTCTCATTTTTCTTGGTGGGTTTGGGGCCGAAGTGTCTGCAATAGGACTCATTTATGGGAAAGATCTGAAAGGCCAAGAGGGACAGAGAGGGTGTTACTTTGCAACTCTTTTGTCCCGAAGCCACAAATCTGTCCCTCCCAGCTCTGCCTGTCCCTTGGCTGTGCCAGCATCGGGGTGTGGAGCAGCCTGGCCTGTGGCCCTGCAGGACCCTCCGTCAGGGCACGGCTGGGAAGGAGCAGGGCCCAATTCTCTGATTAGGAGGGAGGAAAACCCACTTGGCTCTAGAGAGGACAAGTCCTCCCATGGCAGAACAGGACTACACAGAGGCTGCTGGAGTGAGGACCCTCTCAGTTCCTCCAGTTCATTTGCTGGGGCTGGAAGGAGGTGGATAAGGGACCTGAACATACTTGGTTTCTGCCAGGGGGAGAAACAGTTGTCTCCAAGGAATTGATCCTGATTTATGAGGGTCTTGCTCCTTACTTGCAGGAAGATGAATAATGAGGAAATTGCTTACAATGAGGGTGGGGAGGCCCTGGCACAGGTTGCCCAGAGAAGCTGTGGCTGCCCCATCCCTGGAAGTGTCCAAGGCCAGGTTGGATGGGGCTTGGAGCAACCTGGGCTGGTGGAAGGTGTCCCTGCCCATGGCAGGGGGGGAGCAAGATGATGTTTAAGGTCTTTTCCAACACAACCCAGTCTGTGATTCCATAAACACCCAGCTCCTGTACTTACAGATCCCAGCCTGGCATTCCCTCACCCCCAGGCCCTGCTCCCAGGTTTGGGGCCAATCCTGCCCTGTGTCCCTGCAGTGTGACAGGGTCTGGGTGGGGACACAGCCCCTGCCCGGGGTGCTGCAGGGTGCTGAGCTGGTGGCACCCTGTAAGAGCCTCTGGCCTTGTCCAGCTGCCTCTTTGCCATCTATATTTGGTAAAAAAATGATTGGGAATTGTTTGTTTGTGGCTCCTTGGAAACACTCCGGTAGAAATGGCTTCTTTTGTTTGGTTACTTGGGAAAAATATTTCCCCCTCCCTCTTTCACTATTTTGAAACATTAAAAAAGCAAAAGCAAAGCTTTAAAGAGCCCTGGAGTATCCCTGACTGTCACCAGCCTCTGTCTCTCCTCCTGGCTCCCTGGTCTCCGTCTCTCCCTGACACTCTGCTCCACCTTCCTGTACATCTGACAATGAAAACACCATTTAAATGTCCTCCAAGTTTCTCCTTCCATTGAAAAAGGGAATTTATTCTCTTTTTTTTTAATCAGAATTAATGTGATTCTAATGTGTTCCTTTTGATCTTCAGGGGATTTTTTACACTGATGATCCCTAATTTTGAATTTTTTTTTCTTCTTTTTTGGTTTTAATTGTTTTAAAAAGCTTTAGCGAAGGGGGAAAAAAAATCCATCCTACTTCTTTGGCACATCTTTAACCTTTAAGTACCTCCAGAAAAAAATGTTTAAAATATATTATACATTTTTAAAGAGGGTGCGTTTGACAGGTCAGTCTCAAACCTCTCTCTCTTTTCTTGCGCTGTGTTGGAATAAGACAATTTTGCAGCTTGGATTTTTTTGACAGTTAAATTGCAATGTAGGCAGAGGGTGGAATAGGGATCCTGTCTCTTTAACTCTCTAACTAGACAAAGACTTTTCCCCTCTGAGAGCTGAGCCCGGGATCAGAACTGTCAGATGATCTCGTAGCACTTGGGAGAGTTTGCAAAGTCATAATTATATCTTTTAACCTGTCTTGCTCTTTGCAAAAGAAAGGTCCTATTATATTGAAATGAGATTATTAGCCATCAAATACTTTCTTTCTTGGGATTCTTCTTCTTTAAAAAAAAATTCAAATACCTTAACTACTTTGCAATTGAATTTTTATAAGATTTACTTTTCGCTAAATAAGTGTTCTGTAGCAGCTATTTTTTTAAAATATTTTTAAAAGGGTGTTTTCAATATGCAGATGCAAAAAAAATCAGACTAAATGTCTGAAATGTCACCTGGATAATTAAAGGAAGGTAAAGTTTCAGAGCTCAGTTCAGGTTTTTTCCCTGGCTTACTTGGTGAGCTTCACTATTCCCAAACCCTGCTGCTTTTCCTCATTTCAATGCCAAAAATATATTTTCCCTGAAACCCAATCATTTTCAACCTTCCATTTTCTCTTTTTTCTTTTTTTTTCTCTGTCTTTTCTTCATGAAAAAAAAATGAAAATGAAACCCCAAATAACTGGAGAAGGTTTTTTTAATCCACACAATTGAAATCCCCACACTGCAGTGTCAGTGTGGGCTGTAACAAAAGGGGACGAGTCTCTAAAGCAATCAGGGTATCACCAGAAATCAAAGGGAAACCCAATCCCAAATTCCAGAAAGAGCTTCTGAAGCAAGCTCATCCAGTACCAGCTGGCACAACAGTTACACTCAGGCAAAATCTGGAACTTGAGATTAAGAAACATTAGATATTTAGCACGTTTTTGAATATCTGCCTGAACAAGGACTGAAAGGAATATGAAATATTTGAAATCTGTGGACAATCTGGGCCTGATCCCAAGACCTGTGAAGCCAACAGAGGGTCCTTCCCCCTTCTCCAGCTCCAGCACCCTTTGCTGGGAGGGACTGGTCATTTTAATGGGATGATTAAAGTCATTCATGGCTGAATAATTCAGGTTGTGTCAGCCTGTCCTTTACAAACTCTCTTTGCATGGGTGGGTTATGTGGTGGCCATAAAAATTCATTCAGAGATTAAATTCAGTGTGTGCCAGTCTGACAGAGGATTTGTTCCTGGTACAAACTCCCCACAAACTCACAGGATGCCAGGAACTCACAACTGGTTTACATTCTTTTAAGGGATTAGATACCTTTACATTTTTAAAAGTAATTTTTAAAAGTAATTTTTAAAATGCCCTGTAGGGCTGCAGGGTCCTGCAGGACTGTCCATCACAGGAGTCACTTCACCAGTGTGAGTAGTTTGAGATAAGGGAAATTACTGCCAGGAGTAAAGTTACTCACAGGGGTAAGTGTTTGCTAATAGCACAGTGTGGTGCACGTTTGAACACCTCAGGAAGGGCCTCAGCGATGCTGTTGTGATCTCATGTATTTCCTGGTGACCATATTCTTCTTTTCTTAATTCCAAAGCCTGAGAACAAAGCTGATGGTTTAACACACCTGATTGACCTTCTCAGAGCTGTCTGGTCATAACACAAACCAGCTGAGTGACAGACCAAAACAACCTCCCCTGATTCAGAACGACCCCCACCTGGGGAAAGGCTCTTAATGAAGAACCTCAGGACAGGAGGGTTCACAAATTCACTGAGCTGCTCAGAAGCACCTGCTGAAAGTTCCATCAACCCCAGCACCCACCGAGGGGGATACACAGGCTTTCTGTCTCTCCAGAGCTCCCTCGTGCTCCTGGTGCTTTGGTACTGAAACTTCTCCCTGCCCTACCTGGTTTTAATACTCACAAGCCTATTGCAAACTAAAATATGTGGGGTTTTCCCTTGCTTTACAGGACAGACCCAGAGCCTCCAAGGAAACTGCTGGATACCATCACCAGGTGCTCTCTGTCCATCCAGCTTTTGGGTTTCATGCTGAAGCTGCAGCACCAGGCACCTCCGAGTTCAAGGTAGGAGCAAATGTCTGGTTTCACTCCTGCATTTGCACCCTTATATTTCTTTTCCAACTGGATGAGTCAAGAGCAAAGAGTGGCAGATATTCATACAGTACCTGCCTAAGCTGCCTTGAATTGTCTGTGTGTGCTGGGGAGCCAGGAGATAAGACCAGAGAGCCAGTTCAACCTGTGTGAATTGGCAGTGGCCCCCTGACTCCCTGGAGCAGCTCCAGTTTACACCACTGAGGATCTGACTTGGAATTTCAAGGCTTTTCAGTTACTATCATAAATATCTCTTCTTTTTCTTGGCAATGAAATAATCTATAGAGTGGTTCCAAAAAATTAAAAGAAGCTGTTGGCAGATGTGTCTATTAGTTTGAGCTGGAGGATTTTGGCTTTTTCGAGGCTGAGCTCAGATGTGGGGCAGCCTGGAGGCTTCTGGACGTCCACAGTAGCTTTACCTTTGGCTGTGCTGTTGTTCCTGGAGGAATGTGCTCTGTTCCTCTGGGTTGATTGTAGAGGGGTGTGGGAGAGGTTTAAATGAGAGAAGCAGGAAATACAGAACAAGAGGAATTCAAGAGCTGCCCCTTGTCTTGCTGATGGCCCCAGTGAATCCGTAAGTCCCCTGAGTCACCTGGGGGAGTTACCATCCCAGCCTGGGACAGGGATGGTGTGTGGGTTAGGGAATGCAAGCACGAGGTGAGGTCCACCTTAGCTTATTTAAAATATGAAAAATAGTGCCTTTTTAAGGGCAGATTCCTATAGAAAATGTTCTCAGCCTCCTGGGAGTCAAACTCCTCCGTGGGGCAGGAGGTGCTGTGCTCTGAAGCCAAGCCAGACCTGCCAATGCCATGGAGGGGTCGGGGCTGGCGCCGCTGTGGGTGTGGGTGTAAACACCAGCCAGCTGTGCCAACCCCCTGTGCCAACCCCAGCGTGCCCTGGCTGTGCTGCCTCTGGGGCCCTGCTCCACTTGAGCCTCTCCAGAGTGATTATCAGTGAGCTCCCAGTTCCGGGGGACGGGGAAATTGCCTTGTTTGCTCTCCTTTGGCAGCAGCCCTGGAGTGCTTCCTTGAACTCAAGAGATGCTGCTCAGCAGCTTTGTAGGGCAGGTCTGGGAAGAAACCAAGCCCATTTTGGAGAGAAACATGAGGTCTCATTTTGCTGTAGCTCACCCAGATGTGCCCTGGTATGTCCTGCTGCTGATCCATTGCCATCTCTGGCCTGTGCTCACACTCACCTGCACAAATCAAGGTGAAAGGTTGTATAAATTCCCTATTGGAACATAAGTTGCCTGGATTTTATGATTTGGCCCCAGGACTCATCCAGGAAAAATGTCAAAGCCTTTTGCTCTGTTATTTGTGCTGAGCTAAAAATAACTTTGGGGGCCCCACCTCAGCTGACCACACTGCTTTGAAAGCCGAGCACAAATGCCCACGTGCTGCTCTCTTGGATTCTGGCAGCCAAAAACCAAAGCCATCAGAAGCTAAAACCCCATTGCTCCTTGTGATTCCTGGTGGGAATCACTAGGTCTGTTGGGACACAGTGAGCAGCAGCTCCAGCACAGGGAGGAAGGACTTTGTTCCTCGTGCACCTCGTCAGATCTCTGGTGACCTGGGGGGGGGGGGGTCCATCTGCTCCCAAAATTTGTGTGTGCACCTGCAGACACCTTGTCCCTGGTTCCTGCCGTGCTGGTGGAATGTTATTTGCCAGGGACCAGAGCAGGCAGGATTTGTGTTGGTGTGCCCTTTTTGGTCAATACTAATATCCCAAAATTCAAGTGGAGTGTTTGTCCTAAAGCAGCTCCACTTCTTGCTGGCATGACAGTTTTATCACCCTCATATACTCAGCACTTTCCAGGCTGGATCAATGGGCAATTGTTCCAGAAACACATTGAACTTCCCCAGGCTGTGTCTCTCCATTGTGGTTTTTTATTTTTTTATTTTATTTCAGCCTTTAACAAAACCCCCAGAGATCTGAGCAAAAATAGTAAGAATAAGAAAACAAATTCTATCATAATTTTTGTCAAGGCCAGGGAAATAATTGCCCAGCCTGCTCTGCTCCTCCTTCACAGCCCCAGAAAGGTTTTACGAGCTGAAGCAGTTGGTCTCTCAGGAGGTCTTGAGAGGAAAAGGAGACCACGAAGCCAGGGCCGTGTTTTCCATCTGGAGCTTCCCCATGGAAGCCGAGTGTTCTCCCCCAGCTGAGCCCAGGCAGTGGCAAACCTCTTAGTTCAGTGTCAGGAGCTGACACCAGCCCCTCTGTGCTGACCATTCCTGGGGACCGAATACATCTTGATGCCACATTTTGGTTTTACAGGCCCTGCACAATAATCACCTCTTAATTCACCCTCCCTCCTCTCCTCTCTCTGCTGAGGAACAGCAGACGGGAGATTTCATGTGCCATAAATATTTAGATTGTGCCTGTGTGTTTATAACACTTGCTGAGAGTGTAACTGGAGCAGCTCACACTCGGCAGCAACACCTGATGCCGGGGAAAGTTTTCCATCACCTCATGTGGGCCGTGGAACAGCCGTGAGCTGGCCCACACTGGGGACCAGTAGCTGTATTGTCCTGCCCCGTCCTCTCCTGCCACACTGGGGAATAACAACACCAACAATAAGAGCAGGGATGTGATTTCATGGCCCTGTGGAGCTGCTGCTCCAGAGGACCTTGGAAAAAGCGGTGGCTGGGGTAGAATGGAAAATGTTTGCGGTGTTCCCGGGTGTGTGTGACAGGGGAAGCAGGTTCCCCCTGTGACCAACAGGTCCCAGGCCCTGTGTGCCTGGAGATCCACAGGGCTTGTGTGTGTCTTGGCCTCTCCAGCATAGAACCATGGGATGGTTTGGGTTGGACATGACCTCAAAGACCATCTCATTCCCCACCCCTGCTGTGGGCAGGGACACCTTCCACTGGAGCAGGTTGCTCCAACCTGTTCCCCTCAGGAAGGTGGATGTGGGCTGGGCAGACTGGGAGGCTCTGTGGGGGCACACGGCTGTGCTGGCTCCTGCCCCACGCTCAGCCCACTGCTTTCCAGAGCACCAGGTCTCTGAAGTGTTATGGAATTTTCTGTGCTTTAATAAATGTGTTTTTACTAATGTTTCTTTAGGGGAAAATATTTTTCTTTTGTTTCTCTGTGTAGCCTCTTTAGGACTTTCTGTGGAAGTGCAGCCAATAGTACGAGCTTTGGCTCTTTTTTCCCCTGTCCTGTGCTTTTTCTCCCTTTTTTTTTTTTTCCTTTGGAGAGGAAATAAATCTCAGTTTTCAGTCCCTTCCCTTGCTCCTATTCCACTTACCTGCTGCGTTCAGTTCTGTGGCTTTAGAAACAGGAGTAATGACTCAATGGCAAATGTGGGAAGGATTTTCCTCCCTGGGCAGGAGTTTGGTACTTGCCTGCTACAGGCTTTGCTCCAACCTTTTTCTTAGAGCCTTTAATGGTTGTCAGGGTTGGAGGTGAGACATCACTGGAGATGGATTGCAAGAGATGCCCACTTTGGTGACTGTTGGCTCTCTAAAGACTCTCCTTACCACCAGTGACAAATTTTGAGTTTGGTGTAGGGAGGATTGGAATTAAGAAGGAAAAGAGAGAGAGAACACCCTTCCTTGTCTTGTTTTAGAATCAGCAGATGGAGAGGAAACATAAACTCAATTTTATGTGGATTATAAGGCACCTATAAAGAGTCATATGAACTGAGACACTTGGCTCTGTTACCCTAATGATACCTATGGAACAATATGTGAAACCTGTTACACTATTCTGGATATATGTGTGTGTGTATATTTATATGTATGTACAGAGAATGAGGGAGAGAGACGAAATATGGGGCCTTTATTTTTATTGGCTTCTGCAAAGAATAAATTACACAGCAAGGGCAAGGTTAAATTATTGTAAATGTCTGTATGAAAGGCATCACTTAATTATTAACAGTCCACTACAAATAAAAGGTACATATGCTAAAATGGCCTGACCTGCTGGATTGTGGGTTTGTTTAAAATTGTTGGTGAGGCCCACAGCTGACTTGTTCTGTCAGACAGGCTGGAAAAAGAGCCAGGGTAAGATTTCATTGCAGGGTGGCTTTTAGCCCTCTTTACCAGATGTCAAATGAATGCCTAGAAAATGGGGAAGGTGGGAGCATTCTGAAAGCAGGGACAGAGCACTGTGAGGAAGAGAGGGTGTTCAGAACCACCAGGATGGATGGGGAAAGAGGGGGGAACTCCAAGAAGTGACTGGTGTAACTCACTATGAATTGTGTCTCACAATCTCTCTCCCTTATGATTTACCCACAAAGGGCAAGTCCACAATAGATACGAGTTTTTTTAAGTGGATCCTTTCCCCCTCTCACTTAGGAAGAGGTTGGAACCCCTTTAAAGAGGGGGATGCACCTGAGGACTCTGCAAAAGGTAATTAAAAGAGAAAACCATTCCAGGATGGAATTTCCACAGGGAAACTTGGAGGCTTCACCAAGTTAGGGAGAAAAAAAAAGTCTGAAAATCCACTGGTCTATATGAATGAGAGAACCCTGTGGAAAGCTCCCCCTTGCACTCACCAAACTAAAACTGCTCTTGGCAAGGGAGGAGATGTCTCTATGACTTCACGTTCAGCCCCAAGGCCAGATGGAATCCCTTGGAGTGCCTGGGCTCCCCTTCTGCCCACAGCCAGCCAGGGATTCCTGCACGCTCCAGGCAGTCCCTGGTGGGCCCAGAGCACCATCTCTTGGGGAAAGACATCCCATCTTGCTTCAAGGACCCCCAAAATTTTGAGAATTTGCTGCCTTACCCCCCTCGTTGATAAGCTCAACACCATTTCCTCATGTGGAAAAACAGGATGATTAAGAAAACATTCAGTGGAAGTTTGATCCTCATGGATTTTAATGCAGTTTGGCACCTGAGGAGGTGGGACAAAGAGCAGGAGTCCAAATCCTCTCTATCCAGTGATCCCTACACCCATGTGTAAGTGCAGTGCAGAGCATCCCTACCCCTGCCTTTGGTGCTTGGCTGTAGTAAACACATCACATTATTGCCCTGAGCTTGCACAGTGGCCTCTCACCTGCTGACTTTTGTGCCAGGGAGACACGATCCAAAGCTGTCAATCCCTTCTTCCCTGTTACTGAAGTTCCCATCAGTGGCTGTGTCTCTGCTTCCTCTTCACCCACTTGCCTTTGGCTGCTCTCTGCAGGAATTGTGTGGAGGCTGCTCGGCAAGAGCGGGATGGCCTTGCTCTTGTTCCAAGGCTTGGGTTTATGTAGAAGGTGTTGAAGAAATTACTCCAGAAAAAAAGGGAATTTTGATGTGTTTTCCCATCACATCAGACTTCTTCATGAAGGTTTGGAAACATGAGCCTTGAGCAGCTGGGGAAATTTCAAGGCTGGGTGAAGACTGGTTGGATGGAATTAGTGACAGGTAAATTCTGTTCCACACAATTCCTTGAGTCCCATCTCTGCATTTTACCTTTGTGGGACTCTGATGTTTTCCCATAAAGCCCTCAATGATAGTGAAGCAAGAAAACACTTAACCTGCTGCTGCTTTTAGTTTTGGTGGTGGATGAAAGGAGAGCAGAGGCTTTTGCTCTCCTGGCAGACAGGGAGAGAATTCCTCCCTGGGAAAAGCTGCCTCCCCAGGAGGGATGTCTCGGAACAAGGGGAAAGCGTGTCGTGGCCATGCCGGCTCCAACAGTAGCACAGCCTGCTCCAGACCCCATGGGCTGCTGAGGATCTCTATCATTCACATCTCTGGGCTGGCTTGGCCCCTCTCCAAAGGCCCTTGGCAGCTGTTCAAGGCCTCGCAAGGTGCTGAACATGCTGAAGTTCCTTTTGTCTCCAGTGTGTGTGTGTGGGGATGGATTACCCGAGCTGCCCCGTGTGAGGGGGTCTGGGGTTTGGCTGGGCTGGGAGGGCAGAGCTGCAGGTGAAGGGTTTGTAAGGTGGCTTCACCTTGTGTGTGAGGTGCAGCTGTGCCTCCAAGTGCTCCTGGCTGTTGATTACAGTTCCACTTGTAGCTGCAGTGCCGGGTGGTTGTGGGTGAGGCCACGGTGAAGTGTCAGGAACGTTGGTTGGATGGATCTGTAGGAGGACAGGGATGGAAAAAGCCCGTTGTGTGCAGAGCTACAACAGCTCCTGAGCGGGAAGTGGTGACATTTGCTGCTTGAGGTTGTAGCTGCAAAGGGGTCAGTGGTTGTTGGTTGAACTGGGTGAGGGATTATTTTGTTGGGGTTGTGAGTAGGTGGGAAGGGCTGATTGCAGGTCAGGAACAGAAGAACTGTCACCATGAGCTGGGGGCAGGATGAGGAGGAGTCCTGCGAGACTCAGACCCCTTCCCAGGGGTGAGAGGGGCAGTGTCCATGGATGTGCTCCTGGCATGTGTGTTCCCGCACACCCTTCTCCCAGCTGGTCCTGAAGGGAGCTGAGACAGCTCAGGAGCAGCCAGGGCTGTAAAACCCGGGGTCTACACGAAAGGGAAAAAGTGACAGCGGGAAAAGCCAGGCCGGCCCCACCTCACAGGGTCCGACTGGAATGTGTTTGCTCGGGGGGTGCAGTGTTGGGTTAGTAACGTGAACCCTCTGCAAATACCTCCGGGGCAGACAGGTCCGTTTCGGGCTGTGTTTATTTAATAAAGAGCCAGTGAAGTAACTGCAATTTCATTGTCAATTTACTAATGCGTTACAGTTATGTTTCTGAACCTCATTGTTTGGACTCGGGAGCTTGCAGTGCCTGGCCAGAACTTTCCTTTTTTCTCCCCCTTATTCCTCCCCTCAAGTGTAAAACACGTTTTATTATGACTAGAATGTCTTCTATTTATCAAAAGCTGGGATTAAAACCCTCGACTCCCCCCTTTCATGCACATATCCAACTTGGCAACAGGTCGGTGATTAACCTCCTAAAAGCCTCCCTTGCTCACTCGCCTTTTTTCTAGTCTTTTTTTTTGTTAAGAGAGGTGAAAGCATGCACGTTTGTGCACACTCTGACACATATAACACACACACTTTAAAAGTTCATCTGGGAAGAATACAATGGAAACTCTGGCTGGAAAGCGATGGAGCTGTGTGTCTTTGTGGTCTGGGAAGTCTGACTGTGGCCTCCTACTCTTTTGGATGGAAACCTGGGCTTGAAACACGATTGCACGTTCTCAACAATAATAAAAAAACCCCAACAACTACTCACCCCTCTGCAGTGGTGCCCTGAGAAATGAGCTTTTGAATGACTATGGGGAGAGGGTGGCAGAGCAGCTGCCGAGTTTTGGGCTTGAGCCTCAGTAGGTCCTTCCTGCAGCAGGGAGGTGGTTCGGTAGCTCTGGGCTGGGCTGAGCCCCTGTGTCCCCCCGGGCTGAGGAGCATCCGAGGAGCATCCCTGGAGCCCCAGCCGGGCCACTGTGGGTGCCCCTGCTGCACAGCCAGCATTGTTCTGTAAGGAGGTGGAAGATTTCTGCTAATCTCCTCCTAAATGAGGGTCTAATTCCTCGAGCAGAAACTTGTCAGCTGCTTGTTAACAGCCTCTCGGACCAGCGCTCACGTGGCCCTCATTATTTTTAGGAGCGTTTTCAGTTGTGCCTTCGGTTTGGAACACAAGTGTCAACTTTGGACCCCGTTAACAACACCCGGGTAAATCCGATGGTTTGGGAGAGAAATACAGCAGCACTGGTGGTGGGGGACATTTCATATTGATTTTTTTTTTTTTTTAAATGTGGAAACTTTTAGACACAATCCCGGCCCTGTGTTTAAGTCATTAAAACATCTTTAAGCATTTTCTGGTTTGAGTTTTCTTAGCAGCAGGCCTTTTCCTGGAATGTATTTTATTTTTCTTTTAAGTTGATGAAAAAAAAATAAATAAAAACCCACCCCTTGCATTTCCAGGCAATTTTTTAAGGGGAGTGAGGAGAGGGAGGGTGGGGGGAGGTTGTGGGATGAGGAAAGTGAGAGAACAGGGCCCTTTCTGTGCTTTATTTCTAATCCGCAGGAATCCATTTTAGCCTTTTATGGCTGTTGCACTTGCTGACAGGATTTACATTCTCCGTATGTTATCTGAAACATCACAATCTGGGGCTGTGGGATTGTTTCATGCCTGGGTTAAAAACACGCCAGTGCTTCTGGGAGGCTGTGGGGAACGAGGTGAGAGTGGGGAGGGGGAGAGAAAGCTTTTAAAAAGGGGAGAAAAAGAGGGGAAAGCAAGAGCCGAGCACTTTGCGGGAGCTGCTGTTGGCAGAGTTCACGCCCCAGACAAACCGATGTTTCAGTGAACCAGGGGGGTATGGGATCCCTTTGATTCCGGCAGTGCTGGAGCACAGCTCTGCTCTAGAAAAGCAGCTATGGAAAAACCCTCCCCCTGCCTTCTGTCTGAAGCCCCTCTGCGCTGGGGATGTTGAACCACGTCATTTCTGATGCACAGGGAGGCTTTGGAATCACAGAATGCTTTGGATCATCTCGCTCCACCCCTGTCACGGGCAGGGACACCTTCCACTAGCCCAGGTTACTCCAAGTCTTGTCCAGTCTGGCCTTGGACGCTTCCAGGGATGGGGATCCACAGCTTCTCAGGGCAACCTGTGCCAGGGCCTCCCCAGGCTCAGAAGGATATCAGTATTTCTAACCTAAATTTCCTCTCCCACTTGTCCCGTTGCTGACCTGTGGTGCTGGTGACAGCAGCACTCCGATGCCCTGCTGAGGGATGGGTGGATAGCAGGACACAGAGACTTTTTTCTGGCCTATGTGTTGAGAGCTCCTTGAAAAAAAAAATGATTTTGGTAGAAATCAAATTAAATGCTGTTAAAATTCTAACTTTGCCAGGTGTTTGTTGAGAAAAGAGTAAGCAGTGAGGGTGTGGTAACTGCTTTCCAACAGCTTGGAATGCTGATGTGCCAATCCAGGGTATCCATCAGACCCTGCCTTTTCAAAGTGCGGAGCCTCTCTCATCCCAAATGAACATCCCTCCATCAGTCTTATGCTGGATACCCCAAAAATCACTGCTCTGGGCTCTTCTCCTTTGGCTGTGCTGGTCCTGCAGTTCTCTGCTATTCCCTGCTGAGTCCGAGGTGTGTCTCTGAATGCACAAGAAGGTGCCACTCTGCATCGTTGGTTTTCTGATCATGACCAAGCTCTAAGCTCTTAAGGTAGGGACTTCAGGTTTTTAATAACTCACGGGAGAACCCAGGGAAAATGTAAGTTTTATGGAGTCTAGAGAATATTTTTAAAGGATTTAGATGTCTGGAAAAAGTGTCTTAGGAGGTTTAACTGCTTTTCAGTGGAAAAAAAAAATTAACAAATATTCTTATTTCTTCGGAGCAGAGCAGCCGTCGCGTGTTCCAGGCAGGGCTGGGATCTGGAGGCTGTGGGCCAAATCCCAAATCAGTGTGAGGCAGCACAGCCCAGGTAGGGTGGGCTGGAGTTCTGTCCCGTGTGTGTTACAGGGTGAAAGCTCCACAATCACAGGAGATTTGAGAGGTGATTATTTTTGTGGCAGTGTAAAAAGCTGGGCTGTAAAAAGCTCCATGCTGGAGAATCAGCAACATTATCCTGGATCCTCATCTAAACAAATGGGGCTTTGGGCTTGCCAGGCTCTTCTTGTACCCCCTCTGTGCTCCATGGCATTTTATCTGCTTAGTTGGGGTGGAATCCTGCTCTCCAGGAGCCACTGGAACTGGATCATGTGTGGGTGTCAGCTGGGGCTTTGTGCCCAAGTGGGAGGTGATTTCAGGTTGGTCTGTGGTACCTGAGCTCTGAAAATCAAATTTCCCAGTGTGGTGCTGACATTTCCCAGGGTGTTCAGGCATTGGAAGGGGCTGCCCAGGGAGGTGGTGGAGTCCCCACCCCTGGAAGTGTCCAAGGCCAGGTTGGATGGGGCTTGGAGCAACCTGAGCTAGTGGAAGGTGTCCCTGGCTGTGGCAGTGGGTGGAGGTTGGTGGTGTTGTCCACCACATCCCTGGGCTCAGCCCCTGCTCTCAGCCCCCCTCCCCACAGTGACTTGGGCGCTGTGACCCCCCAGCCCAAGGCAGAGCTCCCTCCCCGTCGCCCCCTCCCCTGCACTGGAGGACTCAGGTTACTCCCCCCGTCCCTGCCAGTGAAAGAACCCACCTGTGTCTGCAGGGCCTGGTTTGGATTCCTGGGAAACTTTAACCTCGATTAATACCACTAAATTATTTCTTCATATGGCAAAGTACTTATGTAAACTGATCTGCTCCCGCCTCGGAGGAGGCAGGCGCTGTGCTCGATGGATCTACCTGCTCTCAGGGGGCTCTCAGCCCTCCACATTCCTGCGCCGCGCTGCTTTTTGTTGCAAGGGAAGGGAAGGACCAGCGTGTGCTGGGAGCGAGCACGTGATGGGAAAAGGGGGAGAGAGGAGAAGGAAGGGAGGAGTGAGATCACCAGGATAATTGGCTTGGAGGCTCTGGAGCAGCAGCAGGTTGTGGCGCACATTTGTCTGTCTCTCCGTCAAGTTTCACTGAGCTGGTGTCTGACTCAGACCTCCCCAGAGCTGGAGTAAATTAGGAGTAGGCTGGCTGGGGTCAAGTGGGCTTAGTTGTCATTTACACCAACACCTTTTTATGTGGCACCAGCTTCCAGCACTGCCAGGCTGGTGTGAAGGGACTCCATGGAAATGAGAACCAGGCCCAGGAGGTTCCTGTTGCTGGTGGCTGCACCAGGTATTCCCAGCCACAAGCATCAGGAACTGTGAAATCATGGAACTGTCCTGAAATTCCTCAAATCTGATCATTTTTGTTTCATATCTTGGGGCTTTATAGCTTCTGTTCTTGGCTGCAAAGGCTCAAAGTGTGGTTTTTAAATAGGAACAAATGAGTGAAAGATAAAACATGTCCTGAAATTGTGGGACTCCAGCAGATGGGGCTCAAAGAAAAGAATGCCAAAATACTGCAACCTGGCAGAGCTGCTGGGTGTCCCTTGGGCAGAATCAGACCTGTCCCGTGTGGCAGAACGTTTCACTGGGAAAGGTTTTGCCTTTCCCCTGGCTGTACCCTGGGTGACACTTAGAATCATGGAATCCCAGAATGGTTTGACTTGGGAGGGACCTCAAAGCTCATTTCTACCCCCTGCCATGGGCAGGGACAACTTCCATCAGACCAGGGTGCTCCAAGCCCCATCCAACCTGGCCTTGGACACTTCCAGGGATCCAGGGGCAGCCACAGCTTCTCTGGGCACCCTGTGCCAGGGCCTCCCCACCCTCACAGGGAGGAATTTCTTCCTAATATCCAATCTAAACCGTCTCTCTGGCAGTGGGAAGCCATTCCCCCAGTGAACACTGGTGGTTCCTATGACTCTTGGTGACTTTGGATGGAGATGGCCTTTCTGGAAGGGCTGTTTTGGTCAGTGCAGGGGATTGGGTTAAGTCTGGACAAATGGAGACTCAGGAATTACTGAGTAAAATGTCCTGGCCTGTCTTCTGCAGGAGGTCATCAAGATGATCCGTTTGTCCCTTCTGGTCTTTAAATCTACTAATCTATTTTCCCTTCCAGGAACTAGAACTGTATTCTGAGAACATCCCCTTAGGAAAAGAGAAAAAAGCAGGCAAGGATGCCTTTGAAAAACAACAGCAAAGCAAAACCCCCTTCAACTACAAAATAAACTGAGGTACAAGGTGCAATTAACAATGCACCAACAGCAGAGCCTGGAATGTAAATTGTATTTAAATAGGGCTGTGAAGAATGTTTCAGTCCCCTAAATGGCTTCTCTCTCCTGCTGCCTTGAACCTCCAATCAAGCCCTGCCTGGGAGTAATTTGGGGCTGGAAATTGTTGCCACACGAACAGCTGAAGGCTGGCAGGGTCAGCGGCCCCCGGTGTCACACCCTGTCATTTTAGATTAAGATATGCAAAGGCGACACGGCTGCGAACTTTCCCTTTGCTGCCGTGGCTGCGTCCATCCCCTGGCTGCAACGAGAGGAAGGCGTAATTGGAGTCAACTGCTTGATTATGATAATTGCTACTGTCTGGGGGAAGAAACAGTTGAGTCCTGGAGCCTGATCTGTGCTGCACCTTTGGGGTGATGCCTGTCTGTTTGCCAGCAGATGGGCCTGGCAGAAAGGCTCCTTTCTGGCCCCGCTTTGGCCTCTTGACCTCTGCCTGACCACTTGTTGACTCCACGATTTCAGGCAGGGTCACGGGATTTTCTAGTTGTTCTCTGCTTCCCACCAGAGGATTGGGCCTGAAGGATTTATCCCCTAAGAGGGAAAAGGCCTTTTTAAAATTTATCCCCAGCTCTTCTCAGCAGCACAAGTGGGAGATGAGGTGCCATATATTTCCCACTGGGATATTTATCGCTTTCATTGTATGTCTCGGCACCAATCTGTGGGAAATACCTCCAGGAAGCTTGGCTGGCCAATCTGTCATAGCCTGCCCATTTCCATTTGCTGAGAGGGCAGAGATGGTCCTGGAGGTTAAAGCACTGGGATGGGAACAAGGACCAGGCGCTGGGATTTCAGTGCTTCCAGCAAAGTTAACAGAAGTTAAGGCTGGAGGTCAGTTGGAGTTCCCTCATGTCCCTTTGCCTTGGTGCCCCTTTGAGAAGCAGCATCAGCCCCTTCTCTTCTCTGAGTTTATTTTTAAGGCTTTTAAACAGTCTTGAGATCCTGAGATAGGGAGGGGAGGATCTCAGGGTGTGAACCTTGGGAAATGCTGTTGTGTTCCCAGATCTGTCCCAGGCTTGGGCAGGTCTCTGAGGCTGGAGCCTTGGAGCTGTTGGCAGTTCCAGTGGGAGTTAAACACTTCCATATCCCTGGGAAGCTTGGCTGGAAGCCCCGTGTGCAGCAATTTCCCCTGGGTACTTGGTAACCTTGCCCAGGAGTGGTGAGAGTCAGGTAAAGGCCCCAGAATGGAGATCACATCCATAATTAATTGGCAAGAGGTATATTGTTAATTCCTGACTGTTATTTATTAATATCAACCCTAAGTGCAAAGCTCAACTCCAGCTGTGGAGCAATACACACAGCCAGAGTTACAGTAGTAAATAACAACAAAACCTGAGCTAGTGTGTTTCCTTGGTATCTTAAAAGCTTAATAAGATTGGGGTTGTTTAATATTAGAAGCAGAGAATCCTGATGTTGTACCTGCCATGATAGCTGCATTCCTTTAACAGAATAATGGGATAACGTGTCTTTAGGCAACATTCTAGTAGAAGGCGTCTCTGCCCATGGCACGGGGGTGGAACTGGAAGATATTTAAGGTCCCTTCCAACCCCAACCATTCGATGATTCGATGACTGAGGTTGGAGTTGGATCCAGCACCGTTTCCCAGGCAAGATTCCTGTTCCTGTGCTCGTTCTCTGCTCCTGCCTGTTTCTGGCCCTGCTCTGGGACACGTGGCTGCTCGGGCAGCCCTGGGCTCCGTCTGTCCCTGATAATCTCCAGGAGTGCCCGGCCCCAGCTGCTCAGGGCAGGATGTTCCTGCCCTCGTAGCACTTAATGCAATGACTTGGGACCCTGTGGCTGAGGGCTGTGACACTATTGATTCCATTAATTTATGGGATAACCAGTCCTTTGGGAGAGGTTCTTCCTAATCTCCATTAGATGGAGATTGCTTTGTCCTTTGCAGCAAGGAATTTTGCGTCCCTTTCCTCTCTAAACTTTCTGCAACTCTATCCCCGTGGCTCTGGGTGTCATGTATTTCAATTTCCGTAGGTTTGTTTTCTTTGTTTTTATACCAAGGCCTCAGGAATATCTTGGGGAATGAGCAGAATTAGGCCTGCAGGTGAAGCCTAAATCTTTTTGACAGCTTTGTTTTACTTTACCAAAAATTGCCAAGATATACTCAGGCTCTGTTCTCTCACTACATTTTCATTTTCAATAGGAAACACCAAAGGCAGCTGACAAAACCCCTCTGCTACACTCCCAAATTTGTTTTACCAAATTCTGAGTCATCACTTGCTGCCAGCAATTCCACCTCTTTCATCCAGGAGTGGTGATGCTCTGTCACTGCTCTGGTGTGGGGTCAGGAGCAGGACAGGGAGGTGGGGGCTCTGTCCTGCCAGGTCACAGGTGGGGCTGCAGAACCCTGGCTGTATTCCATGGGGAGCTGCTGGAGGTTGCTCTCTGGGTGCTGGTTTGTCCCACGAGAGGTTCCCCAGCAGCAGGGGGTCAGGGGGAGCAGCAAGAGCACAACATCCCATGGCTGAGCTGCTCTGGCTGTGCCAGCGAGGGGATGGGGACCCCCAGCTCCCTCTGACCCCCCGGACCCCTCGTGTGTCCCAGTGCTGTCCATCATTCAAATGAATCCATGAGCTCAGGGAGAGGCACAGCCCTGGGCACATGGGAACCGTGGTGGGATGGATGCAGGAACTGGTGTTTTCTCGTGGTTGTCACAGGCAATGGGAGTCTGAAAATGGTAACCAGGAGCTGGTGATTCTGTACAAGTGTGGAAGCAAACCTTGGGCCTGGGGATGTGACTTTTCTTCCATCTTTGAGCACAAATCAAACATTAAGAAAAAACGTTCACAAACCTTTAGCACTCAGAAAATGTCACCTCATGTCTCTGGTGATGCTGAAGGAGTGGGATGAGGGGAAACTCCCACCATGCCAACCCCCCCCAGCCCAGTGCCAGGGCCTCACAGTGGGAGGGAAGAGGCATCTTAGAATCATGGAATGGTTTGGGGTGGACCTAAAAGATCATCTTGTCTGGGAGCTGCAGTGGGTGATTTCGGGAACACGGGCTGGCAGCTCTGCCCTCTCCTAAGGCAAAGGAGCTTTCACCACCCATTTCACTTCAACAGTGGAGGTGAGGATTTCATGGAGCCTCCTCCACGAAATGCTTGGGATTCTGAGAGTACAAAATGCTGCCTGAGAGCAGGTTATTGTTGCTGCCCTGGGACAAACAGGGAGCCCAGCTCTGTGTCACAGTCCCATTGTCCCGTTTCCTTCTCTGCACCTACTGTAACATCTGATGGGCTGGGGGATGTGGTGTTCTCTGTTGACTGAAATCCTGTCTCAGGAGGAGATCTGTGCTTGCTGCTGTCTCAGCAGGTAGTGGCTGGGTGCTGGAAGAGCTGGCAGTTGTTCTGGGCTGTGGTTTGCCTTGTGGCTGGGGCAGCTCGGGCTGTGGTGACACCCCATGCCTGGCACTGCCTCAGCCTGCAGGAGAGGTGCTGCTTTAAGGCAGGCAGGTGCTAAGCCAAGGTGCTTTAAAGAAGCTTTGCCTAAATCCCCATCAGAGGGGGACACGTAACTTCCCCGCTGGCTTTGATGAGCTGCCGGGGCCTCTCCCCGAGCTGCCATGTATATCCAGAGCTGTTTCCTGAACCGGGAGGGGAAGGGAGGCGTGGATGGCTGGGGAAGCATGGATGGAGCCTGGCTCTCCTGAGAACCCAGCCAGGCTTAATCTGCAGCCCACCACGCCATCCTGCAAATCTCAGCTCCCACAGCCTGAGGCAGGAGAGGCATCGCCTCCATCTCCCACCACCTCCCACTCCTCATCCCCTCCCTGTGCCTGGTGTGAGGGAGAGGCACCGTGCCCAGGGGGAGAAGGTCAGATGTGATCTGAGCGTCAGATCCAAAAAGGTGGTGATGGTGAGGATGCATCTTTTTTTTTTCTTTTTTTTTTTTTTTTAAGAGCAAAAAAGAAACAGTAAATGCATCAAATAATAATAAAACCCCACCTTTTTCTTTGAGCCTGAATGTATGCTGGTGCAGTGCTTAGGGGATTAATCTCTTAAAAAATAAGTGCCATGTGAGTAGACAGGCAGTGATTAAGGTTTTAACTGATCAGTCTGCGTCTGACAGTGAACCAGCTATTATCTTAACGGAATCAAACGAACATTCAGAGCCTCGCTCAGCCCCAAACATGAAAGGAGATGTCATCTGCTGGCAGTTGGCAAGCCGCAGGGGAAGGGGGAGAGGGAGAGAGAAGGAGGGAAGGAAAGCAAAACAAGGGTGAGAAAAAGGGGGAAAGAGGGAGAAGGAGTGAGAAAGGATGGAGGTGTAAATAAAAGGAAGCAACAGAGAGAATGAGACAAAAGGAAGGGAGAGCAGTGGAGGCTTGAAGAAGTGCAGAGGTCTGCTCTGCTCTTATGTTTCGTTCCTTCCTACTTTCCTAAGCAGTTTGGAAACTGTTCCCTGAGCAACCTGGGCCTTTGGAGCCCTCTCCCCCCCTTGCCCTGCCTTTTCCCACACTGGCTGTCGAAGCCGCCGCCAAGGTCTCCCCTAAACCAGGGAGGTCTGGCACTCTTGAACCTGAGGTCAAAAACAAGAGGGAGGAAAAGAATGGCCTTCAGGCCAGAGGAAGAAACCAGGGCAACCGGGCTCTTATCGTGATAAAAGGGCTTTATCTCAGAGCACTTAAACAAAACACACAAGCCTGAGAGAAGAGGCTCTGTCAAGTGTCCGCTGGGGCCGGGGGAAGACTGCAAATCCCTGAGGGATACAGGGGCTCATTCCTTAGGGGAGACTGCAAATCCCTGAGGGATAGAGGGGCTTGTTCCTAACGCTGTGCAGACCTCTGTGATGGGCACTGGGGATGGAGGGCAGGACGGATTTACCTGGGCTGGAGGCTGGCAGCCAGCATGGAAATGCCAGTAATTCATGGGAGCTGCTTAACCCCAGCTCTGAGGGAGCAGCCTGGAAGTGAGCGGCTTTTAAAGAAGGAATCAAGGGCACAGGGAGCAAGAAGCAGGTCTGGAGAGGGTCAGGAGAGAAGGGGAGAAAGGAGACATTCAGGAGCAGGCAGGCACAATCCCATTCTGTTCCTGAGGGTTTAGTGAAGATCAGTGCCATCCCTCCACACTCAGTGAGTTGATGCAGTTCACAGGAGCAGCTCCCTATGAAACCAGGAGCCAGGCTGGCTCAGGGACTAGTTTTGCCCTGGGATGTGCTGGGAGACTGAAATGCAGCAGCTGCAGTCTCCAGTGCAGGGGAATGTGGGCTGGAGAGGGGAGAGGCTGCCTGGCAGAGGCAGGAGCTGCCTGGTCATGTTTGCATGGTCAGTTCACATCGAGGAGATAGCAGGATTTATGGGCTCCAGGGTACAGGAGTGGCTGGGCTGGAGGAGGATGGGAGAGCTGAAACAACGGGGGCTTGTTTGCCCAGAGTGACCCCTGGAGTGGGACCAAGCAGGAGAGGGTGTAAGCCCAGGAGTTACAGAGGAGACCGAGGAGCCCTGGAGCTTGCTAGACCTCCTGTAACAGATTACAGCAGGTTTATGCCATGGAGAGGGGAGGATGAGTGTCTGAGTTGTTTCCTAGTGCATAGGAAAGGGAGTTCTCCGTGCTGTAGAAAGGCAGAGATCTTGCAGCAGAGCTGAAGGTGCCAGTCCCAGAGCTGGCAGTGCCTGACATCCCCCAGAGGTGCCCCTGGCACAGATGCACCTTTACAGCTGAAAGCTCAGAGGCAGAGCCCTGCCTTGCCCTGCCATAGCCCTCACCACCCCTGGGGTCTCCAGGCTGTAAATCCCACCTGATGATGCCCTTTTCCAGAGGGGCTGATACAGCTTAGCTTGTGGTACCCTGCTCCAAAAAGACAGGTGGTTTCCAAGGGCTGGTTCTCTCCTGATCCCTTTGGGACTCAGCTCCATCCCTCCCCATTCCTCCCTGAAAGCCCCTTGATGCTTTGTGCCAGAAACCCCCTTTCTGGGGGGAGATGTCCTGTTCTCCACCTGCCTGCCAGGCTCCCCTCCTTGTGCTGTGCCCTTTGGCATGGGGCACATCCTCAAGCCCATCAGTGCTCCCTGTGGGGACAGGTGACCTCAGGTGTCCTTCCCCAGGGGTCCCTCCCATCCCACACCTGTGCCGTGGCCCCGCCGTGCTTTGGTGCATCACAGCACGCTGGGAACCATGAATTTCCCGGGTGCAGACCCCACTGCCAGGCTGTTATTGCTCCCTGCTGTCCCTCCTGACTCCATCCGTCTGTGTGGTGCTGCTGCTCTGTGCCAGGAGGGCGCCGGGACCGCCGGGGTCACGACTGCCCCATTACGGGGTGAGATTTATCATTGGCAGGTGTGCTGCGGGATGGTATATTATCCAGGATTATGAACTGTAACAGGATAATCTCTCTAATGTAATTCAAGCTCTCGACATGGCTTATGGCTCCTTAATGTACCTCAGACTGAAGAATTACAAGAACATTTTCCCCCCTCCCTACCTTGTCAGCTCCTAAATGATTTAGGCAATCGCCTGAAGCCAGATCTTGGCCTCCAGTCATAACTCAGAGCAGTTCAGTAAATATGATGGGGAAGGAGTTTTCCTGGCTTTGCTCTTTCTTCCTTCCACTCTGCTCAGCCCTTGGTGAGCCAGGGAATGAGCAGAGAGAGCTGGGATGCACACAGGGAGTGAGCAGGGAGAGCTGGGGCACACAGCCCTGTCCTCACCTCCCCACCATCCCATGGGCTTCCTCCCTTCCTGCCCTTAGCTGCCAGGATGGATTGCTGACACCCAAACCTCGAGAGCAGGGCACAGAGCACCCTGGGAGACACGGGACATTCAGCAGACCCTCCTCTGGGAGGGTTGTGTGTGTGCAACCCCGGGGTTGTCCCCCTTGTTTTTTCACCCCTCCCCAGCAGCCACAGCAGCACAGTGGCCAGGGCAGGAGAGTGAGAGATTTCCCCATGAGCAAGGAAAATCCTTAGCTGTGCCTGGGACATGGCCCAGAGCCACCTTCAGCAGCAGAAAGCACCTTCCCAAGGTTTCTGCTACATCCCTGGGAGATGAGACCCTCCCCTGTGCAGACTGGCAGGGTAAGATCTCTGCTGTCACCAGCAAGACAGATCTCCAGCCACCTCAAGGAAGGTTTTTTTCACCTCTTCTTTTTTTTTTTTCCCCTTTCCTGGAAGCTTCTCCAAGACAGAGTCTCATAAATCTCACCTTCCAAACCCCTCAGGCGGCCCCATGTCTGCATCCTCTCCATCTTCATTTCTTTTCCCCCCTTTGATGCACTCAGAGGTGGTTGTGTCGTGGCAGGAGCCCAAGGTGGGAGTGGGAGACTCTGTCCTTTCTGTGCCTGCCGTGACCTTGGTGACATCTGGCAGTGCCTGTCCCTCCCTGGTGCTGTGGGGTGTCCCAGTGGGCACAGTGTGGCCTAGAGGGGCTGTGCTGGGTCTTCTGGGGCTGCTGTGATACAGGTGGTTAATAGCAACCAGCCCCTCAAGTGCTGGGAATCCCACTGGGTTCCCTGTTGGGTAACTCAGCAATTGCTGATTTGGTGTAAAATCACCCAGTGCAGGTGGTTATTTGTGGGATGTCCAGGCTTACTCCAGGCCTTCCTGCTAAGCCAAGAGGAAGTTTCCCATTTTTACATAATTGGATTTACCTCTCTGTTCACTGCTTTGAGTTGATGGTGGGGCTGATTTGAGGTGGAGTCAGGTTCATTCCCATGGAAAAGATGAGCAATTAGGGCAGCACTGGGACAGAGCCCTCCATCTCAGCAATCTTCTGAGCTGGGGAGCAGCAGGATCCCAGTCCAGTCTTGCTGGGACCTGCCAGGAGCCCTTCTCTGGCCTCACTGCCCCCTGGTCACCTCTTCCCTCTCTCCTGGGGGCTCCCCCAGGACCAGTTCACTCCCAGTCCCACCGTGATTCCTCCTGCAGCTGCCTCAGGGACCCCAAGGACAAATTAAACTTTGTAAATGGGATCGAAGGAGAGGAAAGAAAGCAAAAGAGGAGGAAAAAAAGCAGAGATTAAGAACAGGAACTGTGGAGATACAACTTCCACCCAGCAACAGACTTCAAATAAACATCAGCTCTGCAGAGCGGGGCCAGGGACCGCCGGGGTGTGGAAAAAGAGGGATGCTGGAAAATGTACCTCTCCTCCAGCATTCCTGGTGTGAGGCCTGGTTACCTGTCACTAATGTGAGTGAGGCAGGTGTGTGAAGTGCTGAGGGGTTGTTGGGTGGGGAAGGAAAAGGGGAATGTGCAAAAAGGAGGAAGAGGACGAGAGAGGAGGTGAGATGCAGTGTCAGACTGGGGAATGGCTGAGCTGCTCCTGGAGCAGAGGGCAGTGATTCCCTGTAAGCACATCCCTGCCTGTCCCCCAGGATCCTGCCAGAGCCTCCCCGAAGTCCTGGCTCTGCCAAGGCCCACTCTGTGTCCTGTGGGTGTCCTTGGACTGCCCTGGGCACCACTTTGTGCCCACTCCAGTGGCTGGACACCCCTGAGGAGCTGCTGGGGCTGCCTGGCGAGGGTGAGGTCTGCAGTGTGCCCACCACAGGCTCCCACAACTCAGGAGAGGAAAATAACCCTGGAGAGAGGGAAAGCAAAGGGATGAAAGGGAAAAGCAGGGAGACAAGGTGCTTCAAAGGGAACCCGCCAGCGGGTTGCGCTCTGTGGCTCCGCTCCAAAGGACACGCCCGGGAGCTGCGGGTGCCTGAGCAGGGACCCGAGGGGAGGGAACGAGAGCAGAGTGAGAGCAGAGTCTCTCCGAGCTGCGGTGGCAGCGGGAGGGGTGGAGGGTTCCCGAGCCCCAGCGCGGGCAGGGCACCCGGCAGCTGTATTTACTGTTGCTATTTGTTGTCGCCCTGGCAGCCTCTGTAATGTGCATTTTCTGTGTCACTGGCTGAGAGGATTCCAGGCAGGTTTTTGATAATGTGGGTTTTTTTGTAAACCGGGGAGGGAGAGGGGGGGAAAGAAGCCACAGGCTAGAAAACTGCTGGGCCCTGAGCTTTTAACACCTTCATCACCAAATGGCTTTGGCTGGAGTTCGTGGTTCACAGAATCCAAGGACTGGGGGCAGCTTTGTACCAGTACCAGCAAATGTGGGGGTTCCACCACACTGTCCTCCATAGCAACCTTAGCACCTCCCTCATACCCCAGCATCAAGAGATTAATTCAGCAGGCCCCACATCCCTGCCCACTCCCCTCTCGTGCCCCTTCCCCACGTGCTGCTCGGGACGTGGGTGTTGAATCCCCCCGTGCCTCAGTTTCCCCCGCTGTAGAAGGGGCAGTAACTGCTGGAAGGAAGCAGTGCCAGCTCGTGCCATCGGTCCTGGGGGTGGCCCGAGGCAGTGCCAGGTTTTCCAGGAAGGTGCCCACCTGGCCCCAGCTCCCCACAGTGAGGAGGTGCCTCCCCGCAGCCCTGAGCCTGAGGCTCTTGCCACTTGAAAGCCAGACAAGGAGATTGCAGAGGGTTTGATCTCTCCATAAACAAACTCGAAATCCAAGTGTAATCTTCTGCTCCTTTGTTTTCGGGCAAACAGAGCAGCAGCATCTGTCCCCTCCCGGCACTGCTGCCAGATCCCTCAACACACGCTGAAAGGCAGCACCAGGATCTGTCCTTTCTTCCTTTCTTTCTTTTTTCTTTCCTTTTTGTCTGGTTTGTGCTTTGGATAATTAGTGTATCACGGAGAGATAGTGTTGGGGCACAGGAAGGAAAAGCTGTTTACACAGTGAAGTAACTGGCAAAGCATCTTCAGACCTGTCTCTGCTTCCCAGGTGGCACCTCCGGCTTAACCTCTTCCTTCCTGTGACAAAAAGGGGGATCCCTGCCAACCTTTGCCATCTCCTCCCAAAAAGCTTCCTCGGATTAACCCTTTGCTCACTCACTCAAAAGAGAGAGAGAGGGAGTTTCCTTCTTGTCTGGTCCCTAATTTCTAAGTACACATTGCCAGAGGAAGGGATGGTGACCCCAGGGCCTTGCATGGCCCAAAGCAGGAGACTGAAATCTGTGTGGTTGGGCAAACATGGGGCTTGTCAGCCCTGAGGTTTCTGGGGTTTCTGGCCATCACTGCTCCCCTGGGGTCCCGACTGGGTCCCATTAGGGAAACTGAGGCACTAAATTGTCTGGGATCAAGCAGCAAGGCAGTGGTAGATGCCAGCTCCAGCAATGCTTCCCCCAAACCTCGTGGGAATTAACACCTCCCTCAGACCCTCTCAGAAGCTGCCGGTCACCTCTGCTTTCCCAGCCTCGGATTTAAACTCCTCTCACCCGGGCAGGAGCTGTGTGAGCCCCTGACTGACACTTGATTGACAGAGCCAATTAGCCAAACGAAGCCAGCTGCATTCAGCCCGGGCCTGCAGAAGGCTGGAGGAGGAGGGGGGAAGTGGAGGGGAGGCCAGAATCCAATTCCTCTCCCATCAGGCGTGATTGCTGGTTTTGTTTTATTCTCAGCCTTTTTTTGGAGCTGCTGCCTCTGGATGCCATTCAAACGGTGCTCACAGCTTCTCCCTCAGCTGTCAGAGAGCTCGAGGGGGTTGTCATCACCTGGGCACGTTTTCCCAGCTCTGGGATTTCCCCAGGTAAAGCAGGGAACTCCTCCTGCCGTAACATGTTCCAGATGAAAGTGTGATCCAGGGAAGAGACGTAGCCCCCTCCTTGCACCCGGGCACGGAGGATGGAGCACGGGGAGAGCAGGGTGGGCTGGTGCAGAGGCAGCTCCCAGGTGGAGCCACCTGAGCTTTGTTCCCTTCTGTGTGTCCCCGTGGCCTGGGGAGCTGGTGGTGGTTTCGGGTCGAGGAGCTCAGCTGGGAGAAGGAAGGTCGGGAAGGCGCAGGCATGATAAGGACAGGCTGTGCATGGAGTTTGTCTCTGTGGAGATCTGGGTTTCTTCTCCCTCAATGTTTTTTGACTCATTTCCTCAGCTCACAGTCAGATATTTACTTAACCTTGTGACTGTGCTGCGCTGGGAATGCCAAGTTTGGGGGCTGCAGGCACTCTCGGTGCTCCATGTTTGCACGTGGGGCTCACACCCTCTGTGCACAAGGACACACGTGTGTCAGTGTGCCCGCAGGGCTGGCACCTCTGTCCCTGCTCATGGCAGGGCTCTGGTGGGGCACAGGCACCTGCCAGCCCTTGGGGATGCACCGTGCCCTGCTCTGCCCATGCCAAGCCCACGTGATGCAGGAGACAAATCTCACTGTGTTGTGTGCCTGTCAGGTGTGCTGAGTGCATAAATCATCATGGATCCAGCTGCTCATGTTTTCATCCAAGCACAGGGCAGCCAACACGTGGGTTTTGGTCACCTCTGTTGTGCTGGGGACAATCCAACAAGGCTGGGACACTGCAGAGTGAAGGAACCCACTGGGGTGGGCAAGGCATGTCTGTGACTTGTTCCAGCCTTCTTCCTTCCCAGCTGTTTTTCCCCAACCCAGCTCAGATGTTGCCATACTCCCTCAAAGACTGCCTTGTGTTGCATTTCTGGGAGGCAAAGCCTCTTTGATGGGTGTAGAGTCAGCCCTGGCTGACCACCACCACGGTCTGGACAGAGCCCAAAGCCTTTACAGATTGTGACCACTGTTGAAAGGGTTCGTTTCTTCCCCTAATGAGATGCAGCCCTCGCTGGGGGCACTGTGGCATCTGTTCAGCAGCTCGTAGCAACCAGGCAGAACAATTTGGGCGAGGGATAGAGAGGAACATGGTTTCAGCCAGGCCAGGGGGTTCATAGAGCCCTTCCTGCAGCACTTCCACAGCTCCTGCAAGAGGGATCCCATGCAGGCAGCCTTCAGGAACAGCAACACTTGCAAGGGGTCAGTGGAGGACTCTGCAGTGAGCACAGGGTTTGCACAGCTGGAGCAGCCTGGGGCTGGCCCTGGCTCAGGGGGGAGCATCCAGCTCCATCATCCTGACCCCATCCTGCAGAGCCACCGGCCACTGTCCCAGTCCCAGCTGCTCCAGCCCAGGGCAAAGAGCTGAAATGGGTTGGATGGAGACCACAAGCAGAGTGCACAGCCAGCCTGGTGTGCCAGAGAGCTTACTCCTCCTCCTCCTCTTCCTCTGATGGCAGAGGCTTCCCCAGGGCAGGGAGTGGGCAGGATCCCAGCGTGCCAGGCAGGAGCACCGTGAGTGTCTCCAGCTGGGAGAGGTGAAGGCAACAGCCCCAGCACATGGAACCTCACCAGGAGCTTTGCTGCAACCAGTTTGTGCCCCAGCTTAGTGCACATGAAAAAGTCATTCCAAGGAGCCACTTGAAAACAGCTTCTCACTCCCATGCACACACCCGGGGTGTCAAGTGATTTCAAATCATCCAAGAAAGTCTGATCAGCATTGGATGAATGGAAAGAATCCGGCTGACTTAGTGAGCTTTGGATCCAGTCTGCAGTTATTAGGAAGTAGCCATCAAACCCTGAAACAGGCAGCTGAGAGAAGTGAAACTCTACCCAGGTGTTAGAGATCCTTAAACTGGGAAGGAATTTTTCTTCCCCTTGGCCCTGGAACAACAACAACAGCACTTTTTTTCCCCCTTAAAGCCTATTTCTGAGCAGAGCAGGCAGGCAGCTCTCATCCTCATCCTCACCATGGTTATCTGGAGCTGTTTGAAGTGAGAAGTGGTTGCTGTGCCAAGGGTTCACACCCTGCAGCCTGTGCCAGCAGCTCTGACACACGGCCCGGCCGTGGGCTCTGTCCTCTTCCAGGAGGGAGCTGCAGGAAGCAGGAATGCTGAATGCACCCCCAGCCCAGGCTGTGCCAAGGGGACTGTGCAGAGAAGGAGGAAACTGGCAGCAGTCCTGGAAATTTAAAGCCTTTTCACTGCCCAGTGGTTTAAAATAAGAAGTATTTGTGACAAATTAATGAATTAATATTGTTCTGCCTCCCTAAGCTGTCTCACTCGCTCTCCCTCTCAGGGAATAGGATCCATATAAGCACCTCCATGGATAAACACAGCTCTGGGCCTCGCTGGTGCTGCTGCGCTGCTCGTCCTGCCCCAGCTGCCCAACAGCACAGGGAGTGTAATCCCCTAATTCCCTTGATCCCAGTAATACGTCCCGGGAGGGGCTGTGGCTGCCAGGGAGGTTCCTACACCACGTTAGGGCTTCGCTGGCCTGTGCAGGTCCTTCCCGGAACCCGCCTTCCCAGCTCGAGTGTTTCTGGGAATGAGGTCCCAGGGCTGTTGGTTTGGGGAGCCTGCCAGGATGGTGGGGACTGGGGGGAAAGGCGAGGGGCCCCTGCTCGGGTTAACCCCTTCCCTGCCAGCACCAGGGCTGGGATGGGCCCAGCTCTCCGGGGTGGTGCGATGGACGTTCCCTGCACCGGACAGGGACGAGTGCGGGAGCCTCGCGCGTCCCCCTCTGTGTGTCTAGTGAGAGATGACGCTGCTCTGGGTACCTGACAGAAACAGGGAGGGAGAGAAGAAACTTCCAGCCGGCACAAGGCAGCAAGAGCCAAGTCTGAGCCTGGCAAATGTCGGTCCATCCCTCACGGGTTAAGCGAGCCGAGGGCTGCGTGCGCTCGGGTCAACACAGGCTGCACCTGCCCACGGGCTCCTGTGCGCGGCAGCACAATTGATGGCTTGTTCCTTTCATAAGTGCCGTTGGAGCGCGGTGCCCAGGCCCCGAGCCAGCCTGCTGATCACATAAAATATTATTTGTGTTTAAAAATTCCAGTAATTGACTATGCACCGGTTTTTTCCAAGCCTTCTGCCAAGGGCAGTAAAATCAAAATCCGTCCCAGGTTATTTTCATCATGCAAATTCCCATTTCTGTAAACAGGAGTGCAGCGGCGGGACCCGGCGCTCGCAGCCCTGGGCCAGGCCAGGCAGCCAGTGTGTGCTGGGAGCACCGGAGCACTGGGAAGGTGATGGAGCAGGGGAGGCAGCAGCCTGCAAGGTGCTGCCCTGGCTGGAGCCCCCCTGCCCCGGGGGAGCAGGATGTGGGGCTCCGCTGTCCCCTTCTCCCCCCTCAAGGTCTTCCACTCCTCCTGTGTCTTCTTCCCCTGCTGTTGTCCCGACTCCTCCCTCTGTGGGATCTGTCTCCTGGGACACTCACTGGAGCCCAGCTCCTCTCCGTGCCCTGCTGCTGACTCCGAGCTCACACCCTCTGCTCAGCCCTGGCTCTTGGGATGCTGCAATCTCACACAGGGATCTGCCCAGCCCTCACCTCTCATATATCAGCCCCGGCTGGAAGAAGGGAGTGTCCCTCAGATGGGAACTCGCGTTTCCTGATGGAAACCCCCTTGCAGGCTGTGTGGAAACAGACGGTGTGTGGCGGGTTTTGGCTGCTCCATAGGGAGCACCCGACGCTCCCACGCTGGTCCCAGGGCAGAGGGGGGAGGGAAGCTGGTTACTGACAGCAGGGTGAGGCCGGACCCCACCCAATTCCAGCACCTTTGTGCACAGAAACCCCTCAGGGCTGGCCCAGACCCCCAGGCAGGAGGGTCTGGTGGTTCTTTATTGATGGTTTGCAGCCATCCGTGGACACCGCGGAGACCACGGTGTAATGGGAGCTGTCCCAAACCAGGACACAAGCCCCAGACCCTCAGGGGAGCCTCTTTAGCAAAACCTGAGTGTTCCAGGGCAGGATTGGTGCTCTCAAGATCCTGGAAAATGACGGGTAGGTCTGTAGGGGATCCCAGCTGTTTGCACTTTCTAGAGCTGCACAGGCTTTGAGGTTTCGAGGTCAGGGTTAGGAAGTCTAGAAAGCATCACCGAAAACCCCAAAACTTCTGAAGATGCATTGGAGAGAATAACGAGCTCTAACTATGCCTCAGGGTACACATCAGCACCAGGCTGAGGTTGGGGCCATCAGCTGGATGAATTATCCCATTCTCGCTCGTTATGAGACCTCTTTGTACCCATTTTGGAAACATGTGGGAACAGCTGAGGTTTGGGATGGGACACTGGGCCACACAAGCCCCTGACCTACTTGGAAATGGGGTTTTTGTGTTCCTAAGGGCCTTTTGGTTTTGCACACATAAGCAAAGATGACATTTTATCCTCTTTAAGGAGAGGGGCGGGAGCCCTCGCGAAGAATTCACATCTGTTTTGGAAACAAGTCAATGCAGGAAAACTGCCCACATGGAGCAGAAATGTGGTTTTGATTGTGTTGCACTCTATAGAAAGGAGGGCTCACATATTAAACTCCATTAGACAGTATAATAACAGCTTACAGCTCGTCTGCCTTTCATCTGGCTGTGCTTCCCAAACGTCACAGGGACACAGAAATCTCTCACTGCCCCCGAGATTCAGCCTGCACCTCTGTGAATCTGGATCAGCACAGCAGCATCTGACACCATCCACCCAGTGACTCCTGTCAGGATGCAGGGAAGCTGGACTTTGGAATCTGAAAGGTTCATGTCTCCTACACACCCCAAGCCTGACATCAGGGAACAGTACAAAGGGAGGCTACAAGACAGATGAGAGAGACTATTTTCAAGGGCCTGGAGTGACAGGACAGGGGATTTGGCTTCAAACTGGCAGAAAATAGGTTTAGATTGGATGGTAAGAGGAAATTTCCCTGTGTGAGGGTGGAGAGGCCTTGGCACAGGTTGCCCAGAGAAGCTGTGGCTGCCCCATCACTGGAAGTGTCCAAGGCCAGGGTGGATGGGGCTTGGAGCAACCTGGGACAGTGGAAGGTGTCCCTGCCCATGGCAGGGGTGGAACTGGGTGAAATTTACTGTTCCTTCTATGGTTCTCTGATTCTCTGAATAAGGGATACAGGGAAGTGACTGCATTATGTTTTATTTTAAGGTGATCCCTGCAGTCTAAATCTTGGCTAATTACTTTGGCTCCATCTTAAATGTGGCATGATTAATAGCTGTGGATGTGTGTTTAACTAAAACCTCTCACGTTTGAAGGGAATAATAACAATAATAAGTTTTTCCATCCATTGAGATCTAGACCACTTATGATAATTAAAATTGCATGACACTGCCAGTGAGGGTCTTGAGCTACTTTCCAGTTACCCAGGTAATCCTGTTCTGCCTCCCATTGTTGCTCCAGGGATCTCAAATGGATACTGGTGTTCTATGTTATTTTTCCCTCATCCTCCTGGACCACTGCACTGCTCTGTGACACAGCCAATGGCTCCTGTCATGCAGCAGGCTCTGGAGAAGCACTTTTTCCTGTGTTTGATGCAGACAAACCAGTCACAGCAGCATGGGAGCCCCTCAGAGGCCCACTGGGCTGGAGCGGGGTGGGTGTGCTCTGAATCCACTGGGAGTGGAGGCAGCAGAAGGGCAAAAGTGCTGCTCCAGGAGCAGGTCCAGCTCTGACTGGAGTTTTGCTGGGCCCTTCTTTGGTCAGGGTCCCACTGGTCTGGCCCTGTGTCACACCATGGAGGGGCTGACAGCTCGCCTGTTGTTTATATGCCGGCAGTGAGTAACAGGCTCCGCTCGGGAATTGCAGGAGGCTTTGTACAAACAAGGAGATGAGAGGCAGAGGGAGGGATCAGGGTTGGAAATGCCGGCTGTAAACACAACACGTCTCAAGCAAAGACAACTTGTAGCAGGGTGATCCAAACTAACAAATGTGGCAGAGAGGAGCAACAGGGAGGGCGACGCGCGCCCGCGTGGAGCTGAGCTTTCACAATAAATGATTAAAGCATGGTTCAGATCCCGTCAAATGGAACGGTGCTAATCTAATCACAATCCATCTGGCACTGCCACATCTGTCCCAACACCTCCACCTCTTCATTTTCAATCAGCCTTAAATAGTACATAATTATTAATGTCTACCCGCCTGTCAGACGGCGCGGGGGATTCACTTATCTCTCGCGATCAGCTCCGGCAAGACACTGATAGAGATGGATCCAGCGCCAGGCTCGGGGGGCAAGGAGCCTTTTGCCCTTGGGTTCAGTCCTCACTTGGGCACTGATGCTGCATGGATGGGAGAGAGAGTCACACAGAGACCCTCACCTGGCACCAGGCAGGGACTTGGCAGCTGGCAGTGGATGGTGACCACGGTGCTCATCGGCATCACCGCTCCCCATCGCCTCTGGCTCCCAGCAGCCGGTCAGGGAGGGGGTGTCAGGCTGGGAAAGGCTCAGATGTGCTGAGCTGCATCCTGTGCAGGTGAATATCCCACCTGAGCAGTCCAGGGCCAGCTCCACCTGGGCAAGGCTGCCTTGATCTGCTGGAGACCTGCTCTCTGGGGACTCAGTGTCTGCTCAGTGCAACACAGAGCTGGAAGGAAAAACCACACAGACAGTTCACTTAAACCTTGGTGGACTGCTCTTCCCAAATCCAGAGCTCACTGGCACTCACAGATGCTGTTGCAATAGTTTTTTCGGCTCTTCCAAGAAACAAGCCAACACCAAAGCCCCAGCTGCAAACACGTCCTGTGTCTCGGATAAAACCTGGACTCAGGGCTTTCCGTGTGGGCTCTTTGCAGCTCTGGGCCACAGTGGCCAGCCAAACTAAGCAGCCCAACATCTTACCAATCCTTAGGATTTTCATGGTGAGTCTCCCAGAATCTGGAGATGTTTAAAGCCTCAGGAATCATGTGGTTGTGTGAAAATCTCATCTCTTTCTTTTTTTTGTAAAAAAAATATTTTCTTGTCCTTCTGGCTGAGATAAAGCTCAAAAATATGAACCGGAGCAATGTGAAACCCAGAAAGTAAACACTAATCTTTCTTCATGATTTTTAAGCTCATAACCTCAGGTGGGGGAGACATGAGCCGTGATTTCCTAATAGTCAGGATTAAATCCTACTTCAGATCAGGCAGCCAGGACCAAGCCTCTGCCCCCACCCAAATACCTGCTCTGCCACAGCCGCTGAGCCCAGCTGAGCTGACAGGAGAGGAGAGCTGGATGGCAACGCTCAGAAACAGCCTTAAGAAAGCAGAGCCAAGAGCAAATACCTCTTGCAAGTTGAGTGAGCCACCCCTGGATGTTTACAGAATAAGTTACCAAATAACCAGTGTCTTGGGGATGTCTGGTGAGCCCTTGAAGCAAATATTCATTTTTTTGATGGG
Source organism: Pachyramphus minor (assembly GCA_013397135.1). Taxonomy (NCBI): domain Eukaryota; kingdom Metazoa; phylum Chordata; class Aves; order Passeriformes; family Tyrannidae; genus Pachyramphus; species Pachyramphus minor. The sequence continues at coordinate 475,486 of VYXB01003129.1, read as the reverse complement.
CGCGATCGATGTGCAGCGGGTGCACTGTGCTTAGGTGGATTTGGAGCTTGAAAGACGCTCCGTCGCAGTTCACAGTTTGTTCACAGACAAATCCTGCTGGTTTGGTTGTTTGCAGCCCTTTCTTCTCGGAAAGAGCCTGCTCAGCATGTCCAGGTGAGGCAGCAGCTCTCACATCACCCTGGGCATCTAAAGCAGGGAGTTAAAGGCAGAGCTGCTGGGGAGAGCTGAGCTGTGACAGGGAGGGCTCCTCTCATCTCCCTTCTGCTCAGGAGGGGATGTTTCCATAGGGCTTCAAAGCCAATGGGTGCAAATTGCTGCTCGGTGCAGTGATGGAGGGCTCCAACCCAAGCCCCAGGGAGGTGGAGGAGCTCTGGGAAAGGTCCATCTGTTCCCCAGGTCTTTTCCAGCTATTTTGTTTCCTTAGAGACCCAAACTGATCACCTGTGTTGAACAGGGATCTAGCTCTTGGATCTGGAGTTTGGGTGTTGAAGAGTGAGACAGAAGTTAGCTCTGGTCTGAGTCTGCCCTGTTTCTCCAGCAAAAGTTGGCCCATGAGCTGTTTTGCTTCAAAAACAAGAATAAATCAATGGCTTCTCTTGGCTTGGATGCAAAAGCTGGGGACATGGTTGTGATTTATAGGACTCTGGTTGGAGTTACAGGCTTGCTTGAAGTCTGGGGGAAAGTGGGAAGGATGCAATGAAGGAAGGAAGAAACCAAACCCTGTCTGAAACCAATGGAGGCGACTCAGGCATGGGCCACGTGCTGCATTTGTGGATCCTTCCTGTGTCCCTGGGCATCAGGGATGATTTTGGGGACAGTTCTGCTCTGCACCCTAGAAAGGTGCCCATGATGGAGCATTGCTCTGCTCTGCTCCCTAGGAAGTCACCCTGGAAGCTTTGGGGATTTTGGGGTACAAATGTGGCAGCAGCATGTGGACAAGGGCCTGGAGGGACAGAAGAAATGGGTAATGGCTTCCCACTGACAGAGGGCAGGTGTAAATGGGATATTGGGAAGAAATTCCTCCCTGGGAGGGTGGGGAGGCCCTGGCACAGGTTGCCCGGAGAAACTGTGGATGCTCCATCCCTGGAAGTGTCCAAGGCCAGGCTGGACAAGGCTTGGAGCAACCTGGGACAGTGGAAGGTGTCCCTGCCCATGGCAGGAGGTGGCACTGGATGAACTTCAAGGTCCTTTCCCACCCAGGTCGTTCCATGACTGCCTGATGCCCGGGCTGGCATCAGTGAGGAGGAGGATGGGGCTGCAGACTCGGGGTCCCCTCCCTGTTTCTGTTCCTTGACCCCGGGCACCGCTGTGCCTTTGCTGGACCGAGGGGCACAAGAGCAGCCGCGGCCCCTTGTTGTCACCTCCTGGGGTGAGGACAAGAAGGGAAACCCCTCGGACTCGGGGGTCTGGCTGCAGGCGGGGGATTCCCTGTGGCTTTCGGGGAGCGGGGCAGGGCGGGACGGGGCGCGGGGTGTGAGGCTGCCTCGGGTCCGCGCCCCCCGCTCGCCCCGGGCCGCCGCCAGCACAGGGCACGGAACGGCCCGAGAGCGCCCGCTCCCGGCTCCCGCAGCTCCCGCTGCTCCCGCTCCCTGCCCCGCTCAGCCCGCCGCTCTTCCCCCCTTTTCTCATACTTTCTTCCCTTTTATTGTCTCCATCATCTCCGGACACTGATTTTACTTTGATCTCCAGAAACTTTGGCATCGATCCTAAAATATATATGTATATTTTAGGGGAAAAAAAAAAAAGGGGAAGAAGAGCAAAGCCGAGCCTTTGTTCCCGCAGCTGCTGCCGTGCTGCAGCAAAGCTCCACACAGGTATTAAACACTCACCATTGATCCACCAGCCGGTGGTCCGGTGTTCCCGGCGCAGCCCTGCCGATGCTGGGTTATTTACACGAGGAATAATTTGGTTCCTAAGGTCTTGCTTGAGTTAAAGAGAAATAAATAAAAGCAGCGAGTAGCAGGGTGCAGAGCTGCTGTTCCCCCAAATAGCACGGAGGGACCCGGGCGCTTTGGGAACACCGCAGGCCAGGAGAGAAGCACCCTGTGGTGCCACGAGTTCCTGGGATGGGGCTGCTTCCTCCCCATGGATACCCTGAAAAGAATCAGCCCTCTAAGTTTCCTCATCACCCCCAGCCTGGCAGCTTCCGCAGTCCCATCGTCCTGGGGCTGTGCCCGGGGACCTGCCTGGCCTGGGACATCCCGGGAGGACGCGGAGCGAGACCCAGTGCTGCCCAAAGAGGCGGGAGCATCTTCCCCCCTCGGGGGCGATGGCGGGAGAGCCGGGGCCGGAGGGAGAAGCAGCGGCTGGCACAGGGCAGAGCTGTGCCTGCAGCTCCTGCCCACAGTGCCGGCGGGACCCTCCCTCGGCCCTGCCACGGGCACCGTCCCGGCCCGATGAGATGGAGCGCAGCCGAGGGGAGAGACCGGGGCATCGTCTGGCTCCCACATGTGCCGAGGTTGTTAGGAAGATTTATAGGGGAGAATGTGAGGCTTTTTCTTTTTGGCTTTATAATAATACATTAGGCTTTTAACCTCTGACCGGGAGCTCTGGAAAGGGGATGATCCAGGCAGCACCGGGCGGCTCCCAGCCCTGCGGGGAAGGGGCGCGGGTGGAAGGGTGCGGAGTCCCCGCGGGGGCCGGGCCGCGGTGCCGGAGGGGTTAACGCGGCGCGGAGGAATGTGAGAGTTTAGCGAGAGGCGTCGGCTGTCTTGAGGTCACCTGCGAGGGATTAGCTGGGCAGGCAGACAGTTGTTGTTTGAGGACTGTCTGAGGCCGGGGAAGGGGCCGGGATGGAGGGGGGGCTCTGGGGGCTGCGTGGCCCCGCGGGTGGGATCTTCCTGTCCTGCAGCGTTTGTGAAAGCCCGACTGTAACCGGCCCGTCCTTCTGCTGAGGACATAAATCTATCGCCGTCGGGAAGGGGAGGAACGGGGAAGGTGGGATATCCCCCAACGCCGGGCTGTGGCGGCCCGAACCCTGCCAGGGCCCAGGTGGGCAGCAGAGATGCTGAGGAGGAACTGAAATGTTACAGGCACGGCCAGGACCCATCAGGGCTGTCCACATCTGGGCTCCTTCCCGACAGGAGCTGACAGAGCTCACTCCAGAGAGGACCATCGGGGCTCCCAGAGTGTTGAACTCTCCAGCAAAACCCCCTTTTCCCTGCACTGGGCTGAGCCTTCACGCCCCGTGTTTGTGCCCATGTCTGAGCTGTTGGAAACACAAAATAGGATGACCAAGAGCAGGATGTCCCTGTGGACCGACAGGCTCAGGAGGTTTGAGGGGGATCTGTGACACCCGGCACCTCCCCTGTGTTTCAGACCCAAAACATCAGTAATTCCAAGGCTGGAGAACAAACCACCACGATTCACTGGCAGGGTGGATGGGGCACGTGTGGGTGTGTGGGGCAGAGATGTGTGTGCCAGGGCTGTGTGGAGGAATTGCTGCACTGAGCTCTGGGCAGGATCGAGCCGAGGGTTTATACACCTTCACACCATCAAAACTGAATCAAAGGCTCAGCTGGGACTGTGGGACCTCACTGCTGCCTTGAAACCCCTCAAACCAGGCTGTTCTCTGCCCTGGCTTTGCCCTCTCCAAAGCAGGATCAGGGGATCTGTGCTTCTTCCCAACAGCTTGTGAGTCGAGTCAACACATGACTGTTCCCTGCACCTATTGCTCTAAGATCTGCTGTGCCTCTGCAGATGAAAGGTATTATATGAGGATAAATTCTTAATCATCACAATAATCAATCATTCTTTACTTATAATTTACTTGAAATTAATCCAGCAGATGAGCAGAGGGCCAAATGCTAATCTGTGTCCTGGGTGTCTTTATTGACTGAGAGGGAGAGAATCTTCTGTGACAATAAAGAGGAAGGCTTGAAAAAGTGCACCCAGAAGTTTTTCATCTTGAAAGGGAGGAAAGACAAAAAGAAAAACCTCACAGAAACTTTTAGAATTATACTTTAAAAACTGTAAAATCTTAAAAAACTGTACTTTAAAAACCTTTACACTTTGAAAACACATCCTGATTTTTAGAGTCTGTCCCTGGGTTTGGGCTGGATGTGACTCAGGGATTGAAATGCCGAAGGGAGGGTTCAGAGCTGCAATAAGCAGGGAACACCCAGTGCTTACCTGCAGGAGGTTTATCCTGCGGTTTATTGAAATAGAGGAGCACAATTTGCATTTCAGGGCTTGTAGTTGCCCCCACGCCTGAGTTTACACCGAGGAGAGCTCTTTGTGGAGCAGGTTTGGGATAGAGCAGGAGGCCCCGTGGCTCTCCTGCCTAACTCCAGTTGGGAAACCTTCTCCTGAGAGAGTCTCCCTGGGGCTAACAGAGGCTTTTATTGCACCAGCACTGCAATAAAACACAAAATAAAACAATTTTATTGAAATTAAAATGTAAATGGAAGATTTGTCTCACACCCCGTCTCTGCCTCCAGCTGGATCTGGCAGCAGGTAGGAATCCCTGGTCCATTGGTGCTTCCATGGGCTCCAGGGTCTGGGAATGGCACCCAACCTGGCTTGTCCTCCACTGCAGGTCCCAGTAGGTCCCAGCCCCTGCAGAGGGAGAGACTCTGCCCAGAGAGTTGGTGACCTGGGCCACAACAGGATGTGGGCAGGGAAGGGGCACGGAGGGATTTCTCAGAGCTTCCCACTGGGGGTTGTTTGTAGCACTCAGCTTTAACCTGCTTATCCTCCCCCTGTGGCCAATGAACAGGGAGAACATTTTCCAAAGGCAACACAGAGCACCCAAGAGAGCAGGAGAGGGGTGACATGTGGGTCTGGGGGTCAGTGATTCCAGCTGGCTGCAGGGACAGCCTGAGCAGAACCACTCCTGACTCATCCTTAGCTCTGCCCCAACCTGTTTTGGCCCTGAAAAGCAGCTGACAGAATACACCCCTGAGGGGGTGAGGGTCCCCTCAAGGGGCCACCATCCTGCCTGTGGTTTGGGGTGGCTGCCATCTGTCCCAGGGCAGAGACATCTCTCTGAGACGTGCTCATGCAGATTCACAGGCAAACCCAATGGCTTCTGGGAATGGTCTGTGCTGGGGCTGGTGCCAGTAGGAACCACCCATTCCTCCACCCAAGGAGCACCCAGCCCCCAGCAGCAGTGGCAGGGCTCCCCCTGCCCAAATGCATCCCAGCTGTGGCTGAAGGAAACGCTCCCCGGGCCCGAGGAGGGTTTCTGGTAGCGGCTGAGGGACAGGATAATAAAACAGGAAAAAATTAACATGTAAGAAAACAGAGCTGCACCTGAAGCAACAGAGGCAAAGAGAGTCAATGCAGTTCCCCTTGATGCCAGAAAGGAACTGTAAGGAGGGGAACAGGCTGGTGCCCCCCTCCCTCCCTCCCTCTGCTCCCGCTAACTCCGATTTCAAAGGCGGACAAACAACCCACTGTACTGTGTGGCATCTCCACTCTTAAATCTTCCTGTCCTCGGGTTTGTGTAACGTGAGCCGAGGGCAGGATCTGACCCTCCCTGAGCTGGGCCGGGGCACAGCCTGAGCTCTGCAGAGAAATCCCTGGGCTGGATCCCCAAAGCCCCTGAACAAGCCGGAACGTGCCCTCCCGGAGAGGCAGCTGGTCCAGAGCTGCAGCCTCTGATCCCAAAGCCTCTGCTGCCTTTGGGCTCGACCTCGTGGGCTGCCCCTGGCACCTGCAAGGCACAGGGCAGTGCTGGCACAGGAACAACCCAGAACTGCCCCATTTTTCAGCCTGGATGGGACGGTACCCACGGACCCCCTGAGGGAAGATCCTTCCAGCCCTCCAGCTCTGGCTGCACCGTGTGTGTTCAGGCTCTGCTCAGGCTGGGAGCCTGGGAGTGCATGTCTTCCCAAATATTTGTCCCCCCATGTTGGGTTTGGGAAAGAAATGGGCAGTCAGACCTGTGTGTCTGTGCTGGGGGATCAGTCACAGCTCCGTGGTGCTCTGTGGATCAGTCCTGTTTGAGGCTGGTGGGAGCAGTGAGAAGCAGTCCCAGAACACCTCAGTGTTACCTCCTTGCTTCTGTCACTCACAAAAAGTAGGATGGGAAGGGGTCAATGTGCACCCACCTGGTCAGACAGTCCCAGTCTCCCAAGCTGCTCCCAGAGGGCCACATGGCACAGCCCTCACTGCCCTCATTGTCACTGGACCCGCCTTGCTTGGGCTGTTCTGTGCATTGGGAGACCTTGGAAAGGGAGATGGAGATGGCTCTGGATGGAGCAGAGCTGGGACTCCATGGTCCAGCACCTGGGAAACCATCTCCTGCCAAGTGCTGCTGCTTGGGGGCTGTTTGTGTTGGTTGTTGGCTCTAGCTGACAAGGTGGTGATCAGTCGAAGGTTGGACTCAATGATCTTGGAGGTCTTTTCCAACCTAAATTTTGTGATTCTGTGATTCTGTTGTGCTTTGCTTTTCCTTTAATCTTTTTCTTCTCTCTCTTTTTCTCTCTTTCTCTCTCTCTCTCTCTCTCTTTCTTTCTTTTGCAAAAAAACCACCATCTCTCCCCCCGTCTCGCTCACGCTCAGTGAGAGCTGATGCAGTTAATTGGAGCTTCTTGTAAGTGAACATTAACACAGGCAGAGCCAAGACGACGTCTTGGCAGCAAAATATCATTATCAGTTCTTGAGCTCCAGCCAAAATCCCCTTGCGGTCAAAACACAATTCTTTAAACTAAACAATTAAAGATTTGTGCAAGTGTTGCTGCCATGAGTTATCAAGGACGGGGAGGGGCTGCCCCGGGCCCGTGTCAGCACGAGTTAACAGCCCTGCTCCCTGGCAGGGACACAGGTGACAGGCTGAAAGCTCCAGCAGCACCGAGGCACCGGGAAGGGGCCCTGGGAGGAGTTCTGCCATGGTTGGGTGATGCCTGGGCTGGCAGCCCCCAGCTGCACCCCCTGAGCTCCACCCCAGGCCTGGCTGCACCCCGAGCAGGGCCAAAATCTCTCTTCTCTGCTCTGCACTGCCCGGCTGGGACGGGCTGTGGAGCTGCTTCCTGGGGACAGTCCCGTGCCACCTGTTCCTATGGAGAAGGTTTTTTATCACAAACACTTGGTAAACAGCTGCTGCTGGAGCCCCTTGCTGCCGGCCCGGCGTTTATTCGGAGAAAGTCAATAAGGAAAAACAAACATTCCTGTCCTTGTGCACACACGGCCCTGGGCTGCCGGCGCTGGCCGGCTGTGCCTGCCAGACCAGGGGCTCCCAGATGGTGCCTGGAGCCAGGGCTGGTGGGCACAGCCCCAAGCCTGGCTGGAGGGCAGCTGGGAAGCCAAGGGGGACACACCAGGTCTGCAAAGGGATTTTCCCTTTTCCCTTCCCCAGAGCCAGGACACTTCCCCAGGAGTGAGTCCAGCAGGGTCAGACATGAAACTCGAACTTCAAGGGCTTCAGTTCCCAAATGAGCTTCTTGCCAGCAAGCTCTGGAGCTTGTGAAGCTGAGCTCTGAATCCCCCCTTGCTCCCTTCCTGCTCCCACATGCAGCTCCCGAGGAGGGGGAGAGGAAGGGGGCAGACAGGATCCCCCACCGCGACAGGCGCTTCGGAGCTGGAGCTGGGAATTAACATGCTCAGGCTGTAATTAGGGCTTCAGCACCGTGACACCTGTACAAGTGTCTTTATTTAAAAGCAGGTAAATTGGAGCCTTCCAGGTTGGGTGCGTTAGGTTGGAGGGAGGTGGGGTGATGGTGGTGGGGAAGGGATCAGACAGGAGGGAATTATTTTTAGTGGCTTCCTCGTGCTGTGACAGGGTGACTGTGGCCTGGGAGATGGGTGTGAGATGCAAAACTTGTCAAAAGTTTCTGAGCAACCTGGTCTAGTGGAAGGTATCCCTGCCCCTGGCAGGGGGATTGGAATGAGATGAGCTTTAAGGTCCCTTCCAACACAAACCATTCCATGATTCTGTGGTTCTAAGTTGATTGGACTCAAAGGGGTGTTTGTGTAAATTCTACATCTGTCCCTAGGGCTGTAAGGGAGAGCAGGGAAAGGGGGTGAAGCTGTGGGAGTCTGAACCTCCCACAGAGCATCCAGGTTGTGCTCACCCCATTGCTGGCCACGGTCAATCCACCTGCTCCTGTCAGCACAGTTTGGCCTCTGCCTTCTCCACCAGCAGCCAGAGAGTGCTGGATGATCCAGTTGGGAAGGGACCCCACAGGCAGGGACAGGGGCTGGGGGAGCTGATGGCAGGGATGGAACCTCCTGCTGTACCTGCAGCATCTCTCTCGCTCCAAACCCCCAGCCTGGCTGCTTCCAGAGGCAACTTTAGCTTTTGGATGCAGCTGATAACAGCAGCAGTCTCAAAGTTCAAGATATTCAGATCTAGACCAATCTTGAGGCCTTTTTTTTTTTTTTTTGACAGCTGCTGCCTCTACTTTAGGCAAGGACATTAGAGCCGGGAGGAAAAAAAATTTGATTTTAATGCAAGCCCCAGTAATCAGCTATTTGTGATGGAATTTTATCTGTCCTGGTCTCTAAGGGATGAGAAGCAAGCAGAGAGGAAAGAAGGGTCAGAAATTAGTATGCAGAAATATCTGATCAGCCAAAGTAATTTTCTTTAATAATCGTATTCATACTGGCTGCTCTCCGCTCACTAGAAGAATTAAGTATTTAATAGTAATATATTTCATCTGGCAGCAGTTCCGTTTCGTTAGGAGCTGTGATGCCTCGCCGGGGTGGGGGTGGGCAGGGGAGGCAGCCCCGGCACACGGAGACCTGACGGGGAGACAAAGCTGCCACCGGAGGGTCCCGGGGGGCCACGGGCCCTGCCAGCCCTCCCTGCTGCCCACAGCCGCTGGGTGAGCTCGTTAGGGAGAGATAATTAACGAGGAGCGTGCTCATGCAAAGGGAGGGGGCGTGTGGGGACCAGCGATGTGGACGCGGAGGAAGGACCCGCGTGTTTCCTGCTGGGCTCCGTGTGGGGAATCCTGGGCTGCATCAGGAGCAGGAGGTTCACCTGCGGGTTCCACCCTGGCCTCAAATCCATGGTTCTGTAATTGCCAGGACTTGCACTAATTGTTGTTATTGGCACCCACTCAGCAAAGTGTTTAAGTGGTTGCTTAACTTAAGCATGTCCATAAGTCCCGTTGACTCCAATGGGACTTTAGTACATTCCTAAATGCTGCCCTGAACACTGATGTTTTCCCAAATCAGTGATTATTCACAACAGTCCCATACTAAGTGAGGCACTCAGCCTGGCTCTGTCCCTGTTTCTGCCCTGTCCCCTCGCTCACGCACTTCCAGGGATCAGCAGCATCTTCCTGCCCTTCCCAAGCTTTGCAGCAGCTCCAGTGCCAGGGCACAGGAGAGGGATCCTGGGACAGCAGCACCCCTGCACCTTTGTGTGGACAGGATCACCCTCCCAAGGGCGGGATGGGCTGAAGGCACAGGGAAACACATCCCTGCTTGTCATCCTCAGCCCCACACCTCTGTCAGGGCTCCATCCGACCAAGGCCTGGCTCCAGTGCCAGGATTGGCACATGTAGGGTGAGAAGTACCATGGAAAAACTAACCCATATTCACTCAAAAAAGAGACAGAGAGAGAGAAATTCAAGTCTGAGTTCAGATCCTCTCTGTTCTTTTAAAAACACATGATATAAACAAATGGAAAGTGATGGTGGCAAGTCAGATCACTCAATAGTCTGGAATTGAGTGATTCAAGCTGGTCACAGGGGACAGACCTGTTCTCTTTCTTTCTTTCTCTCTCTCACTATAAAAGTTTTGTGCTTTATTTTCCCAAATTTACTAAGCTGTAGAAACCAGGCCTCCTTTCCTTTTGCTCCCTCCATCTCACTTGCATCCATTCCAGCTGCTGGGAGTGCTCTGGTGACGTGGACTCTGCAGCAGGACCAAAAGCTGAGGTGCAAAACCAGCTCAATGGAATTTGCAAATTCCAGAAAATACAGTTCTGTTGAGGATCTGGTGAGCTGGGACTTGGCTCTTGTGATCAATATACTGTAGTGTGGGAATAGGGAGTAAATAAATAGTGTAGCAGAGGCTGAGGTTTCTTTAATTGCAAAAATTGTGAATGTTCAGGGTGTTAAAGCTTTGAAGGGATGGAAAACTCTGGTGCTGATGGCAGTGGGCTCTGGATAAAAGGCAGGATAAGTGACTGAGGTGCAGAGCTCGTGTGATTGTGCATTTGGGGCTTTGCAAAATGACATGGCCTTGCCCAGGACACAAACACCCTCCTTGGGGACAGGGAAACAACCATGAAACCATCTGGGGGTTCAGGTGTTCCTTGATACTCATTCATGTCTGGCCAAACCTTGGTCTCTTCTCCCTTCCCTGCTGTCTGACAGTTCAGGCACACCCTGTGTGTGGGAGGAAGGGGTGTCTGTCTGTACCCTCTGCCCCTTGTCCCCATGCTCTGAGCCTGTCCCCGTGTCCCCCACTGATGGTGACGTGCCCCCACTGATGGTGACGTGCAGCCAAGGGTACCCTGAGCAGGTGAGCTGTGGGCTCATCCCCTGCTTTCCCTGTGATCCAGCAGCCCCCCGTGATGCCAACCAAGCCCCTTTGCTCCACAGCTCCTTTCCACCTCCCTCATCCCCAGCTCCAAGTTCTCCCTCCAGCTCCCCTCCCCTTGACACTGGAGCTCCTCGGGAGGTGCCAGTGGCACAGGAAGAGCAGGGTCCTGGCCTGTGCCAGTGGTCCAGCTCCTGGTGAGCACTCTGTGGATTGGTGACCCTGGACATCCGTCCCATGCACGTCTCCTTCCTTCCTCCCCTCCTTCCCGTCCTCCTCCTCCTCCTCCGCAAAGCGCAGCCTGGGCGCGCGTGTTTGTGAGCTCACAGGGAACGGCGGGACACGGGCCTTTCTCTCAGCTCTAATGAAACCCTTTAATCATATTCAAATAGGTTACTGTTCAGGGGGAAAATAGAAATATGGATTTGATAGCAATAAATTTCCCTGGCTGGCTAAGCCCAGTTCTTAATTGTCCTGTCCCAGGGCTCGCACATTTCATTGTTCGTTAGGTGCTTAAGTCCCTGCTCTCATTTTGTGGCGGTGACATTACCGCTGATGGCTCTAATACTCTCATAATTTGAAAGGGGATTTGCATGATAGAACGCAGAGTATTAAAAGAAAAAGAAAAAAGGAGAGTTAAAAAAAAAAAAAGAGGGAGGGGGGGAAGAAGGGGGGGGGGGGGGGCAGGGGGGCGGATTCAGCTTCCACTTAAAAAAAAAAAGTCACTTTCTTCAAAGTCAAATCATTGTTTTCATTAAAGTGAGAAAAAAAAAGTGTCTCTTCTGCACAGTCAGTCCGGCCTGGCGCTGGTATTATCCTTATTGTTGCTAATGGTTATTAATTATTATTATCCTGCTACACGGAGCACTGCGGACGTGATGTCCCCAATGTCCTTGGGACAAAGAGAAAAAAACCGGCGGGTGTCCGAGCCGGGGCGGCTCCGGCGGCGGCGGTGGGAAGCCAGAGGGGTTTGCCATTGTCTCCATTCAGCAGTGTTTTGGCAGGAGCCTTGGCAGGGATCCACTGCCAGCCGGGCTCGGCTCAGCCCCTGGCTTTGATCCTGGGGATGCTCTGCCTGCTGCCACCACTGCCCACGCCCAGGAAGGGGTTATCTGGGGAGAAATCACTCATTTGAACTGGGTCACCCTGATGCCTTTCTCCCCAAACCTCGAGGAACATTTAGAGATGAGCCCAAATATAGAATCACAGAATCATGGAATATCCTGAGCTGGAAGGGACCCATGAGCATCATCAAAGATGAAGTTAAATTGTTGATCTCGATGTCCAGAGAGACCCAGCCCTGTGTGCAGGTCCCAGGGCTCCCAGCAGAGCTGGGGCAGGTCCTGCACCGCTCCTTCTGAGGGGGGAACCGGCCCCCACTGCAGAGCTGAGGGTTCCTAATCGCTGCTTTTAAAGCTGGGAAGAGCCATTATGATCATCTGAACTGCAAGTGCCAGACCCCCTCAGCACCTGGGGCGTCAGAAATCCTGATGTGGATTTTATAGTGGCAAACCTGTCTCTGCAGAAAGAGAGGGACATGAGTCCCCAGGCTGTCGTTTGGGAACATAAAGCTCAGGGGGAGCAGTGATTTCTGCCTCTGTGGCTGGCACAGAGTTCCCGGGCCAACACAGAACCCCTACACTGCTGATACCTCTGTTATTAATGGGATTCGTGCCCTGTTGTGCTCATATCTCCCTTTAGTTCAGCTGGCTGGTTTTGCCCAGCCATGGAGAAATTCGTCCTAATCCCTTTTTTCACCTCTTTATAGGAAACCAGAGTTATGTCCTGTAGTTGGTCTGAAATTTAACATTAGTGCACAGGCACACACTGCAGTGTTCCCATGCTCCAGGGCACAGGAGTCTCCGGGAAGGCTTTATCCTTCAGCTGTTTATTTTCTAACAATAAAGTGGCAGTCAGGAGTGTATTAATTATTATTGTAGTGTCCAAGGCTTGAGCAGGATCATATTTTGGCAGCTGTTCTCTTACCAGGTGATTTGGCGTCACTTAAGGTGAGCAGGGCCCAGGTCTGTTGATCTGGAGTGATTTTCCACAGCTCAGGATGCTGCTGTCACATTTGCCATCCCCTCTTTTCCCTGTAACTCCATTCTCACCAAGGGCTTCCACGGGACAGGGCTTGGGGCCCAGGGAGGAGTATTGCTGTGCCTGTCCATTCCCAACACTACTCACCAGCCATTTCTGGGAACTTCACCCCCCCTAATGCCCATGGGAAGGAGCCCAAAGGGCAGAGGTTTGTTTGTGTGGTTCCCACCGCAGACACCCCAGCCCAGCCCAGCACCAACCTCTGCACTTGCAGGGAGTGCTCAGCCCAATTCCCAAACTGAGGTGGAATTTGCCAGCCCCATCCCGAGCTGTTTGCCCTGCCCTTGCTACCAACAAATCCTCTGGCAAAAGCCAAGATTCCTTGCCTTGCTCCCCCCAGGCCTGGAGCAAGAGGCAGGGATTAGCTGCAAGAGAACCCGGAGCGTGGCAAGAGCCCAAAACCTGCCGGAGGGGTGTGGAGCTGCCAGAGCCCTGCTGGAGCAGGATGGGGATCCAGCACCTCAGAGGTCTAAACCCAGAGAGACCCTCGAGGGTGTGAAGGAGCCGATTAGCGGCGCCTCGAAGGAGGGACCCTGGTCAAAATAGGATCATCCCGTCTCTCTCCTATTCTCTTTTCTCGCCGCGGCGTTGGACCACTTCCCATAACATATTTACCCAGAGAGGTGACTACCATCTGTCTCCTCTTTATTAAAATACTCCAGGATTTTCCCCCATGAGTCGCCGCCCTTGGGAACGTGAAGAAAGGATGTCAGTGAGCTGGAGGGAGGACTGGGAAGTGGGTCATACCCTTCAGGAGCGCTCTCAGCCCCTCAAACTGGGGCACGCTGCGAGTCCGGGGACACGGCGCTGTCGGACTCGGCTGCACGACGGATCCCGGGGCGGTTTTTGCCTAAAGCTGCCATTCCAAACGGTTCTGTGCGCTGCCAGCCCCCACCGTGCAGCAACTTGTTCCCTGGTTACGTCACCCTGGATAAAAGGGAATTATTCAGACCTTCGTTTCAGCTGAAACAATACTGCAAATTAGCTAAACGTGTGCTCCGCGCCCCCCGCCCGCCCAGCTCCCGGGGAACGCGGCTGGAGCCAGCCCCGCTCCGACCTTCGGGGGGATTAAGTCACTGAAGCTGATCTTGTGGAGTTCAGAAAACGCCTATTTCCTTTGGAAAAAAAGGGCAAAAAGAAACCAAAAAGGGGCCTTGAAGCAGGTCCCTCAGCAGCTGAGGCTGCAGTCACTGCCAGGCGCGGGGAGGCCGCGTGGCAGCACTGAGCTCTGCTCCCAGAGCTGTGCCCACCCCAGCCAGGCATGGCCAGGCCCTGCAGTCCCTCTGCACCCCTCCTGCTGCCCCTGCTACCTCAAGCTATCCCCTGTGTTTGGACAGCCAGAGGTGTGTCCAGATGCCCCCATCAAAGCCTCAGCAGCCTACACCACGAAGGAGGTGGCCTTGCCCTTGTGTTGCCACCCCAGGGCCCTGCGCAGCTCTTGGGGGGATCCCACTGCCCCCAGATCATCCCCTGTGCAGCAGAGCAATGTCCCCACTGCTCTCAGGTGGACGGTGGGATGTGGGACATCTCCCAGCACGTCCTCCACCGCCACCGTCCCGAGGCCTGAGAACAAACCAGAGCCAAAGTGGAGCTTAAATATTTTTGTTCTCTCATTCACTTCGGGGTGGGGGAGGAATGAAGGGGGGAGAAGGGAGAAGAAGGGGAGGGGGACCAAGGGGGTTTAATAGGCTCCAGTGACAGCACAATGTCCACATTGGGAAAAGATTAATGACGAAAATTAATCGCATGACCTTTCTTTCGAGGAGCTGGAGGTGAGGCGAGCCATTAAAGCCTCTTATGTTGTAATTAACGTTTGAGGGGAGAAAAGACTGGCTTTAGAATGGATGCGATCATTTAATTAGGGTTATGCGTCAGTGCCACAACAGGTTCAGAGAAGTCATAATTTAACTATAGCTTTAAATTACCCAGTCAGAGCGCGGCTGGCAGGGTTTAATGGCAGGGAAGCACTGCCACCGAGGAGCAGGGAAAACAATTAAATAAACACCTCGGATGGGAGAAGGAGAGGGGACACGGCTGCAGGGGCAAGGAGGGCATCCCGGGCGGGGGACAGGTTGTTTGAGTGGGAATCCTGTGAAATCAGAGCAGGACAGACCCTGAGCCACCTCCGCCCAGCTTTGCATCGTCAGCCTTGTGTGTCCTCCCTGAACAAGGTTCCCAGGGCAGTGGGGTCTCTTCCCCAGCCCAGGATTCACTGACCAGCCCTGATTTCCGCTTTTTTTACCCCAGTGGACACAGGCTGTGACTTGATTCATGCCTGGGCACTATGGCCCAAGATGCTGCCTCAGCAGAAACTCGTATTTGATGCTTCTGAGCAGTCACGAGGCACCTGCGATCACACCAATGAGCAAAACAGCATGTCTTTACAAATATAAGACTTTCAAAAAAGGTCAGGAATTCTTTTTCCCTTCTAGGGGAAAAATTCACAAAAAAATCCAGAGAAATGCCAGGTTTTCCCTTCATCTAAGCAGAAGCACCCCCCTGATGCCAGGAGGAAGCTTTGTCACTTTAGGTGGTGACAAGGGTCTGAGGCGCTGCACCCTGGGGCTGCTGGCACAGCTTCCCAACCACGTCCTGCTCGGCTTTTGGGGAGCTGGATCCGGTAGGGAAAAGTTGGATTGCATTTGACTTTGGCACAGAGAAGAGGTTTAACACTGCTTGGTGTATGTTAGCGAGGAGGTGAAGGTGGATGTGTAGAGTCTTGCAAAATTATACGTGAGAAATGAGTGTCATGATCAAGTGCCGCATATTGGATGGATTATTAAGGTTCAAAATTAAAACATATACAATATTGCCGATGCCAAGAGCTCTCTAATCATAAATCAGTTCCCCTGACCCCTTCATAATCATGAGATTGCCCTAAAGAGCATGAGATTTTACATAATAATAAATGTGAAAGGGTTTTTTTTAATTGGCCTGCTGGTTTTCTGAGCCTGCAGTGGTCCCATTTTCAAACTCCTCTTGGCCAGAAGGATGTTTTATTTGGTTTTGGTGGTGGTTTTGCCGTGTCTTTGTAAAATTGTGCTTTAGGGAAAAAACAGACATTCCTCATGTGCCCTTTCTTTGGCAGCACAGCAAACAGGGGTGAGGGAGCTGGAACTCTGAGATCCCAGTGCTGAGCTCTGCATGGCATGGGATGGGGGAGCAGCCTGGAATGGCAGGTTAAATACAGGGAATCAGAGCTGGGAACTTGGGGTAAATCACAAACAACTCTACTGCCTTTGCAGAGGCAGAAATCTGGAGTAAATAGTGCTCTGAATCCATCCAGCTGCCTGAAATCAGCACAATACTCCTGATAAAAGGGAAGGAATTTTATATTCTCCTTTCCTGTCATCATTCCTGTGATTCTCCTCTCACTTTGGCTCTCTGAGGGATGTTCCCACTTGATCTGTGCCTCTCACTTTGCTTTTTATCAGCGTTGTCTTCCAGTCAAAGTCCTCCTGTCCCCCCACGCCGTTGGGCTTGGGCTGTGAGCCCTCACTGCTCTTTGGGGACAATTCCTGGAGTTCCTACAGCTCATACCAGTTGGGAAGGAAGCCCCCAAACCCTCACATGTGCTGAACTGTGAGCTCTGCAAACCCTCCTCTCTCAGCCCTCATTTTCTGAGCACCTCTCACTGAACCAGTGCCACCCCTGTGAGCACCAGCCACCTCTGTGTCACCACCTTTGTGTCACCACCAGTGTCACCCCCAGCCTACACAGCTCCACAGGAGCAGCAGGAGCAGCTCCTTGCATTTTAGTCCTGTTGGGGTTTTACTCTTAAATGAGGGAGAGCAGAAAGGGAAGGGAAGGGAAAAGAGGGTCCCCAACCCCTGAGAAGGGACCCTGGGCTGTGCTGGGTGCTGTCACTGCCCTCATTTTCATGCAAAATGCTGAATTTTCCACCCTCTCTACACTTTGGCAAGCATGGCCACAGTGCTGCTCCCCGAGGTGGGAACTGTGTGCAGGGATACAACTGCACAGGAGGATCTCAGGACCATCACCTGTTCCACCCCACACCCTCACGCTGTTGTGTGGCAAAGCAATCCCCTCATTTCCCCCCTAAACACCTGTCTCTGTGGAAAGTCTGGGATCTGGGGAGAGTCACATGCAAAAAGAGGGCAGTAGCCACTGGAAGCCCACATCACTGGGAGCCCCATCCTTGGGGACGTGCCAGGACCCCTGTGGCCTGTCCTGGGCCCTGCCCTCCCAGTGAGCGTGGGGGCCACGTGCCTCATCAATCCCAGTTCCTGACTGTCCCATAAACCCCAGTGCCCTCAGAAGAGAGGAAAAATGGAAATGACTTCTCTCCTTCACGGAGGTCTCGTGGCCTTAAAACTTAATAGTCTCTCAAATGCCGTAATGCAAGAGGGGACTTTTATGGACTCGACAAGGGATAATATTATTAAGGTGTGTTATTATATTAATTCCAATATTTCACGAGGTGGGGCGGGGGGAGAGGGTGAAGAATAAAACCTTTCCCTGGGGAGCTCTGGGTTGTGTTATCCCTCCCCAGGGGTGCTCAGAGTGGTCAGTGAGGCTGCTGGGGGCCCCAGGGTGGCAACTTCAGCACTTTGCCAGAGGGGAAAAGCAAATGTCCAGGGACCTCCCTGTCCAGTCAGTACAGGCACAGGCAGAGGCAATCCCAGAGATTCTCAATCCATTGAACTCCTTCACTGCCCAAACAAGTGCCACGTGATTTTTTTCCTTGCCTAATTCCACCTCTTTCTCCTTCTTTCTGTGTTTCCCTGTTCCTTTCTTTTTCCCTCTTTCTACTCCTCTTCCCCCTCCAAGCCAAAGCGCCTGCTGGGATTTTGGAGTCCAGCCACTGCCCAGCTTTCACCGTGTGTGGGCAACCCCAAACAAACAGTCTGTAAATAAAGTACCCCCTCTCACACACACACACATATTTTCTCCATTACCTCCACTAATACTGTCTTTCTTCCATCTTGAGTTCAATGTTGTTTTTTGTCTCTCCCAATCCCCTCCTCCTCCTCCTCCCTGCAATTTATTCCAGCTGTGAAAACCTTCCTGCCACCCCCTCTGCCACACGGGCGGATAGGTGAGTGGCAGTGAGAGAAGCCCCTCTAAGCCACTGTGGTTAATGCATCCCACATGTGGGGCTTGGCGGGCGTCCCGCGCGGCTCCGGCTGCGATCGGCCCGGCCCCGGCCCTCCCTGTGCCAGCTGGAGCTTCTCTGCCCCCTCTGCCCTTGGTGTGACAGTGTGGGGAGAGCCAAAGGGCTGAGGGGGGAGCCTGTGGGGTCACAATGGGGAGGGCAAGAGAGGACCTGTCATGAGCACATCCCGATATCCTGAGCTGCTGTGCTGACCTGAAGGGTGCCATGAACCTTTGAGTCTCTGCTCTTTGAAACCATGAATCTTTGCTCATCTCAACACCTTGAGGTAGCACTTTCCACTCCAGCATCAGCCTGTTGGGTGACAAGTCCCGTCCCCTCCAGGGCTGCTGGGCCAATGGCGTTGCACAAGTTGGGGTGACTTGTCCCAGATCCCACCTGAGCCACCCCCAGGGCTGAGGGAAGTTTGGCTTTTGCATGACCTGCAACCAAAGAGGAATTCACCTCCACAAGCTGGGAAAGGGACACAGGAGCTGTGACATCCCAGCTGGATGCACTAAACCGTTCAGCTCTAACATGTTTGGATCCCTCGGTGGCTGATGGAGACAAAAGTGAAGTAAACCTGGTGCATTATTCCCGTCCCACGGCGCTGCATTAGTCAATAACCAATCCTTGTTCTTAAGCATAAAGAGCTCAGAGCACCAAATCCTCCCATCTCACAGTTGTTTTTTTTTCCTTTTTTTTAATAAATACATATCGAGGCTTCTGCAAACCAGAGCCACGGGTTTGGCGCTGGGCAGGACTTTGTGTGGGAGCCAAAGCGTGTCCTGCCCCACAGCTCCGTTTGTGTGTCACTCAGAGCTGCCAGTCACGGCACCCAGGGGACAGCTGAGAGCCCCAGCCCTGGGGAGCTGGGGGGGAAGAGCCTCACTAAACCCTTAAAGACCACTTGATTTAACAGAGAGCTTTAGCTAAGCAGTGGCTCCTGCTGGGCTGTTCTCCTGGTTTCCCTGTGGTCTCAACACCAGCAAATAGACAGGAATTTGTGTTGCAGCCCAGAGATGTGGCGAGAGGAGAGATGTGCTCCTGGTTTTCAGGCAGGGTTGAGGCAGCAGTGGGACATGCCCATTGTCCCATTGTGCCCAGTGCCATCCGTGGTGTGGAAGTCATGTCTGTCTGACCGTGTGGCTTGGCCTGATTTTAGGCTGATGAGGATCTTCACATCTTTCCAACTGCTGTCCATCCCAGGCAGCTGCTTCTTGCCCAAGTTGTGTTTCCACCCACACTTGGAAGTAGAAAAGGTCTTGAGGAGGCCTTGCCCTGGTGACACCAGCTCAGTCTGGGGATCTAGAGAAGTAAGCACAGCTGAGAGTGCCCATCCAGAGCCCATGACCACTCTCAGCCTTCCCCTGCTGAGACAGAACCTCCTCCAGAAACCACATCCCAGTGTGCAGACACCAGCACTGTGACAGCCACAGAGCACAGAGTCTTGCCACCCTCAAAGGACAAGTCAGCCCTGATTGCTCAGAAAGAAACTGGGGCAATCAGTCAATCCACCCACCCCCCTCTCTTCTCCCCTGCCTCTCACCTTCCACCAGGGCTGCAAATGAAAGCAGAGTGTTGGAGGACCAGGCTGCTGGGGAGCTCTGCCCCACCACCATGAGCTGGTTGAGCTGGTGAGCTGCAGCCTGTGCTTTTAAATGCAGATTTTAGCAAGGCAGGAGCTTGTAAAACAAATAAATAGGAGCTGCTCTTAGTGAGCCTGTCCCTGAGGCAGAGCAGAGGATCTCTGTGCTGAGAGAGCCGTGTTTCCCAAATGCAGTGTACAGGGCTGTGCAGTGCTCAGGCACAGCAGAGAGGTCCTGACTCCTCCAGAGGGAACATCTGCTCCATAAATGTTGTCTCCCATCTGATGGAAGGCATTGAGGAAAGGTGTGGATTTGTTCCAGATGAGGAGCATAGGTGCCACGGTCTGAATTCAAAAACCTGCAAGTTGAGCTCTGCTGAAGGGTTCACCTCCCTCCTGCTCCCACTGCTTCCATGCAGAAGGCAATGCTGAAAATAAGAGTGCACTGGGAAGGTGCAAGGACAAAGTGCTGGCTCCTGCTCCCCTCCCTGTCTTCTGTGCCTTCTCGCTGCTCTCCTTCTCCTCCTGGTCCCCTCTTGCTTTGCATTACTGAAACAGGGTGCTGAGGTCTTTCCTTGGCGCTTGGCCCCTTGTGGGACTGCCCTGGTCATTGCAAAGAGGAACACATGTGGCAGCAAGGGTGGAAATCCCACTGCCCAGGGGAGAAGAGCTTGTGCTAAAGCCCCTTTACCACTTGTGCAAGGTTTGGGCCCCAGGTGATGGGGAACAAGGACAGCACCCGGGCTGGAGGGGTGCAGCAAGGACAGGAGCAGACCTGCCTGGTGTAACTGCTGGGATTTGGGCTGCTGGGACACAAAGGTGGGGAGAAGAAAGGAGAGTAATGGCCCTGGATTTCCCCCAGATGTGTGGCGGGCCCACATGATTGATGGCATCTGTCTCTCGCTTTATTAAACTTGTGCAGCCATGTTCAGCCAGGGATTTGCAAGCGGCTTAATGAGCATTAGGGAGGAATCTCCTGGCAGGACGGGGAGATTTTGGGGGTTTGCTGAGCCACTGGCAGGAAATGTCCTGCCCAAGGCAGCGTGTCCTGCAGGACAGGGGCCAGGACACCGGAGCACAGGGGTGGTGCCTGAGTTGCTCAGGCTCTCACCTCACCCTGTGCCAGCAGGACATGGAGCTGTGGGGACAGTGGGGTGACAGAGGAGGGTGACAGAGGAGGGTGGCAGTGAAGGGTGGCAGTGAAGGGTGGCAGGAGGGCTGGTGCTGTCTGTGGAAAACACACCTTTGTGCACAACCGGGCCAGGACATCAGCGGGAATTGATGTCACAGCCTTGGTGTTCTTTCTGGGTCCTGAAAGCAGAGTCAGAGCTCAGATAGGAACATCCTGAGTGACAGTTCACTGGGGTGTTTGGGGACAAGTTGGCGTGACAGTCCCTTTCTGTGGGGATCAAAGGCATTTTGAGATGAGTTAACCCAGCACCCGAGCCCTGTCCTGGGCTCTGTCAGCCCTCTGCTATGCACAGGCTCATCTGAGCAGCCTCTTCCTCCTCTTCCCCTCCTTGACAAGGGATTTCAGGGTGCCAAGACCTGTGTCATACACCTGCTTTCCCGAGCCAGGGCCAGTGTACCTGGACATGTGCACATGAGTGTATGTATAGTGTAAATCAATATAATCATAAATATATATATGTGATATTTGAGTGTGTGTATGGGCAGAGAAGGGAAGACTGACACGGAACTTTCCATCTGCAAATGTTTCCAACTCAAAAACCTGATTAAATAGAAAAGTTTCCCTGCTGCAGAGGAACACACTGCCTTCCACCATGCCCCATGACCTGGGAAAACAGGATATTTCCAAGTTGATTCTCCATCCCTGTTACATGAAGCACCGTGTGAGGCACCACCTGCATGGGCTGTGCTGGTGTGAGGGCCCAAGTAAAGCTTCCCTTTCCTCTGCCCTGAGCACTCAGAACACACAGTGCCTCAGTCTTCTGCCAGACCCACTGCCCTCCAACCCTGCAGGTCACATTCCCTTCTTTCAGATCCTTTTCTGCATCACTTTTAGTGATGGAAGACACCCCTGGATGAGACACTGCCGTAGGAAACAGTTTGCCTTTTCCTCTGCCAATCTCTGCTCTAATCCCTCACCTACGTCACTCCCGGCTCCATCCACACCCTCCACCCTGGGCACGTCACCACCACAAGTCTCTGCACAAACTCCGGCCTCTGACGCACAAACAACAGTTTGAAATGGAATCACTTTGGTTTGGTTCCACTCAAAGCCCAAGTTTTCACTTTGTGGGGTTTGGGGTTATTTTGTTTAAACCATCTGCCTGGGCCACAGCAGCAAAACAGTTCATTCTGTGTTGTAAAAGAAATTCTGGGGTCCCACTGCCCCTGGGCTCATGCTGAAGGGCTTCCAAAGAAGTTCAAAAATTAGAGAGAAAGGGGATTTCGGGAGAAAGTGGACCTGAAGCAGCAGGATCCCTGTGCTGGGGCTGGCTGGGGAGGCGATTCCCTCCTCCAAGGCCAGACCCAAGGAGCACATCCCAGAGCTCCAGCCCAGCCCCGCTCGGGAACGTGCCCTCTGGCCTCCCATCCCTCCTTCCTCCCTCCAGCCTCCGCGCTCCCTCCTTCCCCCCGAGCCTCCCCTCCTGCCTCCTCTCCAGCTCGGTTGTTTTTCTTATTTTAATTTTTTTTTTTTTGGCAAGGATTTTTTTTTTGGTGCCTCTCTTTGTCAGAATTAGTCAGGGCTGAACTGCCTCCACTCCCCAAGGAGACCCTATTTCACCCTGCCTAAAGTTCACCGCCTTGTCAAACCGAGCTAATCTCCTGCCGGGGAAGGAAAAAGGCTCATTTCAAACTGCTGCACATTCGGGGAGCGGCTGGGGGAGGAGGAGGTCTTCCTGGCTCCAGCCTGAAAAGACCCCGGACAATAATACCCCTTTTGTTCTAGGACAGTGGGAGGGGGCTCGGCGGTAGGAATGAAAGATGGGGGATATTAAAGGAGCAGGTGAAAGACATGCGTCTTCAACAGGCACAGATAAGAGCCGACCCCCTTCTAATCTGACTGAAGCTTATTATCTTACTGCCACAGTCATTACCATTAATATTAAATATGAAAAAAGAAAACTGCATGAGACAACAACCCTAAAGAGGCGGCTTTAAGGCATCAGCAGTTGCAGAGGTAGCGCCAGACCTGCACCGGGGTGAGGAGGAGCTCCTTGGGATGCTCTGCTGGGTTTGTGGGGCAGCAGCTGGTCTGGCTGCGAGTGTCCCTTTGGGTCGAAATGCAAACGTTCCTCTGCACTTTGAGCCAGAGGCTCCTCTTACTTCTTTTTAGCAGAAAGCAGCAAAAGTGGGGTCTCTGGGCATGGGAGGGAGCAGAGTGTCTGCACTGCCCAGCACTGCCCAGCCCCGCGAGGGAAGGGCATCCAGATTAAAACTGGCACAGGGAGATACACACTCCCTGTTTTCCCCCTGCACGTTCCTTCTGCCCCGAGCATCTCTCCAGCCCCAGCTCAGCCCAGGGCTGCCCAGGCCCCACCCTGTCACCCGGGTGTCGGGGGGAAGGTGACCCTGGGCCCACCATGAAGCACCCGGGACTCTGAGTCCCCCCAGCTCCATCCCTGCCACAGGTGTCCTCGGGGAAAGCACTTGGGGGCTCTTTGTCCCCTTTCCCCGCCTGCGAAGGTTTCCTTTGTTCCAGCAGCCCGTGAGCTCTCCGGGGCGGGGGATCCTCGGCGCTGTTTGCTCAGCGCTCGCCCCAGCAGCCCCGCGGCCTCGGTAAATACCAGCGATCGCAGCGAGTCCCGCTGCCTCCCGCAGTCCTGCGTGAGCAGGAGGGGAACCAATTCCCCTCCCAGCACGAGCGAGGAGCTTCCCAGCCAAGCAGAGGGCCCGTTTCTGCAGCAGTTTGACAGACCCTGTTTCTGGGACACTGATGCTTTCTGTCCATGGAGGGGAAGGGGGGGATTTGGGAGTTGGGGGTTACCAAATACCAGCTGGGCATTGCACCAGCCTAAGGTGCAATGCTCCCAGGCTGGCTCAGGGACTGAGCTGCTCTCCCAGGTGGTTCCAAAATCACTCCTCAAAGCCCCCAGGATGCTCAGCCCCCCTGCCAAGTCCTGCAGGACCGAGCGGACTCTTTGTGTGGCAGCAGGAGCGCGGGCAGGAGGCTGCACTGGCAGGGCCGGGATGTTTGCTCTCCCTCTGACCTCTCCATCCACCTTCTGCCCTCCCTGGCAGCTCCTCCTCAGCATGGTCAGGGGGCAGCAGGGATGGACAGTGGCTCCTGCCAGATGTGTGGGGGTTTCTCTGCTGGAAATCTTCAGGGGGGCCTCAGCTGCCCCAGGGCCGGGCAGCAGCGCTCAGCTCTCGGCGCTGGCTGGGCCTTCATTTATTAACCAGCTGGGGCAGGAGGGACTGAGGGGTGAAAAACCACAAGGACAGGATTGCCTGCTGATTTGAGGAGGGGGCTGTGGGCTGTAAACCCCTTCCTGATGCTGGTGGTTCAGTGGACCCTGAGTGTGAGGACACAGAAGGATCAGGGCCAAGCTCCTGGCACAGCTGTGCCTCCGGGGAAACGCTGCCCGCTCGCAGGGAGGGCCTGGTGTGGCCTGGTCCTTCATCCAAAGGCTCGGGGGGTTGATCCTGAACCCCACGAACCTGATTCCAGTAAACCAGCCCCAAAAAAGGGCAGCCAGGGCCCTTTCCCCTCCAGCTGCACCTGCACAGGGCGGGCAGAGCAGGGTCCCGCGTCCGGCTGCCTTTCCCAGGGCTGCCCGGCGCGGTGGGAGAGCTCCCGCCCGGGTGAGGCACCGGGGAGGAATGTTTGCCGCGGCCTCCTTCCCCTACAGTAAACATGAACGGGTGACCCCGGAGCGACAGGCGAGGGCTGGAACAGTCTGACTGTGCACTGCGGAGCCGTGGGAATGCGGCCGCGGTGCAGCCTCGGGCCCGGGGCCGGGGGTCCCGGGGCGGCCGTGCCCTGGGCAGCACGCGCCTGCAAACCGCCGGGGCTGGGCTGTGCAGGGGGGGAGAGGGAAGGTGATTATTTATTATCAGCAGCTGGCTGGGCTGGATGGAGCTGGGACCGCTGAGCTTGCGACAGGGTGCTCGGAGGAGTTTGGTTGTATCAAAATATCCCTGGACTTCGGGATAGAATTGGGCATGGTATGTGAGGGAACAACCTCTGCGCAGCAGTGCGGGCCCCTTATTCCCATCTAAGACAAGCTTCTGGAAAGAAATTGGGGAAATTGCTGCAGGGAAATAGCTCAAAGCTTTGCAAAAGTTTGCTGGGATAGAGCAAAAATGGGAAGGGTCCGCTCTTGGAGCTGACGGGCAGGTCTGGCACACAAGGAACAGGGGGAGTTCTGTTACACTTTCATATTGTTTTGGGGGTTTTAAGAGGGCAGTTCCAGGAGCCCAAAGGCCTCTGGACAGGTTTTTTACTCTTGATACCCAGAGCAGTAAGTCAGACATGGAAGGGTGACTTGTTCCTTGGTTTCATGTTTCATGGAATCAGCCCACTGAGGCAGGGATGGAGGCTGGACCAGTGTCACACATCCCAGCAGTTTTCCACTCCTGTTTTTCAAAGCTGGATCCACTTTTTTTTCACTTTGGTCAGCCTGAATGTGCAGCTCCTTATCTAATCTCGTATTGATGTGTCTGTTAGACAAGGAATGTGTGCTGTGTCACTCCTGAACACCGGCATTCATGGGCAGCCACTGCTCTGGAGAAAACAGGAATATTTTTTGCGTTTTCACACTGTACAGAACTTTCTCTTTGCTGCTCTTAAAGCACTCGGGTCATTAGTTACTTCATTATCTTCCAGTTTCTAAACCAGTTATAAGCAGTGTCTACCCAGACAAGCCAGCCTTTGACACACACATGAAACCACATCAAGTGGAGGGAAACGACAGCAAAACCAGAGATACAACAATAGCAGGGAACCAGACAGCCCCAAAAATAAACCCAATCCCCCGGGCTGCATCCAGCATCAATGCAGTCCTGAGATGTTGGTTATTCTGGTCTTAACAAATATTAATTAAACCTCTGAGGATGAATGTTTGTTGTATCTTTGGCTCTTGACACAACAAAGAAGCTACAAGAGCAGCAAACAACTGTGTTTAGTAAATATGTGCAAATACCCTGGCCCAGCTGGATATCCAGGGAGGTTTTGCCCTCCTCTCCTGCACAGGCTGGAAATGCCATCACAGTGGTGGAAACAGACGGAATTCCAACAGAAAATGGTTTTTTCACCTTAATTTTAAAGAAACATTGGGATGGGACAAACCAACCTTCTCTCTGGGAGCCCCAGATTCTTCGTCTTTCAGGCAACACAGCTCCAGCGGCCAGAATTTTTCCAGTTTTGGCCATAAATCCGTATTTAAGTGACTAAGGAAGAATCCTCTGGATGCTGTAACTCCTGGGGGATGGGGATGTGCTGTGGTTAGTCCTGTGGTTGGTGTTATCATCACCAGCCCCCAAACAGGGTGTCGGGTACTTTATAGCTGGTCGGAAGGAAGAGCCTCCTGTCGAGGACAGCGAAATCTGCCCTGGAATTAATTGTGGGAGATCGCAGGCAAACACATGGATGTACTCACATTTGCACTGCAACAGGGCAGGAAATGGGGTTTTCTCTACTGAAAACGTGACCTTTTCTCCAGGGGAGGTGACAAATCAGTCTCGGTGCTCCCCTGAAATGTGGCTGCAGGAGGGGAGCAGAGGATGCACCAGGGGGATGTGCTTGGACATGTTGCTGGATTTCCCAGGATGGCCACTGCCTTTTTGGAAGGGACAGGGGGGGTCCCTGGCCTTGGTATAGTTTGGTTTTAAACAAAAAGTTGAATTATTCCTGGAGAAAAAGGTGCAGAGATGTGTGGGGAGGAAGGGAAGGGACACAAATTCCACCGGCACTGGATCCATTCTGGGCACTGGGGGGTTTGGGCATCTTGGGTGGAAACAGGGACAGACTCAGGGGGTTCCCCACATGTCTGTGGGCACCAGCACCTTCCAGGTCTGTCCGTGGGTGCTGTGCCACCAGACTTTGCAACTCTTTAAAAATAATAAAAGGAAATAAAAATTTGAGGGGGGAGGGGGAGGCAGTGGAAAGGCAGGGAAGGTGGAATAAATAAAAGAACAGGATTTTTAAAAAAAGAAAGGAGAAGAAAGTGTCGTGAAAAAGAGCAGAAGAAGTAACTTCACAAAGTGACACTTAATTCCAAGCTTTTACTTCGGCTTTTCCACCTCGGAAGCATGAAAGCAGCTAAATTAGCAAAACAGAAGTAAACTGTTGACTGCTTCATTGCAGGATTAAGTGTGATAAATGGAGGTTTTGTTCAGCCTCTGTCCAGATGTTGTGTCTACACTGGGTGTTTTTCTTCTTTTTTTTTTCCTTCTTCTTCTTTTTTTTTTTTTTTACATTCCTGGCCTAAGGCCCATATATATTTTGGATACTGCAGGGAGTATATAATATCATTGGAAAATGATGTGGTCTGGTAACCTTTTAAATAACATTTCCTCCCTCCTCTCTTTTCTAATAGTTTGTTTTTCTTTCCATGTTTTCCTTTTATTGGGGGGAAATTTTTGTTGGAAATTAATGAGGCCAAAGTTTTAAAACAAACAAAACAAACAACCCTCCCCCCCCAAAAAAGCAAAAAAACACACTATTCCCCCTCCATTTAGGGGGGGAAAAAGAGTTAAGGGACTTGTAAGGGCGCAGGCAAAGGATGTGTTTGGGACTTTTTTTTCCTGTCTAGAAAACCTTCCTGATTATTTTTTAACATTCCCAGTGCACTTGGCCCAGAAACCAGGTGGGGTTTGGGACGGCACTTTCAGTTCCTCACTCTGTTTGTGGTGTCGGAGCCCCCCGACCCCAAAAGCACATTTTTTGCCTCGTATTTCATGGCTCGGAAGTACCTGTCGCTCCTGGAAGTGCTGGATGGAGCAGGCTGATGATTGGCCTTCCCTGAATCTCAGGACAGCATCCAGCAGGAATTCAGGCTCCCAGTTTTAGGCACAACAAGCCGGGGAGGTGGTGAGGGCAGAAGCCTCGGTGGCACCATGGGAGGGGACGAGGTGCTCGACCCCTTCCCCGCAGCCAGGCAGCATTCCCTGGGATTTTATCGTCCCCTCCAAGGCCAGCAAAGCATCCCTGTGTTTTTGCATCCCCACCATGGTGTGTTTTGGGAGCTCTGGGGGCTGCCAGGACCCGCTGTGCCCCCACCACGGCGGCTTCCATGGTGGGGTGGGCTCCACGCTCCCCTCGTGCCTCCCATGCTCCCCACAGGATCCCGGTTTTTTTCCGGAGTCTACCTTAAGCTCCCGTCCCGGCGGCTGTGCCTCCCTTGGCTCGGGCTGGCTTTGGGAGCGGAGCCCGGCCCAGGCTAAAATTGGGCTGTTGACTCAGGCGCTGGCAGCGCCGGGGCCGGCACCACGGCAGGGCGGGGACAGCAGCCCCTGGGGTCTCACCCCATGGCACAGGGACCCCCGGGTTAACCCTGCAAGGGCACAGGGGGAGAGCCCTCCCCTTGGGTGTGCTGTGGGAGAAGGGGAAGAAATAAGGGAGCAGCGTGGATGGCAAGGAGGGGTCCCAAAATGGGTGATTTAACCCATTTATGGCAGCCAGAGCGAGTTTGGCACTGGGGGAGTTGGGGCAGGGCAAAACGAGGGTGTTCCCACCCAGACACGGGGTTTTCCCTCTTGTATCATGGTCTGGATGTCAGCACTGACAGCACTCAGGACTAGATTTGCAGTGACTTTAACAGCCCTGTACTGTCCCACTCTGCCAGCGCAAGGCGAAGGGCAAACCCTGCTCAGTGTCGGGGGTGTTGTGGCTGGGAACATTTGGGAAGGGATGTGGGAGCATCCCTGTGGCAGTGCCACAAGCATGGCCAGCATGGAAACCTGCCATGGCTCTCGGATCTGTCCCTGGTTGAGGCACAGACCCTGGGTACCCCCTTCCCAGACCCTGGGTTATTCCAGCATCTCTGCCGGCACCGGCTGGCCCAGGCTGCAAAGGGACAAGTCCCCAGCCCAGCACAGCCCGTGTCCTGTGTGTTTTGTTTTTTTCCAGGGTGACATTAAACAAACAGAACCCAAAAAGAAATTAAAAAAAAAAAAAAGGTGAGAATTTCAGCAGATAAAACTGCAGCGCGGCGGCCGTTCGCGGCAGTAAACACCTCGGGAAGTCGCTCGCAATTTTTCTCCCCACCATCACCTCCCTGCCTCCCCTCCTCTCCCTCTCCTTCCCCCCCCTCTCTCTTAAGGTAGCAGCGTGGGAGCTTTGCCAAAACACTGCGGTCCCGTGGGGAAGCTTTGCTCTCACTGAAAGAACCCTTGCGCCTGCCAGCCCAATTAAAACAACGTGCAAGGAAAGCAGCATCTGGAATTGCGCTGCTCTCACAGCCAAGTCACAATTGTTTAGTCTGAAAGTCGTTTCAGGGAGAGCGGGGCTGGCGGGAGCGCCGTGGCCCCCACATCTGGATTTGCGGCTAGACAGCCTCTTTGGCTGCAGGCCTGTGTGCATGTGCATTTTTAACTTTAGGATATGCTGACAAGTTAAGAAGTCAGAAAGTCAGTCACAGTAACAGCCTCCGCGGCCCCTTCCTCCCTCCGCCCCTTTCTAACACACACACGCAGTTGACTAAATACAATTTTCTGACATCCTTTCATCTGGAGAGAGTTTCTTCCCGTTCCAGCCTGCAGCTCGGGTCCCCGATGAGTTATTTGAGCTGAGCCAACACATGTGAACAAAAAGTCTTCTCTTCACTGTGTGCTCAGGGGCCCGACTGTGCTGCCCCCGTTTCGCTGGCAGTGGGGCTGCCCCACACAGGGACACCAGGACCACTGCCCCTGGGGAACAGGGCACAGGCTGTGGGGTTCACTCAGCACAGCCCTGGGGGTGTGAGAGGGGCTGAGCTGCCCGTTGGGGGTGAGCACAAAGGGGAGGGCAGGGGTGTCCAAACAATGAGCTACCGATACCTCAGGCACTGCAGGAGCCAAGGCAGCCACGCCGTGCTTGGGCCAAAGATTTTGCCTGTATTTATTTTCTCCTCCCAAGCCCTGGCTGTGCTGAGATGTTGGGGTGTTGGTCATTCGTTTATCAGGCAGGATCCCCCTGAAAAAGGATGGGGAGGGCCACTAAAATGGGATAAAATGAGGGACAGCTTGCACTGGGAGGTGGTTGTTGTGGGCTGGGGGACCTGCTGCCACCCAGACCCTGCTCCCAGACCCACATCACCTGCACAGAGGCTGCTCCACATTGTGGCCACAGGTTTTCAACAGTGGCCACTGATTTGGGGGCTGAGCAAAGGCAGGGTTTGGTGCACTGATCCCAAGCAAACACTGACCTGCCCCATTAAAGCAAATGCCATAAATCCAAGGTCTGAAAAGCCTGGGGGCAACACTCCAAGGTTTTTCCCTCTGGAAAAGCAGGATTTGGGGGTTTTCCTTTGGTTTACACCTAAAACTAAGCTTATCCTGCCCCTACCTGTGTCAGGCCATGTTGCTTGTCTTGGCTCAGCCTGGGTTAACCAGCACCAGGAAATGGGGCCCCCCCCTGGGACAGAGACAAGACTGGGGGGATCCCTGGGAGTGACCGGCCAGGCTGAGCCCCCAGGATGGGAGGAGGGATGTTGTGCTCTGGTGGATGGCGGCTGTTGCAGCTGCCTCTCCCAGTGTCCCTCGTCCTGCCCTGTACATGCAGGGGTGTCGCCACCAAACTGGTTTAGCAGCTCTGTGGGGCGAGTTCTGTTGTTTCGAAAGGCTCCCAAATACGTGTTGTTCGAAAAGTTCCCCTGGATAAATAAATACCGGCATTTCTGCCCTGACCTTTGCTCTTTTGCCGGGTTTCTCCTAAATGCAGAGCACACAAAACCACCGGATAAACCCCTGGAGAAGCCTGGACTGCCCTGTCTCCATGTGCAGAGACATCTGGGAACTCTCCTCTCCATCCTCTTCCCTCCCACAGACTCGGACTTGGGGCTCAGGAGAGACCCAGAAGCTTCTGAGCTTCTCCTGCCTGAAGCGGAGGGGCCGGAGAAGGGATGGAAAAGCTGTACCATCAATGCCAGCATTCACAAATCCCATGTGGGGCCTCCAGCTTATTCCAAACCAGGTTGGAAACCCACACCATGATGCTGCAATGGCTCTCCATGAGAAATCTGTTGGGGTTTTCTTTGTTTGCCTTCCGCTTTCCAGGGTAGCAAGGTCAGATCTCCAAGTGTGGCTGGGTGGCCAGAGCTTTTGCAATTGTGTCACGAGTCTCGTGGTAGCTGCTGTTTACTCTGAAACCTGTCCCGTGGCTTTGTTCCCTCCGGCTTGCTAAAACCCTGGGAGATCAGGGAGGAGAGAAATATTCACATGGCAATAAAAGGAAATAAAACCTCCAGGAGCCCAGACCTGGTTACAACTTTTTCCTGCAGAGCCTGCAGTGTAGGCTGATGATTTCTGGTGATGCAAGAGCAGCCCTTGGTCCTCTGTGTGAGTGAGGGACCCCAAGGGTACTGGATGTCCGTGTGGGCTCACAGGCCTCGCCACGCTGAGGGTGCTGAGCCGCTGGCAGCCGAGCCATCGACAGCTCCCTGATTGAGGGCTGGGTAAACTCACCTTGTTTACCTATGTGGGTGTCACACTGACAACAAACAGGTCCCTGCCTGAGTGTGTCACAAGCGAGGGAGGACAGTAAATAAGGAATGACACGTAACGCTGCAGAGCCCTG
Organism: Pachyramphus minor; assembly: GCA_013397135.1. Lineage (NCBI taxonomy): Eukaryota > Metazoa > Chordata > Aves > Passeriformes > Tyrannidae > Pachyramphus > Pachyramphus minor. The sequence continues at coordinate 444,562 of VYXB01003129.1, read as the reverse complement.
GGCTGCTGGAAACAGGGGAGCAGATTGCTGCTCTGCATCAAGGGCTCGGTCATTGCCTTGGAAGATGCTGGAGAAATGGTGTAAAGTGCTTGAAAAAAGGCAAGTGTTTCACCCTGTCACTCCATTCAGGGTCCTGGGGCTGGGGACTGTCTTTACTGTGAGGTTTCCCAGCATGTGTCCCTTGTGGCTGGGCTGCCAAGAGAGCTCCGTGCTCAAAGCACCTGGGGCAGGGCAAACAGCCCCAGCTGAAGCCAAGGTGTGATTTCTGAACACTGAGGGCAAATGCTTTTCCCACTGCATGGTTCAGCTCCTCCCAAAAGCACTTTCAGTCTGTTCTCTTATTTCTTCAACTGGTGCTGGAGTCAGAAGTAAGAGATCAGCCTCCCTTGAAGTGGGACTATCCAGCATTTAAACTCAGCTCCAATTCCTCCCATTTACTGCCCAAATGTCCTTGAGCACATCATTTCCCCCTGCCTCAGGTTCCCCACCTGTGAAATGGGACTGAAAATGCAGAGGCAGTATAAAGCTCCTTGTTGTGTAGATATTCCTGTTCTCATCCTCATCCTCAGTGCTCTGGCAGTAACTCCGATGTCTCGGTTTTCCTGGTGGTTTTATGGCACCTGCTCTGTGAAGTGAGCAGTGAGACTCTGACGTGCCCATGGGGGTGCTGAGCTGGCTGCCATGGGCTCTGCTGAGAGCTGCTAGAAATATGTAACTCAGGGAGCTCCACACCGATCACTGGGATGAAACATTTCCTGGGAATAGTGTATGCGATGGGATGGCAACGTGGGATGCTGGAGCCACAGACTGGAGACACTTAGCACGGCATTTCAGGAGGAATTTCTTCACAGAAAGGGCTGCCAGGCACTGGAAGGGGCTGCCCAGGGAGGTGGTGGAGTCCCCACCCCTGGAGGTGTCCAAGGAAGGCCTGGATGTGGCCCTCAGGGCTCTGGGCTGGGGGACAAGGTGGGCATTGGGCACGGGGTGATTCTGGGACTCTGTGACCCTAACAAGGACAAAACTTTCCTTTCCCTCCTCCCTGCCTGGTCCCCTCCACCCGTGCCACACGCACGCACACGCACACACCGAGTTCCTGGGTTTATTTTATATTTTCCCTCGTAAAGATTTGTGCCCGTGCTGCTCTCGTATCAAAGCCAGCAGTGGCCCCTCGGATAAACATGCGGTCAGAAGACAGAAAACTCCAGGCTCAAACACTATTCGTTTCACCCAGAGCAGCATAAACTGAGAGGCTTTTAAGAAGGGTGAATGGTTTTCAGTAAATCTCTCATATCAGCAGAAACCTTTGAAAGAGTTTGTTTAAAGGCTGTGGAGATAAACAGCCCGGCCAAGTGTTTGTTTAAGATGTATGTACTCTGTGTCGACTGGTAGGCTGGTATTTATATCGAGGGGGGGAGAGGAGGGCTGGGATCTCTTTGACCCTTTGCTGGCTCTGGCTGCGTGGACTGGGGTGGTGGGAGAGGTGTCACACAGGTCCTGGCTCCCAGCTGGGGACGAAGCGCTGTGGGTGTGAGGGGTGCAGGGTTTGGGGGGGTGTCAGTGTTTCCCTGCAGCCAGGGCAGTACAGAGGTGTTGCTGAGGTGGCCATGCCAGGCACTGGGAGATAAATGTCTGTGAGGGATCCCCCACCTTGGACGGGCTGTGAGTGAAAGAGCCCCACAGAGGGAACGGGAGGAAGGAAGGATGCAGGACCCCGGGAAGCTCAGCCCAGGTTGCCCTTGGCTGTGCAGCAGCCTGGGACTGACAGTGGAGCTCAAAGTCACCTGAGCCCCACTCCCCTGAACCCTGCACCCCTGGGCCCCACAGCCCAGCATCCCAGATCCCAGCATCCCTGAGCCCCACACTCCTGTGCTGTGCCTTCCTCTGCCGCTGGAATTGGCCTTTTGGCAGCTCTGCCAGTCCAGGTGGTGCTGCCTGGGGGATGCTCAGAGGGTCAGGTGTCTCTCACAGGTGGCATCCAATGTCTTCTTTTAAGTCTTCTTGTGCAAGATTGTGACCTCCCTTGGTCACATACTGCAGAACCTTCATAAGAAGTTTTCCTTATCCCAAAACTGCAAGTGAAGCCCCTTCCTGCTCCTCCCACGCTGGGAATGTGAGAGCAGTTGATCCCTGTCCTCACCACAGCAACCTTTTGTAAAGCAAGGCCATTATCACCTGCCCTTCTCCGGGCCAGACTAAACAGACACAGCTCCCCCAATCTCTCCTGTGGGTCATGTTTTCCAAACCTCTTATCTCTGCTTCTCTGCTCGGCTTTGAACTCCCTTGGCTCTGGGATCTGCCTCGGGTGGGTGATGGGCAGGGCTGGTACCCAGCTGGGGGGTACCTGGCAGGGCCCCACAGCAACCCCTGACCCCACTGAGGGCTCTCTTGCTCTGCACGTTGTTACAGTTCACACCAACTGTTGTTCCCCCCAACCCTGTGGTCAAATGTAACTCTCCAAGCCTGTCCTCGCTTGGAGTGGTGGCAGCACCTGAGAGGGGGTTTGTGACCCTCAGACCTTGGGGGTGGTGGCAGCTGGGGAGGCTGGGGCTTGTCCTGGCTCCTGTGCCATGACCCTGCTCCTGCAGAAGGACAGGGATGTGCCAGACCATTCCCTCCTGCTCTTCACCACCCCCATCACCTCACTGTGTGTCATCAAACAAATCCTGAGAACCCACTTTCTTTACTTGGTGGGAATTTGGAGCTTCCTGGTTCCTTTTGCAGCCCATGAAATGCCTGTTCCCCTCCCTGGCTTGGTTCTCCTCCACCCCCTTCCCATTTCTGTGCAAAGGAAAGTCCTGTGTGAGGCACTGATTGAAAACCCAGAAGCCAATGCTTTTCTTTTCAAACCTCAGCATTTCATGTCCCTCTCAGAAGGAAGGAAGCCCCTTTTGTTGAGTACACAGCCTGTAATTTCGCTGTCAGATCCCAGCAGCGGGTCAGTGTTGTGACTGACTGCCTGAGGATCGCTCCCTTAAGGGTAATTACACTAAATTCCCATTTGAAGGACAGCTTTCTCTGGATATGATACAAGGAACCCGCTCTTTTCCATTCACTTAAATTCATGAATTCAGTGGCTGTCAGCAAGTGTGGAGCAGTCAGGGACTTGCAGCCCTTCCAGCTCCGTGGAGAAACCCGAGGAGGTGGGATGGGCCACGTGGCAGAGCCCCCACTGCACAGAGCAGTTGGGCTGGGATGGACCATGCTGGGGATGGAGCTCATCGTGGACGTGGAGGATGGAAGAGGGCTGGGATTTCTCTGCCCACACACCTCCCTGCTCTTCTTCCCTTCCCTCCACCTGGGTGGCATCGCAAAGCTTCATCCATTACTTCCTGGCATCTCGACTGCTCCTGGGGGCTCACCCACCATGTGTCCAGGAGTCACTCATCAACAACAAACAGTTAAAAGGAAGAAAATAGGCTGGAAATATCAATGCACTTTGGTAACAATAAACCCTGCTTTTAATTTATGCTAATATGTAGGGTTGTGGTGACAGTAAGAACAAAATTACAGAGTGGCTTTCTAGCTGGTAATTATCCCTCCATTTTCGTTGCTCGGGAAGATGGACACACAATTATGCTCTCTTGCTGTATATTAATACGGATTCTTGACATCTTCAGCAGACCTGGAGCTGTCATCGGGCTTTTTGTCTACTTTAATTGAAAATTAATGGTTACTGTGTTACCACGGAAACCGTGGCAATGGACGCCAATAGCGCTCACATATCAAACAGGCACTGGTGGCATTGTCTGTCCGTGGTGACCTTGAAAGTTAAAAGAAAAACTTAAACAAAAAAAAAAAATAGGGAGAGGGGTAGGAAGGAAGGAAAGAAAACCCACATGGAAAACAGAGGGTTGGATGCTGCGAATCGAGGGGAGGGGAGAAGGGGAAAGAGGGATGTGAAGGGAAACTTGGTGCTTTTGTATCTCGATGAGGAGAAAGAGGGAGCTCTGAAAGGAAAGAGTTGGAGTGGTGAAGAGGAGAAGGGTGCTGGAGTGTGTAATCCATGAGGGTGTCTCAAGCAGCCCTGGAGCTCGTGGGGCTCTGCTGTGTGAGCAAAGGGTGTGTGGGGACATCAGTGCAAAGCAGGAACAAAGAGTGTGGAGGAGCCTCAAGGAGGGTGGGCAGCACTGGGAGAAAGTTCCTAGTCTGTGTGGAGATAAGAGACAAGGGTTAAAAAAGGCAAGAAAGGGAGAGAAATAGGCTGGAGGGAAAAGAATCCAGATTTGCTTTGACTGGAAGTGTTGCCTGGACAGTGGAGGTTGCAGAGATTAAAGCAGCCCCCACTGGTGCTCTGGAGAGTGTTTGGAGCTGGACACCTCCTCTGCCACACGGAGGGACCCCGAGCCCCTTCCCCTCCCCGGGGATTAGAGCAGGAGGAGGGGGCTGTGAGGGGACCCCACTCCAGTGCCTGAGGTCACTCAGCTGTGGGAGGGCTGAGCCCAGCCAGGGACCCTCAGCCTGCTCTGGAGGGGTTGGGACTTCTTCTTCATGGAAATGCAGTTTGAGGAAGGTTTTGGGCCCCTTAGCATCCAGCTTGGGCTGTCTCCTCCCTTCTCCAGCTCACCAGGGAGAAATGAAGCAGTGCTGGTCCCTTGGGGGCTGCAGCTGGGGGAGAGAGGACCCAGGGCAGCCTTTGGGGAGGGAGACTCCCAGCTTGGAGCTTGGGAGACCACCTTGGAGCAAAGGGATTTGTAGCTGCAAGGAGAGTTGTCACCACCCTGGTGTCTGCTGCCCCAGCCAGGGAGGGAGTCAGGGAGGACCCATCCCAGGAGCACTGTGGAAGTGGGAATAGTTTGGTCAGGAAGTGAAACAGTGACATTTTGGAAACCTCTGTGAAAAGGCAGATGTTCCTCAGGCCTCCAGGGATGTTTGATGCATCCTCCCACGGGGCAGTTGTGGGTCTGTCTGGGCTCTCCCTGTGACCATGGTCCAGCTGCTCCAGGGACAGCAGAAAGTCTCCAGTGCATCCTCACTCCCCTCAGACATCTCTGGCTGCAGCTCTGAGGTGAACCCCGGGCTCTTTGGGAGCCTTTTAAAGCCAGGAGCCCGTCCTCCTCCCAGCAAACACGGACACAAACACGGCGGAGATGCTCCTGAAAAGCCAGAGTCTTTTTTCATTTCCCCCACATCCCTGATCCCAACCTTAATCCCTGCTCTGAATCCTGTCAGCCTGGCTGTTCTAGCACTGACATTGCTGGAGGCATCATCTCCGCTGCCTTCCCTCAGATCTGCCTCCTCCTGGGACATCTAAAGAGGACTCCGAGATTTCTGTGTTACTGGATGATTCAGTCCGTGCCCTCCAGCAAAGCATGGGGGTCCCGGGGGGCTGCAGGCAGAGGGGGGACGGGGTTTGGTGCTGGTGGAGGCTCCAGAGCTCGGCCAGGGCTCGGGGCTGTGGGATCTGGACATCCCACGGGAGTCAGCCAAAAGCAAGGGATGGGCAGGGAAAAGGTGCTGCTGGCAGCGGTGCCCAGGGGGGATGAAACCATCACCCCAGGACCCTGTGTGCCAAATTCACTGTCAGGTCATTATGATAATGATGTGCTGGAGTGTTTTCCCAACCCACATCGATCGGAGGCTGTGAACACTCTGTGATAAACACATCACTGGGCCGGGGGCTGGGCGGGGAGAGCAGCTCTGAGGGAGCCTCCTGCCTTTCCCCTCGCCCACCCACGTGCCCAGCCAGGCATGAGCGAGCCCACGGCCCAGCCAGGGTGGGCATAAGCTCCAGGGAGGAGAAGGGGGATCTCTGGGGTCTCTCCAGCCCTGCACTGAGAGGGGCAGGTGCCACGAGGTCGCTCCTGTTTGTGTGACACTGGGAGCAGACACTCCTGGTGATGTGCAGAGCCCCAGGATGAGCCCATCTTGCTTTGACCATCTGAGATGGGGACAGAAAGGGAAAGGACCCCCAGGTGAACTCTCCTTGTTCATGTCCTGCTGCAGCAACAGCACAGGGCCTGGATTGCTGTGGGCTCTGGGGATTTCTGCCCCTCTGGAACTGGGGTGGCCCCAAACCCCAGATCCAAACACCTCCAGCATGTGGAAAACCAAGGTTGTTCCCTGACTGCAAGTCACAGGCTCCCTGTCCAGGCAGGTTTCCTCAATAAAAACCAGCCAAGCTGAACTGCAGCTCCCCAGCAGCATTTCCTCAGCAAAGGGAGGGATGACAATTCCTCACACCACCCCCGGGCCCTGCAGCCCCTTCCCTGCTCCCCATGAGCTCCTGGTGGGGAACTGGTGGGACTGTGACTGGCAGCCCCTGGTGCTCCTGGTGTTGTAGCCCCCCAAGATACCCCAAACTCAACCCCTTGTGTGTCACAGTGAGGAAAGGAGCAGAGACTTTGGAACCCTCAAGCCAGACAAAAACCCCACTTATGGGGTCCCGGGGAGGGTCTGTCCCCCTCCTAACCCCTCCCAGGACAGCTGGGACACCCCAGCAGTGCCACCTTCTCTCCATACTTCATTCACAGGTGACAGTGCAGTGGCACAAACCTTCTCCTGCAGTTTCTGTGGGCACTTGCAATATGGGCAGTGAGTGGGGTTTTATTCTGTATGTGGGGACTTTGCTAGGAGATATTTGGATTTTATGAGCCTGCATCCGTAGGTTTATGACAGGAAAGGTGGGAATGTTACTGAACTGCTTGAGACACAGGAACAAAAGTGGAAAGACATTTTCAATGGGCCTCTAATAAATAACAAAGAACCCATCCATTAAAATGTTGTAGGTAATAAAAAAGATGTGTATGTTGTTGAAAATACACATAGTCCTTGGGAAGTTTAAATCCATTATTAATCTAAAAAGCCAACTTTGCCCACTGCCCAGACAAGAATGTCCCTGGGGATGCTCCACAAGGAGCCTGGCTGGTGCCAGGGCAGACACGTCGCCGAGAACCCCCTTTGGGGTGAAGTTCTGCTGCTCTTTGAACACCCACAGATGAAGGTAAAGTGGGCTCCGAACCCGGCCGAGTCCCACAGTCACCCAGCGGGAGGAGGGCTGGATTCCTGCAAGAGCCTGGAAATATCTTTCTGCTCTGAAATGTTTGTACAGCATGACTTGGCCGATTTACCTCCCAATATCTCACGCTGGCCTGAAGCCGAGGGCATTAGCGACACTGCGAGCCAGATAAATGATTCGAACGCTTTTCCTTCTCCCTATCTGCTGCTACAATAAAAAAGGGCCTTTTCCATCCAAGTGCCTCCCATTAACCCAGGCAGTGCCGGGTGGGAGCAGAGCTGGAGGGAGCAGGGGCCGGGTGTTTGCACAGCCAGGGGTGGAAAAAGCGATGGAGAGCCTGGATGCCTCCTGGCATGGCTGTGGAGGTGGGGGTGGAGGCCTGCAGATGAGGGATCTGCAGGTAGAAGTGTTGCTGGAGGGAGCTGGTTTGGTATTCTCGTTCAGTTGTGTCAGATTCAGTTCCCAGCTGATGAGATATTTGGATTTTACGAGCCTGTGCCCGTGGGTTTATGACAGGAAAGGTGGGCACTTTAATGAACTGCTCAACACACAGGAACAAGCATGGAATGACATTTTCAATGGGCCTTTAATAAATAACAAAGAACCCATCCTTTCCAGAGGCTTTGTATTCCCTCCAGGTGCCACCTAGATGGACTCCAGGGTGGCATCTGCACCAGGGTTCAACCCATGGCAGGAGGATCTGGGGTCTGTCACCTGCTGGCTGGTGTGACCCACAGCAGGAGGGGACACAGGTAAAGAAGTGGCACATCCCACATGGGCCAGGACATCACCTGGCTGCAGGAGCTGCTGGGGGAATGGGGAAGCCTCCCTGTCTCCTTAACAGAGCACAAACCCTCTTTGTGCTGGCAGAGGTGCAGGAAGACACACTGGAAACATGTGCAACAAAGGTTTGGTTACAGAGGCAAAGGGGCTTTAATATGAAATAACCCCAATTAACCTGCAATGAATTCCCAGCCCTTATTTTGTGGTGCTTGCGGGGAGAAGAGCGGGACTGGGAGGGCTGAGGAGCAGGTTTGGGCTGTGAAATTGCTGGGGCAGGAAAGGGGGCTGGGGAACCAGCAAGGTCCATCTTCCCCCAGTCTGCAGCTCAAGGCCTACAGAGAGAGCTTCTTGTGACCTGAAGCAAGAAGATACTGATTTCCCTCAGTTAATTGCTTTAAAAAAGGACAAATCCATCAGCACTAAAGTGTTCAGGCACTCAGCACACGGCTCGGGCTCGGAACTGGGGTTGTTCTGCTGGGATGTGGTGGTTCCAGTCTGGGGAACCACAGCCTTTCCAGCATTTGGGTGAATCTGGGCATATTTTGGACAAATATCCCCCCTCTAGTGGGGCCTCACCTCTGAGACCTGGAGGGTGCTGGTGCAGCAGTGAAATACCAGTTTCACCCCAACCAGTCACTGCTGAGTATCACTAGAGCAGATGTGGGAACCAGCGAGGCAAAGTGGTGTGGAAATGCCTGTGCAGAGTGTGTGCACATGTGTGTCTGTGTGTGTGCACATGTGTGTCTGTGTGTCTGTGTGTGTGTGTGTGTCTGTGTGTCTGTGTGTGCACAGTTATGTGTGTCTGTGTGTGTGTGTGCACATGTGTGTGTGTGTGTGTGTGCACACGTGTGTGTGTGTCTGTGTGTGCACATGTGTGTGTCTGCACACCTGTGTGTGTGTGCACACCTGTGTGTGTGCCAGGGCAGGGTCAGGTTGGATCTCAGGACAAGGTTCTTCCCCCAGAGGGTGGTTGGCACTGCCCAGGCTCCCCAGGGCAGTGGGCACAGCCCCAAGGCTGCCAGAGCTCCAGGAGGGTTTGGACAACGCTCTGAGGGACAGGGGGGGGTTGTTGGGGTGTCTGTGCAGAGCCAGGGGTTGGACTCAGTGATCCCTGTGTGTCTGTTCCAGCTCAGTATATTCCATGATTCCATGATTCTGCTCCCCAAACCCACAGCACTGAGTTGGGCAGGGATGTTGGGGATCAGCACCGCTGGGGCTCTTACACCCATCCAGCCACTGCTGCATCAGCGCTCGGGCACCTGGTTTGGCCTCTGGGAATTGTGCCACCATTAATTTCCAGTTTCCTGGGAGATGGGATGGGGCTCTGGAGCGAGCTCAAACACTGGATTGGGATGAGCTGAGCTCCCGGCACACCCTGTTTGGACCGGGCTGGTCCCCACCTCCCGAACGTTGGTGACCTCATGCCGCAGACATGGATGAGGTCACTGGGATAATTGCTCTCCCAAAACGATGTATCTTGCGGGAAGAGGATGTTATGAAGCCGGAGAACTTGCTAGGGCAAAAAAACACATCGCACGCCCCTGGCCGAGAGTGCTCCAAGGGGAAACTCATCCACAGAACGTGCCAAGAGCTCCCAACAGCGCCGGCAGCTCCGGGGGCATGGCAGGAGAAGAGACGCCGGGAGCCGGGATGCGGCGCGGGGGGAGCCAGGGGATAATTGCAGGAGGAAGGTGTGCGGTACCTGGGAGGGAGAGGGGCCGTGCAGGGACCTGCCCTCCCCAGGGCACGGGTGGGCAGAGCAGGATGTGCACCCCGAGCTCTCCCCGCCGCCATCCGGCCTGTGCCAGGCGCTGCCAGGGCCTTTCCTGGGGGGAAGAGCCGCGCTCACCCAAGGTCTCCTTCTCCCGTTGTCTCCTTCTCCCACCACCTCCTTCTCCCCCAGTCAAATCCCCGCTTCCGACACTCCGGGATGGATCAGAGCAGATGCCCAGGGCTGCACGGGGTACCTGGCTGCAGGTTCTCTGGATGACCCCCTGGATGCAGCTCTGTGCCTCAGTTTCCTCACCTTGCAAACGCTCCATCATCCTCACAAAGCACCCAGAGAGCCTTGCTGCAAAAACAGCCCCGTTACTGCTCATCCACCCCTCCCTTGCCTCGCCAGGGGAAGCTCCAGAGTGTTTTATCCTCCCGTGTGAAGCTGCTGCAGCCGGAGCGACGCGGGCTCAGCTCTGCTCGCCGGGGGTGCTGAGCCTTCCCCGCGCTGCTCTCAGCTGGTTCTTCTCCCCACAGCCCCTGACAGGTATTTGAAAAGAAGCTGAGAACAATCCTATCAAACCTCTGCAGTTCCTGGAACAAGCCAGACTTTGAGGAGTCTGAGTACGAGCGAGTTTCACAAGAAAACAAACAGAAATACTTCTGTCACTGCACAAGAAAAAAAAAATCCCAAGAAGTTGGGGAAAAATCGCCACTCTATGGAAAAAATCAACTCTTTCCTGAATAAAACAGGGAAAAAAAACGCGGCCGTATTGAGCTGTGACATATGGTTACACAAATAGAAACCACAGAGGGGAAAATCATGTTTTCTCTTTCATTATTTATCACTCTCTAACTGTCTCCAGCTGGGTGAGTAAACAGCCTCATTGGGCTGTAATGAGAACAGCCTGCTGCCACTGTGCTCGGAGCTGCCGGGGCCCGGCGGCGCGTGGCCGAGCCGGGCTGGGCCTGGGGGCCCTGGCCTGGGCCTGGGGGGGCCTGGCCCAGGAGCTGGACCCCACTGCCCCACTGCCCTCGGGCCTGGCTGCCAGCACCGGGCTCCAGCGGGATGCGGGCACGTGGCCCCGGCACCCGCAGCATCCTCCCTCGGCACGCGCTAACGAGGTACAGGCGTGGAGTTAAATTAAGCGGCTGCTCCGGTTATTGTTCAGGGGAATTATGTGCCCAATTTCCCCCCTGAGCCGCGTTGCAAATTGACTCCTAAGTGTCCCGTGAAATGGCTGCATAATTTGCACATTTGAGAAGCAGGAACAGGTCCGAGAGCTGGTTCTTTGCTCCGCTTTGCTTCCTCCTCCAGCTCACCCGGTTTGTGCAGGTTTTATCGCCGGTTTTCGCCCAGCCCGCGGCTCTCGCAGGGTTCAGTCACAGGGTCCGTGGGCTCTGCCTCTCTGAGTGCAGCCACCCTCCTATCCCAGCTTGAACGGCTCCAAAAAGTGACTTTTGCAGCTCTCATCTCTCCGGGACCACATCCAAGGCCACGGTCCCTTCCCACACCCAGTGCCCTGCTCCGTCCCCAGGAGCTCCAAGGAGCCTCTGCAGATCCACAGCAGCTGGTCCCCAGCTCCCGAATCCCACTGCATCTTCCAGTTTGCTTTATTGGGGGGGGGATCAGACTTTAAGATTCAGATTCCCCCTGATTAGGGCAGGCTTTGGATTAGGCTCTGAATTAGGTCAGGGTATGGGGTTGTTCCAGCCACCCAGTTGCTGTTGTCTTTCCCTCCTGCCTCTTCCCCAGGGCACGGATGGACTGGAGCATCCCTGGCCAGCTCTGTGTTACAGCCACAGGGCAAGTTATGCACGTGACATGGGCACAACCACCTCGGCCCAGCCTGGAGCAGCCCCGTCCCTCCCTGCTCCTCACACCCAGTGCCTGCCAGGACCCTCGGGAAGGGTTCATGGGCACCCCTGTGGCACCACACCCACCCGAGCCTTTCGGGGGAGAAAGGCCTTAGCTGAGAGCCAGAAAGTCCTTGAGCATCACCAGTGCTGAGGAGTGATTTCCCATGAAGATTAACCCATTTCTCCAGCCAAGAAGGGCAGCCGTCCCCTCTGCGCCGCGCGGCGTCTGCAGCCGATCCCAGTCCTTCCAAGACATGAAAAACTATTAGTAAACGGAAGCATTTTTAATGAAAACTGACCCAATTTTGAATGCCACTTCTCCTCCCACATCAGGAATAGGCTGTGCCAGAGTTTGAGTGAAATTAGGTCATTGTTGAACAAAGGTCATGAAAGAACTTGAAAAGCTTTTTGATGGGAAACCCCAGTTTTTATGGGGTTTTGTGGAAATCCCCTTCCCAAATAAAGTTATAAATAGAGTGACAGAAAAGTGCATGGAGCCAACCATCCCTGTGTTACCCATCCTGCCCTGCTGGGTCCTGTTAAAAATCCAACTGCAGATTTCACCCTTCCTGAACTTGCGGTGAGTTGGGGGAAGAAACAGAAAACCTGGTGAGAACGTGACCCTTTTTTCCTACTAAATCTTTGCATCCTCCAAGCCCAGCAACTGCTGCCCTGTGGCAGGATGGGGATTTGAGGAAGTGTCCTGGGAGCTGGAGCTTGGAGCACGGGCTGTGCCTCTGATTCAACACATTCCCAATCCCATTGACGGAGCCCTCGAACACCCTCCTGGCTGAATCAAAGGCTCTTACAGTAAATACTCCCTCTGCTTTCACAATCGCCATGGGATGATCTAATCCCTGCCTGTTTCCCTGGGAAGGGATTGCACAGGCAGCTCCTTTCTGCAGAACCCCAGCACAGATGAGTGCCAGGTTTGGAATCACTGGGGAACTTGTACAAATAAGAAAATAAAAGCTGAAGTCTGGGGTTAGGTTTGCCCAAGAGAGTTTTCAAAAGAGCAGAGGGTGGTTGAGGGGGCTCCTGTGAGGTGAGAGCCCCTCCAAACCTGCTCAGGTACAGGCACATCTGATCTGCAGGTGTGTGCAGATGGAGCAGCAGCCTGAGAAACTCCTGCCTTTGGTTTAGGGGATGAATTATAGGATGAGGAGGCCTAATCCAGCAACAGAGGCAGCTCTGATCCATTGAATGACTTGGTTTTTGGTGGTTCATAAACACACATATATTCATGTCTGCAGTACAGGACTCAGTGTCCTGTACTCTCTAACAGAAGTTTGGGCTCCAGTGTGTCTGGTTTAGGCAGTGGCTCAAGGTGTTGGTGGTGACTTCCCTGGCTGGTCTTGCAGGGCCAGCTCACTCCTGCCATGCCCATCCCTGCTCTTGCTCATGCCAGGTCCAGAGCCCCGCTGCCACCCCGTTCCCATCCTGCAGGGGCTGGAGCTGGTACAAGGACACAGCGAGCACAGGCGTGGGCTGCACGTGTCCCTGCTGTCCCCACGCTCCCGACAGCAACTCTGTGGCTCTGGTCAGGACCTGGATCTGCTGTCAGACCCAGGGATGCTGCAGTGTTTAAACCAAGGAGCCCTCGGTGGGGGAAGTGGCTGGAGGAGCCGAACTCCAGCCCCAAACAAAGCGCTTTTGTGCTCCTGCCGTGAGAGAGCGGGATGGCTTCCTGCTGCCCCGCTTCGGGGCTGCTTCCCCCTTCCTCCCTGTCCTGTCCTGCTGCTGGAGCATTGACCAGGCCAGACCCTGACCTCCAGACCTCCTCCAAACCCACAGTTCTACCCAAGTGCACCAGCTGCTTCGCCACCTTTCCCTCTCCTCCTCCTTCCACTGTGCCATTAGCATCCTCCCCGTGTAAATGTTAATGAATTGTCATCAGACCAAAGTAATCACCAGTCAGCAAAACTTAATTTTACTAAAAGACAAAAAGAGGCTTCGCTCTAATTGATGGAAAATTGGTCGTTTCTTGTCAGGTTATTGTTCATTTCCCGCCTGTTAATGACTCGATCCCGCCAGCCGTGCCCAGCCCGGAGCCCTGCGCAGCCCCTGGCAGCTCTCACCCTGAGTGGAGCTGTTAGGAAACCTGGGATGAAGAGGGATATTTTCATTAATAAACTTTAAAAAGGCAATGCAGTGGGAACTTCCAAAAGGAGTGAGGAAGAGGAGCTGATATCCTGCCTGGCAGCTCTGGGGAAGTGGCAGCAGCACCAGTGGTTTCATCAGGACACACAAACAAACACCCAGTATGGATAAGAGAGAGAGATTACATTTTTGGATGCCTTTCCATTTTAATCACCCAAGGGGTTTGGAACTGGGTGATCTTTGAGGCTCCTTCCAACCCAAACTGTTCTCTGATTCTGTGATTCCAAGGTGAGAGCCCGGCAGAGGAGGCTGGAGCCCTGGTGCAAACCCAGCAGAGCTGTGATGAATTCATGGCCTCAGACATCAGAATGTCCCTTCACCACAGTGTTCTTGGGTTGTGAAAAAAAAAAAAAAGAAGAAGAAGAAGGTAATTTCCTTTCACTTCAAATATTGGCAGCCCAAAGGAAAGCAGCCTCCTGCCACACACCAGCCATGGTGTTTAGGGGTCCCACTGCAGTAGTGCCCGGTGCCACCTTGTTTGGTGCCATCTGAGTGCACCCCTGGGGTCTGTGGAGCTGCACCCCGGGGGGAGCAGCCCCCAGGCTCCCCGTGCTGCTCCATGGGCTGGGTCTACACAGATTATTACGGTAATTTGATAAGCCAGTTCTTCGTGATATGAATCTTCGCCTTCGTTAAAGGGAGGAAAAAAAAACCCATTGCGTTTTGATGGCTCACAGGGACAGTTCATTAAGCAATCAACGCTTTTAATGAAATATTTCTTTGTTAAAATATTCATTGATCTGCTGCGGGTTTGCATGGAGAAGGGGAAGGACCGTGTGTCCCAAATGCTTCTCTGTTGAGTCTTCCCAGGCTCTCACTGGGCCATGCCCTGGCATTGCCAACACGGGAATTCCCACAGCGACCCTTGGCAGGGGGAGCCTGGCTGAGCCCCCGGCCTGGAACAAGGATCTGGGGCTTTCCAGGTCTGTTTTCCCCACCTCTATCCTGCTGTTGTGCCTGATGATGGCTGAGGTGTCACACACCAGGCCCTCGGCCCTCGAGGGATGTTGGGGTGGGTTCTGGTCCCCCTTGGGCAGAGTGGTTGGTGCTGTGGTGGCCGGTGCCATGTGGGGATGTCGTGGCAGAGCCAGGGGAAAGTTGGGCCAAGAGTGAGTGGAAATGGGCAAGTGTGGAGCAGTGGAAGTGGGCAGAGTGGGAAGAGAGGGGTCCCAAGAGAAGGGATGAGTTCTCCCAGCTGGATATGAGGGAACAGGGGCCATTTTGCACCCATGGGACAGTACAGCAAAGGGCACTTTACATCCCACAGGGATTTAGCCAGATTCTCCAGCCCTGGTGTAAGACCAAGGAGGAGGGAGCTCAGGGAGCCAGGATGGAGAACGTTGGCAGGAGAAGAAAGAGAGGAGGGGAAAAAAAATATATCAAAGAGTGAGAAACGAACAACTGCAGACAAAGCACCGAATCTGGCCTCCCCCCTCCTCCCTCAAACCTTGCACCATGAGTAATTCCCACTCGACACCGTGAGGGCTCAGACAAGCAGCCACCACGTGCGGGTGAACGTCTCCCTGAAGGAAACAAGGCAGACAAACAGCAGGAGCAGGGAGTGCAGACGGGAGTGGTGGGTGCCGTGTCCTGCTCCAGATGAGTAACATTATTGGAAAAAGCAGAGAAATGAAAAAAAAAAAAAAAAAGGGAGAGAGGGAAAAAAGTAACGCCCCAAACCACGGCACACGCTGATGGGGAGAGGGGAGCCAGGTGTCCTGTGTCTCTGTGCTGGTGGCACAGCCTGGCTCGACGCGGCTCGCAGGGTTCTGAGTGGGGGTCTGGCTCCATCGGGGCTGGGAGATCTGCAGCTCCTCCACTCGCAGCTCCCTCCTCCTCCTGGCTGAGGCTCTGCAGGCACAGGGGGAAATTGGTCACTGTCTGGAGACCCCCCTCCACCACATCCTCCTCTCCCTGTGTGGGAGCAGCTCTCCCAGGCACTGGGGGTTTTGCCTCACCGCTTTCTCTCCTTTATCCATTACCTTTGGCTCCCTAAAATCCAGCTGAGCCGGGGCTGCCCGAAAACTGAGGGGAAACTGAGGCACAGCACAGCTGCCGGCCGGGGGGGATGCAAAGGGGTAGGGTTAAGGTTAGGGTTGAGGCTGAGCCCAAACTGCTGCACCCCTCACAATGTTTCCCCCATGTCCCCCGCTCTGTGTGCAGCTCCCGGGGTGTCAGGATCCCCCGTCCTGGGGAATCCCTGAGGGATTTCTGGCCGGGCTGCCGGGGTCCCGCTGGCCGGGGCAGGGGAACGGTGCCAGCCCCAGGACAGGCAGCGGCCTGCGGCCTTAACAAGGGAGCCAGGAGCCGCTCATCACTTACAGGAACTCGGTGCATCATCGCTTGGCTTTGCGCAAGAGGCGAGCGGGGTCCAAGAGCTCCGCAGCGGCCGCGGCCCCGCCGGCACGTCCGGGCAGAGCCGGAGAGCTCCGTGTGCTCGGCACCCTGCGAGCCTGGCACCTCCTCGGGGGTCTGCGCGGGACCCCCGGCCTCGCCCCCGGGAAGGGCTGGTCCCGCTCCCTGCTCCGCTCGGGAGGATCGGGGCGGTCGGGAGGAGCCCCGGGGTCAGCCCTGGACCCCCGGCCAGGGGAGGGGGCGGGCAGAGGGTCGTGCCGTGGGCGCTGCTGGGCAGCTCCACAGGCAGGAAAATGGCTGCAGTAACTTGGGTGGAAAACCAGCTTTGCTGCTCATCTGTTGGGATTTCCACCTTGGAAAGGATGGGGATTTGGGGTTTAGCTGTGTCAACACACAGCTCCATGTCCAAAACACTGCTCTGAAAGAGAAAAGGTAACTTTCTTCCCTCATTTTCTCCCTATTTTCCCATCCCAAATTCCCTTCTTTCTCGTCTTTCCACATGCATTTTTCCCCTTGTTTTGCCTTGAAAGGAGGGAGAGAATCCGAGACAAGGTGGGAAGCAGAGGAATTCAGGGCACTTGTTGCCATCATCAAATACAGATTTTTCAGATAAGCATCTTCAGAGAAGTCAGATTTTGTTTCTGAAGTTGCTCTTCCCATAGAGGAAAAAATAGAAACCAAAGAGGATGTTCTCCACCACTCATTTGCCAGAAATGCCAATCCATAACCTGTAGTAATGGGCTTTGGATTCATCTTGGAGAGGACTTTCCTGGAAGGATGAGGATGCTGCCTGATTCAGAGCTGCTTTGCCTTGGATGGGATTCAGGACAAACCCAAATTGACCTTTTCCATGGAACATTTCATCTTTCTGTCAACCTTATGCCAAACTGGGATTGTTCCCATTCCAGGCAAACATGGGATCACAATCCTTTAGTTGAAAATTTTCACTTTTTAAAGGTCTTCAACATTCTGGTTACAGGATCAGACACTTTCTGAAGGGGGAAGAAAACCAATTTAGTTAGAAAAAAAAAACCAGTTTCCCACAGTTCAGAGTCTGGGGATGGGTCACAGAGGCACAGAGTGAGGATGAGCTGGGAAGAGGTGGGAGGTGGAAGGTGGAGTTTTCCTAGAAGAGCTGAAGGACACTGTGTTTGGGACTCATCCCTCACCCCACCCTGACTCTGCCGCTCTGGCCACGTGGCCCAGTGCTTTATACCTATGCAAAGTGTTTAATTCCAGAGCTATAAATCCTCCTGCCTCCCTGGACCCTTTGGAAGTGATCCATGCCCAAGGCTTTGCCTGGTGCAGAACAAAGGGAAGTTTTTTTCCCTTCCCTTTCCCCCCCCTCTCTCTTTTTTGGACCTGGGCACTGCTGCAGGAGCACTTTAGTCTCTCTTCCTGCTGCCTTGCTGGGAATCTCCTCCTCCTCCCCACAGCATCCCTGATGTCCCTGTGGGCTCTCCAGGAGCAAGGTGGATCCTTGGAGACCAGAGCCCACCGAGCAGAGTGCTGTACAAACCCTGACTGAACCTGCTCCACCCGAGTCTCCTCACCCACTTTCCTCCTCCCTCCTCTGTTTCATTTCCAGACTGACACAGATGAACAAAGAAGGATCTTTGGGCCACGCTCGTTTCACCAACTCCCCTCGGTGGAAGGCTGCCCATGTCTTTTTGTGTGGATCCTTCCCACTCAGATGATATTTGATGTCTTCAAAGGGGCTCTTCTTATGTCAGGAAAAGAGGGCAAGCGCAGGTTGGACGAAGCTCGGCGCTCAAAGCTATTTTTTCACTCAGAAAAGTGCCAGTTTGGGATTAAAAAAAAAAATATATTCCATTTTTCATAGACTGATATGTGGGTGGATAACTCATAAAGGTCTCGGAGCTTCCAACGCTCCCTGGGTTTGTAACGTGCCAGGAGGGATCTGGGCTGAACTGCCAGGGTTGAAGCCACTGGGCTTCCCATGTGGGAACCCCCTAAAATGGGTTGGGGTGTCCTGTATCTCTAAATCCTGAGCACAGAAAGGATTGAGCCAAAAAGGATTGATCTGAGGGCTGGAGCCCCTCTGCTCTGGAGACAGACTGGGAGAGCTGGGAGTGTCCATCCTGGAGAAGGGGAGGCTCTGGGGAGACCTTGGAGCCCCTTCAAGTGTCTAAAGGGGCTCCAAGGGACTTTGGACAAGGGCAGGGAGTGAGGGGAAGTGGCTGCTCCGTCCCTGGAAGTGTTCAAGGCTGGGTTGGGCAGGGCTTGGAGTAATCTGGGCTTGTGGAAAGTGTCCCAGGTGTGATGCTCGGGGATGCAGGGCCAGCCCTGCTCCACCATCCCAGCCACAAATCCGAGGGATTCAGCTGGAGTCAGGGCTGGGGGTGGCTAAAGAGGTTCTCATCTGGTTTGTCATGGCGAGGGAGAGGGGAACACTGTCCCTCCCCGAAAGAAGGTGGTGGCAGGAAGCGGAGCCTCGGCACCAGAGCACCGCGATTCCAGGAAACGGGGCCTGGGGCCTCCTTCCAAGAAGGTCGGGCTCCTGCCACCAGGACCTGGTTCTGCAAAGTGGGTGCAGCAGA
Organism: Pachyramphus minor; assembly: GCA_013397135.1. Classification (NCBI taxonomy): domain Eukaryota; kingdom Metazoa; phylum Chordata; class Aves; order Passeriformes; family Tyrannidae; genus Pachyramphus; species Pachyramphus minor. Next base: position 426,175 of record VYXB01003129.1, on the reverse strand, counting down.
GACTGCACTGGGAGCCCCAGAGGGGCTGACCCCTCCAGAAAATCCTGGACTTCCAACAGCATTTGGTTAAGACCTGGGTTTAAGGCTCAGTGCAGCCTAAGAGCCAGGCTTGCCCTCATCCTGTTTGTCCCCTTGAGTGAAGACTTTTGGGGGCAAAGCCAGTGGGGTCTTTGCTGGGTCGACCTGATCTCACAGTTGGGGAAAACCAGCTTTTCCATCTCACAGAAATCCCCAAATTTTTCATTTACCAATTAGTTTTAAAAAAAAAACACACACAAAAAAACCAAACCACGAAAAACCACAAACCACCAAACAAAGAGGCAAGCAGTCTTCCTGTAAAATATTAAATTATAGGTTAAAAAAAAAAATCCAGGTGGGTTGAAATACTTTTCATTCCAATTTCATCTTCTGAAACTATTCTATCTGCCCATAAAATGGAAATTTCAAAAGAGTTACTTTTTGAATAAAAACAGGAGAACACAGAGTGGCCACGCTTTGGTGCCATCAAAATGTGATTGGCTTTGGAAAACTTCATTCCACTCCTTCCCTGTGGGAGGGGGACCCCATGTGCCCCCAGCCCACTCGAGTGCCTGTGGCAGGTGTGAATTCAGCTCCCGAAGTGCTCAGGGGCAGGGCCGGAGCGCTGCTCCCTCCCCGGCATTGGCTGTGTCACCCTGACCTGCACAGGGGCGGCCCCGGCGCTGCGAGAGGGTTTGGGACCAGCACCTGGGGGATGGTTTGGACTCAGCATTTGGGTGCTGGTTTGGGTCCAGCACCCCGAGGTGGCTCTGCCCACCCAGGGGCTTTGGGGACCCTCTCCCTGCTGTGGGTTGGGACGCTGGGGTGTCACAGGGTCGGGTGGGGGCTGTTGGGGTCACCAGCTCAGCACCTCGCTGTTCCCATCTGTGAAATGGGGTGGGTGAGTCTGTCCTGGCTCTGCCACGTGTGGCGGACTCGATGATCTCTGAGGTGTTTTCCCAAATAAACGATTCTGTGACTGTGGGTGGAGGTGG
>VYXB01003129.1:396783-420487 GCA_013397135.1 Pachyramphus minor | reverse complement strand
AATAGCCCGGCAGGAATGCGAGTGCACTCAGTTGTGAAGTTGCTCCCCGGAGAGCCCGGGAGCTTTTCTTTTCCGCCGCTGGCGAGGGGGATGCTTTGAGTCTGCTGATGTTTGTGTCTCGCTGTGGGGCTGGGGGGGGGCCGGGCTCCGGCTTTCAGGGTTTTCTCTCCTTTTATTTTATTCCCCGCCCCCCCCCTTTTCTCCTTTCTTGTGGGTCCGGCGGGGAGCGGGGCCGGGGGGAGCGGGGNAAGGTGGGGGGCAGGCGGTGCCCCCGGCCGGGAACCGGCTCATTCTTCCCAGCGCAGGAAGGCGGGAGAGCCCGGAGGTCCCCGTGTTTAGAATTAATACACATTTATGGCTCTTTGCGCCACATTTCCCGCTGCACAGGCGGCTTCGGGAGCCTGAAGTATTTGGGAAAATTCCCTTCTTTCTGGAAGGGAGGGCTGGGGTGGTTTTCCCGCTCCATCTCTGTTCCCCGTGGCGGGTTTGAAGCCTGGGAGAGCCGTGCATCGTGGCTGGCAGGTGGTTTATGGGGGGCTTGAGGGGATGCTGCTTGTTCCTGGCATCTCAGGGTCTCCCTGGATGCAGGGGGGGCTCCCATCTCCTCTGGAGGGGCCACCCTGCTTTTATCTTCCACTCCTGAAAAGACCCTGCGGCCGCCTCGGCGTCACCTGCCACTTCTGGAAGTGGAAACTGGAAATTTCCTGTCCCGTCCTCTTTGGTTTCCAGCTCCTCCAGCACGGGCACTGTGGCTCCATGGGCTGGGGGGCTCAGTCCTGCCCCAGACGGATGTTCCGTGGGCATCTTCCCCATGGAGGGATGAGCTCTGGTAGTGGGAGAAGGAAACTAAAAAGGGGAGAATGAAACTGTGAATGCACTCGGAGCTTGGAATTCCGTGCGTTTGCCTTGGAAGGTGTAAAAATCCTCCGTGAGCCATTTCTGGAGCTCCCGATGCACCTGATTGAAACTCGGGGGTAGCTGCTGGCTCAAAAATAACCCCAGGAGCTGGGTCATCACTGACCCTTGGGGTGGCCCCCTGGCCCCTCGAGCCGCCGCGGGGCCGTGGCCAGTGCTGGCTCCTGGGCTCGCACCCATTTTATCACCTTGCAAAACCTCCCCCTGCTCACTCTGCTGCACCTTTTAAAGTCAAATAGAACATGTAGATCAAGGTGGGGCTGGGCACAGCTGGAAAAACTTCCTAATTTTTTCCTCCCCCCCCTCTGCGAGTGTTTGTTGTATAAAATCCAGCCAAGACGCTGCTTGAGGGTTTTTTTTAAAACTTTTCCTAATTTAAACTGCTTTTGGCATTGCACAGATGAGTTTCTACGATAGAACATGTTGCTGGTGATCCGGCTGCCCTGACAAAAATGTGTTTGCGAGTGGAATGGCATCAGGGAGAGGGGAGAAGGGAGAGACAGGAGCAGCAGAGGAGGAGAGCTGCTCCCTTCGGAGGTCGGCGAGGAAGAGGAAAAGACGGGCGTCCGTCCATCCCGTGATTTATTTGGTAGAGATCCTGCTGGAGCAGAGATGGGGACAGAGCTGGAGGGAAGTGGAGGGAAGTCATTAAGGGATTACACTGCCGTGGGCACGGGGCTGCCTGTAATGGTACCGGGATGCCCAGGGACGGGCTCCCTTCCCCTATTTCCCATTTTTGTAAGGAGAAAGCAGTGCTGTGTTTGCAGTGGGTTCTGGGCTGGAGTGAGCAGTGCCGGCGTTCCCCAGCCCCGGGTGACACTTCCCACCAGCTCCCCTGCCCTGGCAAGTTGGCAGCAGCCTTTGGCAGCGTGTTCCGGCGGAAGCTGTCCCTCCTCCCAGGCCGTGCAGCCGGGCTGGCAGCAAAACCATCGGGTTTTTAGTAAAATAGGGAGCAGAGGGTGGCTCTGGAGGAAATTTCGCCTGGTCCTGGCTCTGCTGGGGGCTCCAGGTGTGTTTATCAGAGGCAAAAGTTAGGGTAATAAAATTATTTTATGGAAGATCACTTGCAAAATAGTGGAAAGATGCAAAAAAGAAATTGAAGGTGGTAGAGGAGGAAAAAAAGTCTCGTGTGGGGGCCCTGATTTGGAGGTGATTTGGAAGCTGTTTATTGTGCCTTGTTTGCAAACCTTCTCCACGTGGATGGGTTTGGTGGGGAGCTGGAACTGGGCAGATGGGGCTGGGGAGCTGCAGCCCCCAGGAGGAGGAGGAGGAGGAAGTCCCAGTGTGGTGGGTCTGTGCTCTGGGTGCTGTGCAGGGTGTTTGGCAGCTCTGAGGCTCAGGGAGATGCTGCTCCCTTTTAAACAAACATGGATCTGTGGCTGGGATGAGCCGCTCCCCCAGAGCAGGTGGTGATGAAACAACTGATTTCAACACACCTTTGCCAGGTTGCTGCAGAGCTGGGTTTATCCAGTGGGACTTAACTGCTCCGAGGCTGCTAAAGGCACAGAACAGCAGCAGTGCCCTCTGGGGCAGCAGGCAGCTCCCAGGAGCCTGGGCAGCACTGGCTCAGCATCCCACTGCCAGCTTCCCTTGGGATCTGTCAGCTCTGAGCCCGAACCCTCCACCCCTTCACTTGCTTTTTCCAAGCCTTGGTTTATTCCACCAACTGTAGATTTTAGGTGAGTGATCTTCATTTTGCTGCTCACTGTGAGTCTGTGAGCCGGGGACTGGCTTTGATTGTTTGCCTGTACTGAGATGTGGATGGGACCACCTGGGAGAAGCTGTCATGGATTGGGAAAAGATGCCTTCACCCCTGGAAAAGAGGGACAACGGAGGAGTGCTCGAGGTTGGTGACTTCATGCAGAATACAAGGCCAGGACTTGTGCTCGAGAGCGAAGGGTGTGCTGGGATTCCATGTTCCCAGGAGCATCTCCTCCATCTGGGATTTGGATCCCTGCCTCCCAGGTGTCTGCTGTGCCTGCTGATGGGGATGTGTTTGCCCACTGACCTTCTGCTTCCTCCCTGTGGGGATGTCTTGCCGTGTCTTGGGGTGTCACAAATGTGTTGGAGGAGCACCCAGGGTGAGGGGACAACTTGTGGCAGGAAGTTCCTGGCAGAGAAGAAGTTTCTTGTTGAGCATTGGGAGCTTTTGGCTGAACTGGACCAGGGTCAGGGTGGGAATGTTGGGCAGAGCCTTTGTACTGGAGAGGGAGAAGTGCTCTCCTGTGACCTGGGGTGTTGTGGCCCCTCTGGGTGCCACCTGTCCCTGCAGCCACCGTGTCCCAGCCGGGAGAGAGGCAGGAGGAGGTGCTGAGGTGCTCTGTGCCACCAGGAGGGTGTCCCAGTGGGTCACCATCACCCAGCAGGTTGGTCCTTCCTCCTGAGTCCAGGGTGTCCCAGCTGATCCCTCTGGGATGTTGCCAGACCTGGCAGCAGGAGGGAAATTCCGTGGAGTGTGAGGTAACTCAGGTCTGGAATAGAAATACTGGCCTAATGGAAGAAGAGGAGAAAATAAAGGTGTGGGGAGAGTGTCCCATAACTTTTGTGGCAGGAAATGTGGATTTCAGAAATGTGCTGTGCCAGGCAGAGCTGCAAACCCCCCGATTTTTGCCGAGGTGGACTCAGGTGGGGGCGAAGCCGAGGGCTTATAAAGTGCTTTCTCCTGCTTTGCCTTTCTCTGGGATTGTTTCCTGAGAATTTACACATTCTCCTTTACACCCCAACCTGCCTTCCCTGCACTGAAGTCTCTTCCCAGATGGAGCAGTCCCACTTCTGTTCTGCACTTCTGCAGCAGGGGCCCGGCGGGATGTGGCTTGTTTTGTGGGCAGGGGAGAATCTCCCCCTCCCCATCTCCTGCTGCTGTGCCCCATGCTCAGCTCCAGCTCTGCCAGAGCAGGGTTTGGGGAGTCAGGCTGCCACAGATGTTCACTGTTAATAAATTAAACCCTCAAAATCGACAGGATTTCTCATTTGGAAAACAAAAGGGGCCCTTGTCACCTGCTGAGGGGGTAAATCTGGGGCTGGGGGAGGAGGGTGCTGCTGCACATCCCATCACTCCCAGTTTTGTCTCAGCCTCTCAGCACCAGCAGTCTGGTCCCATTCCTGTCCCTGCAGCCCATCTCCAGCACAGGGGGTGCTGGGTTTGTAGGGTGCTGCCTGCACCCCATGCAGAGGTGAAGGAAAGGAACAGGCAGGCTTTGCACAGGACCTGATCCTGACAGGGTCAGAGCTGTCCTGGTTTCCACAGGAGCCCCTCATGGATGGGGATAAAGCCTAAGGAGGCATCTGTACAGTCCTGGGGAAGCTGTCCCCAGTTTTAGGTTTGTTGTGTGTGTTGGGGAGGGGAGATGCCCAGTCAATGCACTCCTGAGAGAAACAGGTTAAGGCAAATGTCCTAAAATCCATCCTGTGGGGGGTGGGGGGGTGAGCGTGCCGGAGAAACCCTGGGAAGGGATTCCTGGCCGAGCTGTGCTCCCGTGGTCTGACACGGTGTTTGTTCCACCCCTCCTTTGCTGTAGTGACGGGGGAAGATTTGTGCTGAAATTTGGGTCTGAGTTTTCCCGGCTCCTGCTCCGTGGCTGCAGCTCTGGGGCTGCTCAGGATGGATCCCAGGGCTGGGCTCTGCCTGTCCTGAAGGATGCTTGGGACCCTCTGGATGTGGTGGCAGGTCGGGGTCAGCACAGCTCTGTTCGGGTTATTCACACTTCTCCTTTTAACCCAGGTTTTTATTTAAACCCAGCGTGGCCTGTTCCGAAATCCCTTGAAGTCCTTCCCTTGATGCTGGTGGGCTCAAGCCCTGAACAAATGTCTTTTTCTCTGGAAGTGGAGCCGCAGCTCCAAAACTGGGTCAGATCTGGGAGCTGTCGGAGCAGCCCCGTCCATGGCTCAAGCACCACCTCATTCCTGCTCCACGCAGGAGTTACCCCAGTGCCGACACCGGCGCCGGCATCGCGGCCGGGCAGGAGCAGCCGGGGTGATTCCCCTGGGTTATGGAGCTGGTGGGTTTGAAATACTCCCTGATGATGAGTCTGGTCCATTTAGGAATGCAATGGGGTGGAGTTTAACAGGTGAATTTGGGGGTTGTTGTGGCTTGGGGGAAGGTTGGTGCTGTCTGGTCCCTCGTGTCCGTGCCGGAGCAGCGGATGCTGCAGTGGGAGCGTCGGTGCTGCTGCATTTCCAGCTGTAGATTTGGGATGATGCAGGAGGAGACAGTGGCTGTTCCCCTTCTTCTGGGAAAGGTACAGAAGGACAAACCCCTGTCCCCAGCCCTCAGGGGGCACATGTGTCTCCTTCCATTGCAGGGTTGGTCCTTTCCGACTGCAGTGGAGATCTCTGCTCGTCCTCGCTGTTACGGATACAAATGCTCTGGGAATCGCTCTGGGAACAAGCACAAGTTGTTGGATTTAGAGGGAGGATTTAAGTAATAATTGGTGATTGAAAGCTCCTGGCAGTGGGCAGGAGCTGTGGACTGTGTTGGGGCTGGAGTGGACAGGTACTGGTGGCTCGGGCAGGGAGGTGGGTTGTATCCCTGGGACACCTGGTGATCCAAACTGCGTCCTCTTTGTGCCTTGTCCGATGCTGTATCCTGATGTTGTTGCCTTCCCTCACTATGATGTGATGGTTTTTGGTCCAGGGAGGATGAGGGATGTCCCCTGGGTTTGTGCCCTGCCTGGGGTGGCTGGTGACAGCCCCTGTGGCACCATGTCCTACAGCGGGTGGTCCCAGCGCTCACTGCCCACCCAGGGCCGAGTGCTTTGGGACAGGGGATGGGTGTGATGTGACCTGGCAGTGGAGGAGTGGTGCTGCAGGGAGCCAGGAGCTGTGGTGTAGCTGCCAAGGGGCAAAGCTTCCCATGGGACCCAGCCCAAGGTGGGCACCCTCATCTGTGACCCCCTGCAAGAGCCCTGGGCTGGGGGTTTCCGGGTTCCCCCCTAAAGTGAGCAGTTTGTGCCTTGCTGTGCTTCCCATCGGCCAGGAGCGAGTCCTGCCCGGTCCAGGGAACACAGTGGGAGCCAGGGGGGCACTGGGTACCTTGAGCTCAGCACCCAGAGGTGCTTGCAGGGCCCCTGGACAAGAGCAGGGGTGAGGAGTGGGGTGTTACAGCAGTTGGGGAATCACTGACTAACATTTTAAAGGCTGAGGGTTATTTTTAGGAGGGGTGGAGGGAGCACAGTTAATGTAATAACCCCTGGATTTGCACAGTGCTGTGTCCCCCAGCTTCCACGGCTGCTGAGCCTGGAGAATCAGCAGCCACCTGGATGCTGCTCCTGGGGCCGTGGTGGCTCCTGAAGCTGGACTTGTTTGGGCTCTCGCTGTTCTCGGGATGAGCAGGGATTCAGGAGGTGCACAGCACCTCCAGTTGTTTCGTCCACAGCTCTGTCCCAAAGGAATCAGGGATCTCCTGCCTGGATTTGGGAAGATGCTGACAGGATGCAGTCCTGATGTGCTGACGGGTACGGGCTGAGCCGTGGGGACACACAGGGCTCCGGAGTCTGGATGGATTGGCATGACCTGGGAATGCTGAGGGTGATACTGGAGTGATGCCATGGGACCAGATCACCTTCCCATGAACGTGGCTCATCCAGGTGACACAGAGAAGGAACACGGGGCACCCTGGTGACCTTTGAATTCAGCACAGGGTCTGTGTGGGGAAACACTTCCCGCAGCCGGAGGGGCTCCGCTGAGCCTTGCCCTCTCCCCCAGCACCCCAAATGTTAAATGCACCTTTCTGCTCCCCTCTGTGGGCAGTTGGCCCCGTGGCCACCCAGCACCGTTCCCGGTGCAGGATTCCAGCACAGCCTCTGCCGGGCACGCTGCTTCCCTGCTTTTAAGAAAGCGCTGGAGAAATCTCTGGTGTTATTCCTGTGCCAACTCCGAGCTGAGCTGTGTTTGTCTGCAGGGCTGGGTTTGCTCTAAGAGGGTGCCAGGCCGCCAGGGAGACCAGGAGATGTTTGAGTCTGTGCATGGAGCAGCCGAATAAAATCAGGGAAGTTGTTTGGAAGTGCAGAGACGGGCTCAGGTCGTGCTGCCTCCGATTGGGATGCAAGAAAAAAGGACTTCAGATCAGGAGTTTGAAAATGCCCAAGGATAGTTCTCCCCCGCACTGCCTTTTTCTTCTCCCTCCTCGTGAGCAGTCTTAATTTCTGGATGGAAACCAGGCCTCTTCCTGCATAGGAATGGGACTTGCAGCGGGAATCATCGGCGTGCAGCATTAACCAGAGCATTTTCTGGATGAATTTCTGCACAAACATGACGGAGTCTGGGAAGACTTGCGGCATCTGAGTTCCTCCCTTCTGCTCAGTAGGCAGTGTGACTGCTTTTTCCTTCCCTCTGGATTATTTAAAGGCCAGAAGAGACTTTTAGTGATCTCCAGTCTGACTTCACACATCTCAGCGTGGAGGTTTTGCTGGGGTGTGACATGGGAACTGCAGTCCCAGCGCTGGGTCTCTCATGGGGATGGCCCTGGCATCGCTCCTCGTCCTGCTCTGGTGTGTCCCTCACCTGCTTCAGGTCATTTCCTTCCTCCCTGGCTCTTTCCTTGCCCTTTGCAGCCTCTCCCGAGGGGCTGGGGCAGCTCCTGCAGTTCGGAGTTAATTTTGATGTAAGATCTTCCCCCATCACTCCCCCTTGCTGGGAACCTTCGCCCTTCCCAGGGGTGCCGGGTGCTGCTCTTGTGCTGCCGCACACTTTTCTCCCAGGGAAGTTGGGATGCTTTCCCGTGACCCTCCTCCTTCTCAGCTTGCAATGACCTTCGTGCCTCTATCCAAGAGGAAGATCTCTCCTCTCCCTGGGGTTCCCCAGGCTCTGGGAGGCGGGTGCCTCCATGGGCTGTGAGTGTGGGACCGTCCAGTCTGGCTGCGCGCAGGAGGCACCGAGGTGATTTTGGGGGGGTGTGGAGTGTTCCGTGTGCTCCGGGTGGGCTGAGGGCTCTGGCACCGGTGGGATGCTGCAGCAGGAATGCAGGGTGGGATGCAAACCAGGGGTGTGTGTCCCCACTGTGTCTGTGGCTGATGGGGTAAAAACCAGTGTGAGCCGGGCACTGGGCGTGTGGGCCGAGGCTCGAACGGAGGTGGGATTTTTGGGGAGAAACCTTTGGAAAATTCATTTGGGATGATGGCCATGTTGGTTGCATCTGCATCCCATCCCACACCAGCGATGGGAGCTGCTGTTAATTATTTTAATAGGATTTGGGGGGGAGATGGTGCTGAAAACTTTGCCCCATATCCTAAAACCCTCGTCCCGTGCAGAAGCGCAGAGCGGCTCTTGACCGCGAGCTGTGCGTGGTGGGAATCGCACCTTCTTCATCCCGTGGGTTTGGGTTTTTTCCCTTGGGAGTTTGGAGGGCTTTTTTTGTTCCCTATGATTTTTTTTTTTCTCCACCACCCTCTTCATTATCATTTTTGTTAATTAGATTGTGCTGGGGAACAGTCTCTATTCAAAAGAAAAACCTCCAAGATGGGTTCTTACAAGTGCATCTACGTTTCAGCGTGGGAGAGGGGGAGAGCAAAGATGCTTGAAAGAAATAATTTTTAAAATAATTTCTTCATAAAGCCCTTTAAAAAGAGAACCCCAGGTCCCCTTCCCCCACCACGGCCACCTCCCCTCGCCCCCCCCTAATTAAACGATTTGAATTTTCACGTTAACCGCTTGGTGCTTCCTCGGCGCCTCAGATGATTAGAAAGGGATATTCATTTATGCCTTTTAAACGCCGCCCCGATTAAAATCAGAGAGATTTTTTCCTTCATCAAAATCTAACATCCTTGAAAAATTAATTTGATGCCTCTTGTTATCAATTAATTGAATCTCGTTGGGAGAGAGGCTCGTGCGGCGGGTGGTTGGAGCTGGCCCTTCTGTTCTTAGTTGCTTTCCCCCCTCTCTGCTCCCTCTGCTGCTTCCAAACACTGTGACATTATAAAACTCTGCCTTTTTTTTTTTTAAATATATTATTTTTAGTCATCTCATAAAATAAAATAAATGAATAAAACTTGGTCTCTCTCCCCGCCCTCCTCCCCCATTCCCTTGAGTTCCTCTCGTATGAAAGACCCTTTTTTTTCCTCCTTCTTTTCTCTCATCCCTCTTTCCTATAACTTCCGAGGAAGGGGGAGAGAAAGAAAAGTTGGGGCTTTCGCAATTTCTCAGCGTAGCAAAGCGGCCAGGGTCCATCTTTCTTCCTTTCTTTAACGGGGGATATTGGATATTTCATTTGAATCTCCTTTTTTTCAATTAAAAGTGCCCGGCTCCTTCTCTTCCAGCCGCTCTATTCTCCTGCTCTGGCTCGGCAGCCGGAGAAGCGATTTTCCTTTCTTTAATATTTCAGCTCTTCCCCCGAGACGGGCTGCCTGCCTTATTTTTTTTTTTTTTTAATAGACTTTTTCTCCCTCTATTAAACTTTTCCAATCTTCATCCCTTTTTTTTTTTTCCCCTTCCCCCATCTTTAAAAAAAAAAAAAAAAAAGAAAGAAAAAAAAAGAAAAAAAAAGGGCGAAAGAGGAAAAGTTATAAAATGTGAAGAACTGGGTCATTCAGGAAGTTATTGAAATAACTTAAAAATTAGGTGTTTGCTTCATTTTCACTCTCCTTGGAGTGATTGTCCCTGGTTACTGCTGGATTCAGACCCTTCGCTGGTGGCTCCATTATTTATGTCCTGTTGGGAATTTGGGTTTGAAGGTTTTGGGGGAGTTTGGGGATAACCTGAGTGAGAGCCAAGAGGTGGTTTGGTTTTCTCCAGAGGACAGATCTGTGCTGGACACTGGTTGATTCCTGCTGGGATGGGGATGTAGGTGGAAGTGTCCCATCCATGGACACCTCATGGCTGGTGAGGGGACGTGTCCCCCCAGTCCAGTGCCCTGGGCAAGGGGTGATTTGGTGCCAGGATCCTGGTGGGGCATTCCCTGTGCCATGAGGGGGTTTGTGCCGAGCTGGATCCGGGATCCTACAGGTGAGAGAAGCCATTGTCTCTTCCAGCCCTTCCTGTCCTCACTGAGGTGCCTCTTCTGCTCCTGGGAGGGTCACCAAGGATTTTAGGGATGCTCTGTGGGAGTGCCCCTGCTTCCATGGGTGCAGAGGGCCACGTCTGCATTTTGGGATGGTTTGCCTTTGAATTCCCATTTGGAACACGCTGGACAGACAGAAAGCAAGTGTGTTTTTTGGGAGATGAGAAATTGTGGGCTGCTTCAAGCTCCCTCCCTGGTGCCAGGGGTGGACCTGGCACTGCGGTGGTTGCTGGAGCTCCACAGGGACTTCCCAGAGCTTGAGCCTGGCCTTGCTCCCACTGTGCATCCACTGGGACATGGGAACCAGACCTGCATCCCGACCCACCGGGATGCTCCAGCACCACAGAGATGACCCATGGTGGGTGCAGACCACGGGCACCCACAGAGGGCCTGCCCAGCCCGGGGTCCCCTGGGCCCCCACGTGTGGCTCTGGAGCAGCGAGTCGGGAGCCCCCCGTGCTCCACGTCACTATTTAATTAGACATCCCTGATTAACAAAACTTGGCGTTCGGCTTCCTCCTGCCCTCATCTTTCCTGGCTCCGAATCAATGGCTTTGATATGCTAATTAGGGAGTAATTTAATTTCAAAAGGCCGCAATTAACAAGGGTGTTGTGGACATGCTGTAGTTAAGCGGCGTAATCTAATTTGCATTAGTAACAAGCAGGGACTAATTAGAAGCTTAATTAGACACTTAGACGGCTCTTGTGTTTACTTTCTTAATGAGATGGAGTGGGGCTCTTTTTTTTAATCTTTTCAAGAGCACAGCGAGGGAAGCCGGGATGGAGCAGGATGGAGCAGTGCCCCGGTACCTGGCACGTGCCCAGGGAAGCCAGGATGGAGCAGCAGCCCCGGTGCCTGACACCAGCCTGGCTGTGTTCAGCCGCTCCCATGTCTGCTCTGGGAGGGATTCGATATTCCTTGAAGCCTGGCAGGGACTGGGAGAGGTGCCAGCCAGCCATTGGTGTCTGTGGGAATGCCCTGTGTGGGATGGTTCTCTGGGATGGGCACTGGGATCTCCCGTGGGGTTGGCTGTGGTCAGATGTGAGCTCTGGAGAGCGAAGGATGCTCTGAGAGTGACGAGGTTTGGAGAGGCAGAGGGGGCAGTGCCATGTCCCACTCACAAGCACAGTCCCAGAGCTTCCCTGCTGGAGGTGCTTGTGCTTCCAGCTGATCTGATCCCCCCTTCCTGGGGAGAGGAACCTCGCTGGGATCGTTCTCGCTTGGATCCTGGGGAGCAGCAAACGCTCTCTGCTGCCTGCTGGTGATCCCGTGAGCGTGGCTGGGGTGTGATGGCACCGAGGCAGGTGAGGAGAGCCGGGGGTGAAGGTGAGCGCCGGAGGTTGGCTCTTCCCAAAGAAGTTGCTGGGAGCAAGATGAAAGTGGGAGATGAAAGTGCCCAGAGGTGAGATCCCATTAAAGCAGTGCCTGGGCTTAGCCAGTCCCTGGTTCCTTAAATATCTTCTAATTTACAGTAATGCTCTAGATTCGTTTCAGCTCCCCCAGACTTTTATTTTAATCCCCTTTCCACATTTCCATGTGTTTATGTGTTAATTAAAGGGTAAGAAGCCACTCTCGGAGCAATCCCGGCTGCTGCTTCTCCTCCAGCCGAAGCCTTTTAGGATTAGCAGCCGCTTCCTAAAGCTGGGCAGGACGGGCAGGCTGCTCCACTTCCCGTAGCTCGGAGCAGATCCAGTGCCTGGGATCCAGCCTCCCTGAGTCCTCTTCTCCCAGCTGTGCAGAGCAACATCCCACGGACTTCCGAGAGCTTTGGGGGATTTGCTGGGTCTGTTGCTCCTCCAGCATCTGTCGGTACCTGTGGGAGCAGCTGCTGGAGGGAGGACCCTCACTGTGCAGCCTCAGCTCCCCTCCACGTCCTGGACAGGCTGGAACTGGAAGGAAGGGTCTGGAAAGTGCTCGTTGGGGCTGGGATGTGGTGGGAAGGGTGGAAGCAGCCTCTGGAGCTTTGCAGTACTGTGCTGTGTGTGTGTGTGTGGTGTCACCTGTGCTGTCCCGTGCTGCTCCATCACCGGGGCCTTGCTGAGCTCGTGGAGATGTGGGAGCATTTTCCCACTGGTGTTTCCCACCATTCTTCCTCATCCCTCCTTGGGTGATGGTTTTGAGCTCTTTGAGTTTGGATCTGGGGAAACTGAGGCCGAGGGGCACCCACAGCGGTTGGGGACAGGGACTCAGGGACAGGGGCAGTGGGAGGGAGGTGCCTGTGGCACTGGTCCCTCTGGCAGCCCGTGAAGGGCAGCCCAAAGTTACGGAGCCCCTGAGGATTGTGGTATCGAGGATAATTAAAAATAGGGAAAACTGCTAAAATAGGTGTTGAGGCAGTTGCTTCTGAGGAGCTCGTGGTGGGGCTGTACCTGTTCCTGCGGGTCCAGGGGCTGAGAGGTGCCATTTAATTTTCATGTCTGTGGAGCAGAATCAGGTGGAGAAGTAGCATTGCTTTGGGTGTGTCTGGACACCCCAGAATTCCTTGGGAGCTTTTGGGGAGAAATCACTGTAAATGCTTCATCTGCTATTCCTGCTCCTGAAGATCCCATGTACTTTGGTGCAGTTATTTGTTCCTGGTCCGTCGTCTCTCTTGCCTCTGTGTCCATCCTTCCCTTTCCTGCAGGACTCCAGAAGGCTCTGTGGTGTGGCACACGCGTGGTGCCCCCACGGGAAGCGTGGCACACGCGTGGTGCCCCCACGGGAAGCGTGGCACACGCGTGGTGCCGCCATGGGAAGCGTGGCACACGCGTGGTGCCCCCATGGGAAGCGTGGCACACACGTGGTGCCCCCATGGGAAGCGTGGCACACGCGTGTCGGTCGCTTGCGGTGAGAGCCGCGTCCAACATCCCGGCAGCTGATCCACTCCCTCCCTCCCAGGGAAGCTCCGGGCATCCATCAGCCTGTTAATTGCGCTAATTAGAGAGTGTGGAGGTGTTAATTGGAAAAGCCTGGGATCGTGCCTGTTTGCGGGAGGGATGGATGTCAATAAAGCGGGATTGATGACTCGGCGTGGCACGTGCACTGTGCAGGTTAGCGGCAAGTCGGGGGATGTCAAGGAAATGTTACTGCTCAGATGAAGCAATTGTTAATTAAAAGCAAGGGTAATTAAAACACCTTCGTTGCCATATGGTCCTGCTAAAGACAGGGGGATTCGTTGCTCCGTTTGTAATTCTCCGTTTCCTTTTCTTTGTCCTACGGAAGGTGCGTGGTTGAGTAAAAGGGGGGAAAAAAAAGGCAGAGCGGTGGTTCAGCGAGGAGATTTTGAGTCTGAAATGGTAATTAATGGTAATTAACAATCCACTGGCGCAGCTTCTGTTGCTGTTGCCATTGGAGGGGGCTCCTCCCTCCCTCCCCTTTTAACGAACCTTTCCCACTTTATCCGGGTGTTGCATTTTCCCGCTGACTGTCTGGACACGGTCCCTGCCTTTCTGCCTGGGGGAAGGTCTGATCCTGGTGAGACCCTCTGGATACCAGTATATGGAGAATCCCTGAAATACTGGCTGTGTTTGAACTGAAACAGATGAGAAGCAGGAGCTGGGATGCTGTGGATCCCCCTGGCTGTGTGCAGGGATGCACGTGTGCTCGGCTTCGCAGCCGATTGCGAGGCTGAGTTTCACTCTTCCCAGTGCAGCCTCAGTCATCCCAGATCAGCCCTGGCTGGAAAAGTGCTCATTCCTAATTTAAATCCACTTTATAACATTGCAACACTGGCTTCATATTTTTTTTTCTTTAAGGTTTTGTAAAACTTTTATAGGAATGGAAATATTTTCATTATTATTATTATGACTTTCTTTTATGACTTCCCTTGCAGCATTGGGATCCCAGACACTCCAGCATCCCGTAGGGTTTGTGAACGGGAAGTCGAGTTTTACTAGAGTTGGAGAGGGAACCCAACTGGCCCGGTGTCCCCGGCTCCGGGAATCACCCGGGCTGCGGGAATCTGCTCCAGCATCCCGCCTCTGGCAGGGCCGGGGCCGCCGGAACGAACCCACAGCTCCTCCACCAGAAGAGATTTCCTCCTAATTCCCAATAGTTAAGCTTCAGTTTATGCCCGAAGCCAGGAAAGTTTTATATCCTTTCCAAAACTTTTTTTTTTTTTCCCTTTTTTAATACTTCCTGTTGTAACTCTGGATATTCTTGTTCTCCGTATAAAAGTCAAATCCCTGTTTGAGTCCCAACGAGTTTCTGGCCGCGGTGATGCCGTGTGACTGCCGGACATGGGCAGAGCCCGACACTCCCTGTGGTTCCTGGTCTAAACATGGAGCAGGCAGTGGATTTCAGAGGGAAAATGGGAATAGGAACAGCAATAACTTAATATTTCTGTGGACATTTGTCTGAAATTGAAAGGGGGGAAGGAACAAATGTAGTTTTTAAGGCAAAAAGTGTTTTCTTTCTTCTAGATTTTTACTCCTAATGCAGCATCCTATGAGCACCTCATCCTTCCTTGAACCCTGGGAAGCTGCTCCAGCCGTGCCATGCTCTCATCCCTTCTCCTGTGCTTCAACCAAACCCAAATCCCAGTAATCCCGTTAACCTTGAACTGTCCCACAGCTACTGGAGTGTCACCCTCTGTGGATTCGGGAGCACCGGGACAGTGGGAGGGAACCAGCAGCTCCCCATGGGAATTAATGTCAGTCATATACCCTGAGGAAATGACTTTTGAAATGCATATAATCTCAAACATGCAAATGAGCAGCTCGCTGCACCCTGTTTAATATGAATGATCAGCCCTGAATAGCGATTATTACACGCCACATTTCAGCAATTATGTTGTTCGTGGTTTGTCTCTCCAGCTTTTGGGGCGGGGGGGAAGGAAATGGGGAAAAAAAGGGAGAGGCAGTGTTGCTTCTCCCCATCCTCTTTATTCCCCTCTTGTTTCAAACTCTGCGAGCGGCGCTGGCTGAGCGCTGATCCCGCACCGGCACCGCCGGCAGGGATGGAGACGGATGGGATGAGATAAAACTGTCCTCTGCTTTTCCACAGAGAAAAGTGTGCTGGAAGGAGGGGGAGACTCTCGCTCCGGGGGGTTCCTGTGCCCCCAGTCGCTCTGTGTGTGTGTCAGGGCTGTGGATGTGACCCCAGGGCTTCGGTGAAGCTGTCGGAGGGGTGGAAATCGATGTTGGATGTGCTGGTTCTGTTTTCTCCACCGCCAGCCCAGATCCAGGAGTTTCTCCCAGAAAAGGGGACCCTCAGGTTCACAGCCAACAACCTGCCCACTAATCCAAGCCAACTGAGCAAAGGCTGGGAGGAAGGGAGGATTTTCCAGTTGATGTGTCGCTGTGTTCTCGTTGCTGCGTCCCAGCTCTGCCGAAACTTTGGGTTTCCTCAGCCTGCCAGCAAACCTTCTGCCGGGTGGTTTTTCCTGCCAGGTGGTTTTTCTTGCTGGGAAGTGCTGGTTTGCTGGGAGCTGAAGCACTTTGAGGAAGTGTTTCAACTTTGTTGGGATTTTCACAGTGAGATCTGTGGCACAGGCTCCTTGCGCTCCGTGTGCAGCCTCGCTGGGACCCCAGCTGTGCTGTCTCCAGCATCTCAAAGTGAAATATTTTGGGATTCGGTGAAAATACCCGGATTCCTGAGGCTTTATGTCTTGCATCAGGCTCAGAGAAAGCTGGAATCATGGGTTTTCCTGAGGAACGGGTTGCACTTGCCTTACCCAGGGACGTGCAAGGCCAACAGAGTGTCTGTGGCGCCTCGTGCCGCCGCACGTTTATTTTCTGGGGTAAATCGGACGCAGCTAAAACTGGACAGAATGTGACATCCCACCCTGCAGGGTGCCACTGGGATCAGGACTGGGATCAGGCGGAATGAGGATGCCAGTCAGGGATCCCGGACGCTGTTCTCAGCCTCTGCTCTCTCCTCCTCAGGTCCTGCTAGCGAGTCATGATGGTTGAATCTGCCTCGGAGACGATACGTTCCACCCCCTCTGCCCAGAACGGGGTGAGCAGCCTCAGCCAGCAGCCCGATGGTGGTGGGGGCGGCGCGGGGGGCGGCGGGCGCGACGGAGCCGCCGGCGAGGCCAACGGAGAGATGAGCCCCGTGGAGCTCCTGCACTTCCAGCAGCAGCAGGTAGGACGGACACCCCCCCTCCTTCCTGCCAGCCTTACACAGGGCAACACAGAGCTGGGTCTTTCCAGGATGTGGTTTGGGCGCAACACTTGGTTTTACCCCTCCTTGTCCCCCTGGGTTTCACCAGCCTCGGTCATCCCTGTTAGGGCTGCAGGTGCTGCCCCAAAAAGCAGGTGTCTGTCCTTGGGGTGCACATCTCTTGGGAGATGGAGCCCATCTACCCGTGGGGTTCTTGGTGCCCCAGAGGTGGCTCTGTTTTGAGGGGGGAGGTCTTGCCTGCTCTGTCCCCCATCGGTCTGGGAAAGCAGTGAGGAAGAGGAGGAATGTGAGGCCAAAGTCCTTGGCTGTAACACAAGAGCAGGTGTTCTCCAGTTTGTGTTTGGTTGTCCAGGTGGGTGAGCAGAGCTGGTCCCCCGTTCCCTGGGGCTCCCGGTGCCTTCAGCTGAGGAATTAACCTCACACACATGGCTGAGAACACGTGTGACCGTGACATGTGTGTGCAGCAGCTCTGTCCTTGGGCACACGTCTGTGCCCCTTGGGGAGCCCCTGGCACACGTGTCCCCTCAGGCAACCGTGGGGAAGGGGGGCCGTGCCTGCAGGTTACCTTTCAAAACAAACTTTGGCAAAAACATAAATTTTCCTCCTCGGCTACTAAATAAGGCAATGATCCCTGCCTCGTACGGAGATCGCCTCCCTGAGCCATAAATTCCAGCGTGAAAGCTGTAAAAAATTGCTGTGTCTGATACTTTAGTAGTGAGTGCTGTAAATCCATTACCTGGATAACAGCCGTTTCGCACGCAGTTAAGCCCCTGTTCCCCAGCTCCGAGGGGTAATCATGCGTGTAATGCTGCTGCCAGTGCCCGCCAAGGAGCCGCCCGCGCTCCCCTCCCCGAATTTCACCGCGGCACCCGGAGCCGGGGTGGGGGGGAGGGGGGAGCAGGAGACCCGTGATCCCACACAGCCAAAACCATGCAAATCGTGGGTGTGAAACAGGGTATCTCCTCGAGGAAATCAGCATAAAAAAGGCTTTTCCAAAGCAGAGCGCTGCGCTGTTGGCTCGTCCCTGTGGATGCTCCCTGGGCTCGCCCGGTGAATCCCACCCTGCCCAAAGCACAGCCAGTGTTTGATTTCACCCTTTTGAATTTCTTCTGTTGGGTTCCTGGTGTGATTACCCTGGGAAGCTTGCTGGCACATGGAATGACTAAGGCAGAGGGTTTGGTAAACTTCCAAAACAAAATGGCATCTGCAGTGCCAGCACCTTGGGAAGGGGGAGGACCCGTCCTCAGGACTATCAATCTTCCTGCTTCAGGGAGCAGGCTGAGCACCAGCTGGGGTCAGGAATAAATGTCCCCATATCAGGAGTTTTGGACAATTAGGTGCTTTATGAAGGCTTTGCACCATCCTCGGGAGCATCCAGCGTTCGCCCCAGGTTCTCGGACCACTGGGCTATTCCCGACTGATCACAAATCCATCCCGGCTGCCGAAATGGCGGCACTCAATCCTTATTCTTACTGAACTTTATGAAATGTCCAAGAAACATTCGGAAGCCTGGAGGGGTGGGAAGCCACCACTCAGCCTGGGCTCGCAGGGCCACCGGTGGCCCAAAGCTCCGTGTTCCTGGGGATTTGTTTGGGTGATGCAGCTCCTGGGAGCTCGTGCTCTGCCCCCATTTTTGTCTGGTTTTGACCTTTTCCAGTGCCTGTGGCCCCTCTGCTTTCACCCCCTTCAAAGGGTGAACGCAGACAGTTCTCTGCAGAGACTTTTTGGGTTCAGACTCCTCTGAGGATGCTGCTGGAAATGGGAGCCCTGGGTGGGATCTTGAGGGGAGGGTGGTGTCATGGGGTGCTCAGGGACCCCCCAGGCTATTTTGTGGCTTCTGGGATGTCCCCAGAGCAAGAGGCTGTGGGTGTTTGGCAGCACCAGCCTGGTTTGCTGAGACAGGGGCTCCCAGCTCAGTGCCAGCTCTCCTCCACCACGGAGCACAGTGTTCCATCACCCTCCTCATCCGTCTGTCCTTCCCGATCCATGCGCCTTCAGAGCATCCCATGGTCTGGGGTGTCTGAAAGGGAGAGCAGGAGTGGAAGAGGGGCAGGTCCAAAGGGAGAGTAGGATGGGGTGGGGAAAGGGCATCCCCCTCCCCTCCGTCCCTCTCCCCCAGCCCAGGGGCTGGCTCGGGTAAATCCTTGGATTTCAATGGTGGGATTGGGCTGAAAAGCCTCAATAGCTTTGTGCCGGGGTTGGCGGAGGGGAGAGGTCGGCCGGGGGCAGGGGAGGGCCTGGGACCCCCCCCCGTTGCTGTGGGAACGTGGTGGGACCTCCGGCACTGCCGGGCTCCAGAGGGCCCCGCTGGCCCCTCCTGCCAGGCCAGGCCCCCATAATTCCAGGCCCCCGTAATTCCCGGTGGAGGGAGACTGGGCAGGAAACGGGGGCAGAGGGGTGACGGGGGAGTCACATCCCTGGGGTGGCAGCAGGAGGGGGGATCCTCTGGATTGGGTATTGGGAGCAGTGAAGGACAGGGGAGACCCGGGGTGGGCTTTGCACAGGCAACGGGTGCCGTTCTCCCGTGGTTTGGGATTCTTCAGGGTTTCCGTGAATTCCTGAAACAAATCCCGGGTTTCTAACTCTTATCCCAGAGCTGGAGTTTAAATCTGTGGTGTGCAGAGAGCCTGGGTCTGGGGGGTCGTTGCAGCTTTGGGGGGCAGGGGTGAAAAGCGTGGGAGGTGCCTGTGCAAGGATGTTCTGGGAGAATCATGGGGAAATTCCCCGAGCCCGGCACTGCACCGGAGCTTCTTCCAACTTGCAGTCCATGGAAAAGGAGCCATCTGGAAAATCCAGCTGCTCCAGTGTTGTTTGGTGTTATTTTATTATGCAAAAAAATACATTAAAAAGTGCCGTTTATTGCAGACAGACGTCAAAGAAATGGGGAACAATAAACAAAAATAAGTCTTGTTTTTGAAAAGAAGCAAATGGGACCTTTTTGGGAGTTGAGGAAGGGTGTGGAGGGGGGAGGAGAGGCACTTTGCTGCCCTCAGAGAGATACCATTCCATAAAACATGTGATCACATCTCAAATATATTGTGTAATCCGCTATTATTAGGGTATTTAAGATAAAAACGAGGCTGGAGCACTTAAGTGAAACTCATCTCTCTATTCGCTTCCCTGATTCATATTTCATATTTTACTGAGGACAAATGCAGGAGCCTTTTTTTACTCTTTTTTTCCCTTTTTTCCCCTTTTTTTCTGTGGAGTGGGATTGTCAGGAGCATGTTCCTTGTGTTCTTCATTAGTGGGGATGGGTTTAACCCCTCGCCTGCGAGGACTGAGGAGGCAAGAGCAGATTAATAAAGTCCAGGAGCATTAGAGCAGGGGAGCACAGCTGGGGCTGGGACACAGACATGGAGTTGGGTGTAAAAACTACTTTTTTTTTTTCATTTCCCTCTGAAGAATTGTGTCATTTTTGTTAGTTTGGATCTCTTGGAGCCATTTGGTTCTGGTTAAGCGAGGCCAGGCTGGGCTGGTGGAAGTGCTCCTCAATATGGCATCATTTACTGTTAATATCCAGCTAAAAATATCCGTGTGTGTTGTTTTAATGGCTCTAATTCTGGAATGTGAAGATGTCATTTTTATGAGGTTAGTGTAAGAAATCTTCCTTTTTCTTTTTTTGACATTTTTTCATCCCTTCCCAACCTCTTTCTACCCCCTGAAAGAGTCGGAGGGAAAAGGGAAGATACAAACTCTCCTACAGATCCTCTTTCCGTGCAAAATTCTTGGTGTACTGTCATTTTCAGGTGGCTTTTCACTCACTGGAGGGTAAAACCCCATGTAAAGCTTTGATCCGGGTAGAAAATCCCTCAGCTAATTTTGGGCAGCAGTTTCCGTGGTGGTGTCCCTGCTCCTGGTTCTCCACCTCTCCAAACTTTTTTGAACCTCTTGACCTATTTGGGAGGCCCTGGAGAGGCTCTGCTCGGGCAGGTTTTGAGGAGAAAAGGGCAACCAGGCAGGGATGAGGGGTTAATCCAATGTTATCCAGGCTTTAGGATGGGTCCTGGATGGGATGGGAGCTGCTGTCTCCTCAGCCTGGACTTTTCCAGGGCTGAGACCAAGTGGGACCTGGTGTTCCCCATGGGAGAAAGGGAAGTTTGTGGTGTTTGCCAAAATCTGCCCCTCCTGGTGTCTGGAGGAGCTTCCATCATGTGCAGCAGTGAATTTATGGAGCCTCATGGGCTGCAGCACAGGCCTGTGGGGAAAGAATTAAGGATTAATCCTGGCATGGTTTATTTCTTGACCCCATCCCAGCACACACCTTCCAGCATCTCCCAGTTCCTGCACATCCCTGCTCTGTTCTGTGTCCCTGCACAGCCAGAGGGAATCATGGGCCTTCCAAGCCTGGGTCACCTTCCTCTTCCTCAGCCCTGGAATGTGCTGCTGCTGCTCTTGGGGAGGGCAAAGCCAAACCACATCAGCTCTGGATGTGCCTGAGACATCATAAACTTTTTGTGGGATAATTTGCTGATCAAAGGGAGCCATCCAGGAGCTGACACAACCCATTCGTTCCCAATTACAGGGAACGTGCTAATGACTCCTGGATGACACCGTGCAGCAGGAGATGGGCTTTTTAAAAAAAATTGGTTTTTCTCTGATTCCCAGAGCTGGGAGGTGAAAGCCCATCCGCTCCCACGGGGGACTCTTCCTTCTGCTTTCCCATCTCCTCAGCCCCAAGGAGAGCCTGTGGGTGACACTTTCCCTGCTCATCCCTATGGAAAGGCTTTATCTCCCGGCATCTGGGCTGCTCCTCCTGCCCTGTGAGGGCAACAAGTGCAGGTAACCAGGGGCTCTGCATCCCAGAATTCCATTCTTGGTGCTCCATGTGCTTTGTGCAGCCGTGCAACAGGTTTTCATCCCTCGTTTGCAGACTGAGCTCAGCTTAGGCTGGAGTGGGAATCGCTGCTGGGCAGTGAGGAGGGAGGGAGGGAGGGGGCAGCTCTGGGGCACTGGCAGAGAGGCCCCTGTGTGCAATTGTAAGGCCATGTCATTTTTTTCCTGTAAATCTTGTAATTTCGTGCTTCAGAGCACAACAAAGTGAGAGAGCCAGCGGGGAGTGAATTAAATTCCCCCCTGAGAGGCAGCGCGGTGGGGCCGAGCCGGGCGGGTGCTGGGGGCTCAGTGGCACCAGCCACTGTTTGGGTTTAGAAAGAGAAATTCTGGGAGAAGTCCTGCATGGCACTTTGTGCTGGAATTGTGTCCCTTCTGGTTTTCCCCTGTTTGCTGTTTTTTTCTGTCCCTGTTGCACTAACTGGGCTGGGTCAGGGACCTGTCTCACCAGGTCACCTCTGTGAGACAGCCCTTACACCATGGGAATTCCGTGTAATGTGCATGGAGAAATGAAATCCATGCAAACCTCTGTTAAAGGACATGTGGAAAAGCAGATAAGCTCAGGCAGTTGGTGCTTGCACACAGGGTGCAGCCACAGTCCTGCACCCATCCTGGTGGGCGCCTTGGACCTGCCGCTGAGCAGCCGCCAATTGAATTCCTCCACCCTTGGCTTTTAACTGGAATTACTGTTTTCATTGCAAAAAGTAATTAAAATATCAGAGCTTGAGCTGTCATAACTGTCACATGGTTTTTGTGTTGGTGTTACTGATGCACACCTATCCCTGCTAATAACAGGGAAATAACACACCCTGGAGAAACACGCCTGGCGCCGGGAGCTCGGCCACGGGCTCGTCCCAGTGGTGATTCCCAGCAGTGAATTGCCACGTTTGTCCTCAAGGATTTTAGGTTTTAATTGTTTGGATAAAGTGAGTTTGCAGGTTAGTGGTTGTGTGGCTCTGAGTATCCCCAGGGATGCTCAGTGGCCATGGGGCAGCCCTGGCTGTTCCCGTGCTGGGTGCACCAAGCTGGGGGCAATCCTGGGATGCAGCCCACGTAATTCATCATGGGAATATAAAATTAGGATTTATCTGCTTTTGGAATTCCTTGGTTTTTTACTTTCTTGGGCCTGTTTGGTTCCTATGATGGTGAGAAACACAACCAGGCAGGGCAGAGGGTGCCCAGTGCTGCATCTGGGGCACAGCTGTTGGGTTCAGGCCCTTTGCTATGAATTTATAATTTTTTAATGATATAAGTAAGACTGTGTCTGTTAAACCCTTTGCTCAGCTTACAGATTCAGCAGCAGCTTTAAATTCCCTCTCATTTTGCAAGTGCTGTTGTAGTGCCTGTCCTCCTGCACAGAGCAGGTTGGATGGATTTATCCACCAAAAAAATAACATGGTACAGTTCAGGCATCCTTTGCTTTAGGTCTGTTCATATGCTCTTCCAAAAAACCCTGTGCAAAGGAGCACAGGGGGGACCCAAAATGCATGGAATGAGTTTTCTTGGATGCTCCATTTGAGGAGTGGCCCTGTCTTGGGGTGCTGTGGGTGCTCCTTGGTTTCAGTCACGGGGTGAGCTCTGTGCTGAGGTGCATCCTGAGGTGCCACGGGCAGTGCTGCTCCATGTGCCAGTGGATTTGGGAGGGAGGGACGGAGAAGCAGGCTGGGCTTTCTTCTTTTTAGCTGGAAACACAGGGATTTACCAAGCAGCCCTTCCTGCATCTGCTCCTGGAAGCGGGGCAGGGATTTATGGGGGATGACAGGGACCCTCCAGGCACTGCCCCCACGCTGGCCCTAACACAGCCCTGTCCCTCAGCCAGGGCTACAATACCCTGCTTGTTCAGTAATGTGCCCAAAAAAAAAACCAGAAGGAAGGAAAAGAGTTCTTTAAAAGCAGAAATAAGGAGCAAAGGAGGAAGCAGGTCTGGGAGCAGCGGGTTGTTTTCCTTAGAGCTTTATTCCTTCCCCTGGCTCCCAGCTCCTCAGTGAAGCTCCTTCTCTCAGCTCACACTTGTTCCTCTCTTCTCCTTGTCTCTTCACAGGATTTTCCTTCCTTTCCCCTGCTTTCTCCAGCTGTCCACAGTGCTGTGCAAGGCTCAGTTGTGCCTGGCTGTGTTTCACAAGTGTATTTTATCGATTTATGTTGGTTTCTCCTTCTTTTGCCTGTTGTGTGATTCCCAGTGAAATGCCTTCATCCCTGTAAACAGCTTTAGGAAACCCATCTCTTTTTCTAGGCAAACATCCCTAGAAATAAGCAGGTTTCGTGGGAGTTGCCTGTGGGAGTTGCTGAACATCTCCTGCTTCACCATCAACTTGCAGACACATTCATGGATTGATTCAGGGTGTAATCCTGCACTTGGCCTCACCCAAGTCTGGGTGGTGACTGGAACTTTCTGGTGCTCCAGTGTAACAATCAGATGTAAAATTAAATATACACAGTGCTTTAGACACGAGGGACATCAACAGCAGCAGAAGTGTGGTGGTGGCTCCGTGCAGGGGTAGAATAAACCAGCCAGGAGCTGGAGTTTTGGTCAGGTGCTGGTTGTGCCTGGCCAGGGGACACCTGTGCCAGGGCTGGAGTTTGGGAATGACCCCCGGGACAATCTGCACAGGGCTGCTGGACCTGGTGACTGCTAAACATGGGGCAGGGGTTTATGGAAGAGGATGGAACTGCTCCCAGCTTCCCCTGGCCTTCCATGGCTCTGGGGGGTAGGAATAGGTGTTCTATGACGGGATGTATTGGTCATACTGGTGTGGCAGGAGGGAGGCAGGGAACTCTGCCCTGCTGGTGCATCCCTCGTGCATCCTTCACACCTTGTGAATCAAACCTGTGGAGAACCAGAGCTGGAGGGGGAGTGTG
>VYXB01003129.1:368456-396751 GCA_013397135.1 Pachyramphus minor | reverse complement strand
AGGAGGAGGAGGAGGAGGAGGAGGGCAGCCTTCCCCTTGCCCACGGTGCTGTGTCTCTTTTGCAGGCTCTCCAGGTGGCACGCCAGTTCCTGCTGCAGCAGGCCACGGGGCTGAGCTCCCCCAGCAGCAATGAGGGCAAGCAGCCAGCAGTGCAGGTGAGCCCCGAGCTCGTGTCCCCCAGCACCCCCTTGTCGGGCAGGGCTGGGCTGCAGGCGTGGGACAGGCCACGGGTCACCTCCGTGGTTGGGGTGGCTGGAGCACACAAAGAGTTAAATCCTCTGTAAAGTTCCTGACATTTCTTGGGAGTTGTTTATTTTGGGGGGGTGTGGTCCCTGTCTTGTGCTGCTGTGGTGGGAAAGGGCGATGCCAGGGAAGGGTTGGCTCCAGAGGAGAAAGGATTGAGGGGGGAAGGTGACCATGTGCCACCTTACCATGGGACACATTTCAGATAGGGAGGCACAGAGTTTCCCAGGGTTGGGGCACCTCAGGATCAATGCTGGGTGCTGTGAGTGCGGCACAGGGGCTGGATCAGGGGCAATCCTTTGGGCTGGAGCCAGGGTAAGTCCTCCCACGTGGGACAGCTGCTGGGACAGAGGCCCAGTTGAGGTGGGATTTGCAGCACTGGTAGGAATGCAGGGCTTTGGGTGGGCACAGCATCCTGCTCCCATAGGGATGGGGGGACCACCCCTTTGCTCCACTGCTCTGCCAAAGGAGAGGGGCTGAAAATGGGAAGAAAAGGAGCAGAAGAGGGGTAAAATCTGGAGAGAGGTAGGAAGAAGCAAAGCCCAAGCGATGGGAAGTGACAATTTAAATAGCTGTGTGGAGGGGCTCTCCCTTCAGGCTAATTAAATTTATCGGAGAACAGCAGGTTACCTTATTAGAGCCACGTGGGTTTAATTAACAAAGGAAAGTAATTAGCACAAGTGCTCTCGGAGCTGGAGGTCCTGCCTGTGCCAGGCTGAGCCCTGTGGCAGCAGGAGGGCAGTGGGAGCCAGGCTGGGATGGGCAATCCCGGGCTCCTCTCCCAGCTTGGAGAGCCAGGGCATGGCTGAGCCAGCCAGCAGCAGGTCGTGGGGCTCACAGGGGTCAGGGAAGCCCGGGACCCCCAGCTGCCCCTCTGGGTTGGGAAGCAGCAGCTGGGTACGAGCAGCGGGAATTAGTCAGGGCTCCTGCGGCACAAACAGGCGGCTTTTTCCAGTGGTGCTCGCAGGAAGGAAATGCAGTCACTGCATGGAAAATGTCTGCAGAGGACAAAGGCAGCGAGGGTGAAGTCAGATTCCGGTAACTGGCGCCTCGCTCCCCTCCGTGGGTGTGTGTCCCTGCTCTCCCTCTCCCGCCTGTCCCTCAGTGCTCTCCCCACCGTGTTCCCGGCTGGATACACGCGCTGCTGCTTGAACATCCCGTCCTCCCCTTCCCTGCTGCTCTCCAGCCTCCCCTCCCTGCCCATCTGGCCAGCGGCTTCGCCGGAGCGAACTGGATCTCCTTCCTCTCCCCTCCTCCCTTTCTGAGTTGCAAAAGGACTTGTGAAAGTTGTAGACGTGAGTCAGAAATAGCTCATAACTCAGCAGCGACCGGCTCTTCCTCCCCCCGCGGCCCCGCCGGCAGCTGGAGCGGGATCTGACCGAGGGGAGATAGAGGATTAAGCAGACTCCTTTGAAAGGAAGTTTATCTAACAGCAGAGTGGTGTGGATGAGACTGGCCAGGACGGTGGGAGGAGGAGGAGGAGGAGGAGGAAGGCTGGGTCCCAGCACAGCAGCCCCTGGCTGGGGAGAGAGCAGGGAGTGCGGCAGGATGGGAGGGTCATGGAAGTGTTTGGGAACTGGGGTGTCCTTGGGGTGCCAGTCTGGGGTCCCATGGACTCTGTGGATGTGCAGCCCCCCGAGGCTGGGGAGTGGATTTTCACACTGGTTGGGTATTTTGCAGGAGGGGAGAAGTTGTGTCCATGGTCTCTCCTCAGCTCTGTGCCAGCTGGTTCCTGGCCCCCAGTCCCAGGGGAAGGGAGCAGGAGAGTCCTGGGGCTGGCAGAGAGAGCAGGAGCCCCCACACCCAGGAGCATCACAGACCCCCCCAGGCTTGCCCACACTGTGCACTCTCCCTGTCACCCCCTGATGGGGACGGGACATTTTCGGGGCAACAAGCCAGCAGGAATATTAATGACATTCCCAACAGCGTGCGCTTAAAAACAACCAGGGAGCTGCTGCGCTCCGTCACAGACTAGGGTAGGTTTTTTTTGGAGTATGAACCCTCTCTCTCCCCAGATGCCTGGAGGTGTGTGGAGAGCCTCATGCTGACACTTGAGTTACAGCTGCAGCTAAAAAAGAAAGGCAAAAAACACCCAACTTTGGAGTGTTTTAAAACATTTAAAAATGGTTTTATTTCTCTGCAACTTTAAAACTCTTGGAAACTTGGCGGGTGCTGACAAAGTGTTGCATTTGGGGACTTTTGGTGCTGATGGACCGCAGGGTGTTCCCATCCTGCATGAAACTGGTGGAAGCAATGTATCCCCCAGGGATCCTGCTGGGATCTGGGGTCTGGGAAATGGAATGAGGTGCTGGAAAGGCAGCACCCCTGTTGTCGGTGCTGGCTTGGAGAGCCCTTGGAATCACAGGGTGTCCTCTTTGGGGTTCCTCTCCAGCTCAGCCCTCGGAGCTGGGGGTCTCCCCTGGCTGAAAGGGGAGAGGGGCTGAAGGGAGAGGAGTTTGGAGCAAACTGAGGGAAATTGCTTTTCTTTTGTCTGCTGCGCGGGGAGGGCAGCGGAGCGGAAAAGTGTATTTTGTTGATTTGAAACTTGAGTGAAATGGGTAATGAAGACAGATCAATACCAGCCCTTCTGCGTTCCCTCTCCAGGAACAAACCCAGCAGCCCGTCCGTCTGTGCTCGTGTGGTGGTAGATTTTTCCATTTGAACTTGCAGCATCACTGTCTGTCCCTGCTCCTGCTCCTCCTTCTGTAGCTCCTCAGTGTGATGAGCTGTGCCAGCACCCTGTGCCCATGGTGTCCCCCCAGGGGCACTGCCTGGGGGATGCTGGGGGCAGGGGCTCACTGAGGAGGGGGCTGTGGGCACTCCAGCACTGTCACCTCTGCTTGCCAGTGTCCCCAGCCAGCTCCTTCCAGCTTCCTGGAGCCCAGCCACGTGCCATTAGTGCCTCCCTGGTGGGAACACCATGCTAACGAGGACACACTAATGAGGATGCACGTTGGGCTGAACACTCTAGGGATTGATTCCTCCTTTTCTTTACATGGAGCTGAACATCAGAGCCTGGTGTCCTTTGTGCTGGTGCCTGTTCACCCTGTGCCCCCCTTGCCCTCCCGCTGCCACCTTCACCCAGGGTAATGGGTTCTTTGGTGCTGAGGCTGTTCAGAGGGTTCAAAAACAATCCACAGCCTCAAAACCACATGGAGCTGAGCTTAGTTTCTCCTGTGAGCCCGGGAAGATTTTAGTCCACCATCTCTGTCCCATCCTGGTGAGGTTCAGACACAGTGTGGTGTGAGAGGAGGGATGGCAGAGCAATGTTTGGGTGGCCCTGTGCCACCCTCAGGGTTTATAAACCAAGGCTGGGGTCACATTGGTGTCAGTGGCATCAGTGCCTGGCCCCAGGCGCTTGGAGCTCTCGCAGACGGTCTGAGCCAGCTGGATGCTGGAGCTCTCCCAGAGATGAGAGTGCAGGAGAGGACGCCTGGATGTGCCTGGGGGATTTGGTTTGCTCTTCTGCTGTAAGAAGTGGCTGCTCTGGGGTGGGGATTTGCTCATCCCCTGCCCCTAAAACAGCAGAACTCGACGCTGCTCCTGGTGTTTGTTTCTATTCCTGACCTCCTTGATTTGTTCCTGTTGGGTTTGGATTTGAAAAGGGTGTTTAAAATTAGGAAAAAAGAGCACAAACGTGTTTTCTGTTGTTTCTAATGAGGAGTTAAACTCCAAGATTAGACCCTGTGCCCATGGTGTGGGCTCTGCAGGAAGCCCAGAGCACCCCAGGCAGCTGCTGTGCACAGGGAGAGGTGTGTTCACCCTGATGGTCCCAGAGCCCCCCTTGGGTCAGCAGGGCCGGGGGCACAAGGTCTGGGCTGTGCCTGCCCTGGCGAGGGAGCTGGGCTGTGTGGGTTTGGGTGTGGTTTAGGTGTGGACCAGGAGATGCTCCTTCCCACAGCACTGGTGACGTGAGCCCCGGCTCCCCAGGGACATCGTGGCTCCTGTGGTGACCTCCCGGCGTGGGTGACGGCACAGCTGGGAGGTGATGGTCGGAGCAGGGATGCTTGGAGGCTGAGCAAGCTGTGGGCTGACGGAGGATGTCCCCACGCTGTGCCAGGCCAGCTGTCCCTGGGGTCAGGAGGGCACCGTCCCTCTGGCAGCCCCGCCGTGCTGAGAGCCAAGAGCAGCCGTCGGGCCATGGCTTTCCCTGCTCTGCCTCGTGCCTGGGAGGTCAATCTGCTTCCCATAAAAAAAAAAAATCCGAGAAAAATTTCTCTTTAGAGCCTCGCTCCCCATCCTGTCGCCTTCCACCCGACCAGATCCTGGTTCCCTCAGCCGGCTCTGGCAGCGCTGCTCCGGGCTCCCGCCGAGCTTCCCTGGAATACCTGCCTTGTTTTCCACCCACTGCCTGCTGCTCCGTGCCCGCCCATCCTCTGGCACGCAGGGATTACAACCGGGACTGCCTGGAAAATCACCCCCGGCGATGCCGCTGGCCGGGCGGAGCAGCGCCGGGTGTTTCTGGGAGCAGCCGGAGCTGTTAGTAAGCAGTTCTGCGGAGTGGCAGCCGGCCAAGGCGTGAGTCAAACCCTTCCTGACTCGGTGTCTGGCAGATGCCAGCTCGTGACGCGTCGGCCGGGGACCAACCGCTGCTGGGACCTGCTTCCCGAGGGATGTGCCGGGTGTGAGGACATTCCCCGGCTGCTCCGGTGCCCAGGGGCAGAGCGGGTGTGGAGGAGGCAGCTGGGTGACACTCAGCCCTCATACCCAACAGAGGCAGCTGGGACTGTCACCAGAGCACGGGGCAGAGAACCCCAACATGGGGCTTTGCTGGCCCACATCGGGGTCGAGCCAGACCTGGTGGCAGCGCCAGAACCTTCCCAGCACTGGAGTCTGGGATGAGTGGCTGAAGTGGGAACAAAACTGGCTGTAAGTGGGAATTTCCCCTTTTACTAAAGAAAGTTCCTGCTCTCCCTGGAAACCTTCCGTGGGAGAGGGATGTTTTCCATGCTGTGGGGAAATTCTTCATGTGGCTTTTGGCATCCCCTGGGGCTCGAGGAGGCAGCAGAGCCCAGGTGACCCTCACAAACACCGGCACCGGTTCTCCCTGTTCCCACCTCACCCCCGCACGAAGCCACCACCATTTCCCCGTGTCAGCTCCGCATCCGAGCACGGAAGAAAAAGCCATTTAATGCAGACAAAGGTTGTATGAAAATATAATTCTGCTTTTGTTAGCAGCCATCAAACTCTAAAAAGCGTCACTTTTGTTTTCTTGTAACATTGTGAAAACCTCGTGTCGGATCGAGAGCTGGGGCCCTCTCGACTAATCGCCTCTCCTTTGTGTTTTTAGATTATAGGGGCAATTAGTGTTGTCAAAACCTCTGGCAATTCTCTTTGCTCTTGACAGGGTGTCAGTCCGCTGGGCGAGAAATGGAAGGTGTTATAACTCTCCGGTAATTAGGATGCCTCCGATTTGAAAATGCCAGCAAACGTGTTGGAGGGGCCGCGCGCTGGGGGCGGGGAGGCCGCCCGGATGGGGGATGCGGATGAGCAATTAATTAGGGGCTCTCATTCCGAGCACGTTGCCAGCTGATGAATTGGCAAAGGGAAATTAGCAGGATGCTCAGCTCCCGGGAGCGGGCGCACACCCCGCTCGTCTCGCCGTCCTCGCCAGCTCCCCTCCTTCCCAGATGTGCCAAGGGCTGTGCACAGCTGGCTGGGAGCACCTGAGCACCCAAACAGCAGCTCTTCACTGCTGCTGCTGCTGGGGGGGGTGTGTTGCTCTCTGGTGGGTGCTGGAGCCCTCCCAGGGCGCTGTGGCTCATTCCTGAGGATGTCCCCACGGCCCTGCACAGCCAGAGCAGTGGAAGCAGCCCCAGCCCTTGGGTGGGAACTCGCAGCAATTAATCAATAACTGTGACATGGAGGCGGCTGGAGGGGGGATCACAAATGGAGCTCGACCCGTGTCCCACGCCTCCCTCAGCAGAATGCCTGAGTAAATAGATAAGCCTTGGCAGTCTCCCTTGAAGGTCAGAGCGCTCCAGCCCGGCCGGACACCCCCCACGGGGGGAGGGACTGCACGGGGCCACCCTGTGGTCCCATCCCCACTGGGGTGGCTGGAGGGGGAGGCAGCAGCCATCTGCTTTCCAAGGAAAAGGGGGGCACCCAGGAAAGGTTATTAAATTACAGCGGAGCCATAACTTTGCCCAGAGCCTTGGGAAAGGCTTCGGGCTGGTGGGATCAGCGGAGGGCTGGGATAAGGCGGCTCTTGATGGCTGTTGTTTGGAAGGCAGCATTGCTCCACCTGGGCAGGACCCAGCAGGGCTGGAATCCATCACTGACACCTTCTCCAGAGCGCTGCCGGGGGTGTGGACCCATGTTTTGATAACCAAAGGCAGGGGCTGGCAGGTTCTCTCGGCTCTCCCTCCTCTTGGCATGGTAATTACGTGGGTTACTGGTGTCAACTGGAGGTAAAGCTTTGATGTGTCTGTGGAGAACCTGGTAACCTCTTCCTCCATGCTCTGCTTTGTGAAGTTATTTGGGTGATCAGTATCTTCCCACTTCCCTTGTGTTTCCCTCTGCCCTGCATTCTCTGGGACGTCAAGGGAAGGAGCAGTGCCCGGCACCCTTCCCCTGCTCACAGGAGGGGAGGAAGCTGTGGTTTGATGCCCAGTTCCCCCAGCAAAATTGCATTTAAAGAAGGGCACCCTGCCCTCAGAATGGGGGAGCTCATGGAAGCTTCACCCCAGTGCCAACTGCACCACGAGGCACCTCCCTGCCATCGCCATGTCCCAGCGGTGGCCTTGTCGTGCCAGGAGGGACCAGGGGCCAAGGGCTTCACCTGGAGGTGCTGCAGGGGTGGGGGGCATGAAGGGTGTTGCAGGAGAGGTGGGAGGCACTTGCAGGCTGCTGGCATTGGGGGAGGGTTTCCCAGGGTTGGAGTGGGGAGTGGTGACGTGTCCTTGCTGTCGCAGGTGCCCGTGTCCGTGGCCATGATGTCCCCGCAGATGATCACACCGCAGCAGATGCAGCAGATCCTCTCTCCGCCCCAGCTCCAGGCCCTGCTGCAGCAGCAGCAGGCAATAATGCTGCAACAGGTAACGCTGCACCTGGGCTGGATCCAGCCAAGCAATTCCCACTGGGTCTGGGAATGCTGGAGCTCTCTGTGGGCAGGCAGATGGGTCCCTTCCTCCCTGGGTTCTTGCATTCTCCACATATTTCCTTGGGGATTCCCCGCACGTCCAGGGACAAAAACAGCTGCAGGTGCTGACAGTGCTGGCAAAGCTGGATGCTGCTGCCCAGAGCCCAGAGAATTCCTGCACGAGGTCTGGTCTGGGGCGGCCCAGCTCCTGGGAAGAGCTGTGGTCAGGGTGGGTGCTCTTGGCTCGATGCACCCCAAGCAGAGCCCCCACAGCTGCTGCCTTGGGCATGTGCCTGTGTCCAGCTCCAGACCTGAGCGCGTGGGTTTGTTTCTCATGGCCTGCTCAGCTTTTCCGGAGTGTTCAGTCGGATGGGGAGGGAAGAAAAAGGAGGAGAAGAAAAATAACAAACCTCAACTCCAAAACAAAACAGGTCTGCTTGGGTAAACAGCTCCTGCCGGCGGGAGGGAGAGAGGGAGAAACCCCACAAGCATCCTCCACACCCTTCCTCCTGCCTCCAGTACCTGTTTACTCCAAACAGGCTGATAAGGATTCAAGGTTGGCCCCAGGGAAAGAACAAAGGGTAAACACTACTCTGGGTGGGTCCTTCCACAAGCCTCTTTGGAGCCGGATAAAGAAACACGTTTGACTGCAAATTAAACA
Organism: Pachyramphus minor; assembly: GCA_013397135.1. NCBI lineage: Eukaryota > Metazoa > Chordata > Aves > Passeriformes > Tyrannidae > Pachyramphus > Pachyramphus minor. The sequence continues at coordinate 388,766 of VYXB01003129.1, read as the reverse complement.
ACCCAGGCCGGAATAGCTCGCATTCTCCACCGGCAGAAAACCAAACATCACACCTCTCACCCCTGACCCAATGTTCCTGCGCCTGCTCGGCCCCACTGCAGCCCTGGCTCCGGCTGGCTCTGGGGTAAACACCCAGCCCCTCCAAACCTGTTCTCCGACACAAACGGCGAAGTTGCTGCTGTCAGCGCTGTCAGCCCCGAGCTGATAAAGGATTCCCGGCATCCACAGGGGCATTCCTGAGCCCCTGCACGGGGTACAGGCGGCTGGGAGGGGGCTGTGGGGTCTTGCTGACCTCCCCGTGCTCTGCCCCCCCTGCACACACCCATCCCATCACCCACAGTTTATTTAGGGGCCTGGGGGGAGCCGCAGTCGATGCCAGCAGGCACTGCCAGTGGACACTGGGACCCTCTCCAGTGCTCCATTGAGGGGCTGGGGGGTTTGTCCCTGTTTTCCTGGACCAACAAACCTCTCTGCTTTGGCCAGGGGGCTGCAATGAGCTGGGCTGCCCATGGAGGGGGTGCAGGGCTGAGCCCCCAGCACTCACAGGATTGCACCAGCCAGACCAGGGGCTGTGGCTGCTCCTGGACCCCTCCCAGGTGGGAGTCCCCCTGGCTCTCACAGTGCTTACCAGGGGTATTTGGGGTCCCACTGTGCTGAAAATGGGGTTTCCCCACTGCTGAAACACCGTTACATGCTGGAGCACCCAGGCCTGCTTCTCAGGGACATTAAAACAAGCAGCAGGTTTGGCACTAATGCTGCTGGGACATTTCACTTGCTGTGGGGATCTGGAACCTTTGGGAATGTGTGCCCAGGGTTATTCTGCTGCCCTGACTCCTCTGGCGGGTCCTTTCCCTCCCGCCCTGCAGCCAGGAGCCTGCCCTGATGACACAGTGCCAGGAGCTGACGTGGCTGTGGCAAAGCCTGGGACTGGGCTTGGGGTGTTTCTGCTGCTAATCCAGTTGCTCTCTCCCCTCCCAGCTGCAGGAATACTACAAGAAGCAACAGGAGCAGCTTCACCTGCAGCTATTGACACAGCAGCAAGCTGGAAAGCAGCAACCCAAAGAGGTGAGCTCACGTGGAGGGCGCTGGGCCATCAGATCTGGCAGCAAATTAAAGGAGGACCGGAGCACAACAAGGTGTGCAGGAACCCCAGCACCCCAGGCTGGGAGCCAGCAGGGATGGGACACGGGGGCATCCTGCTCTGGGGGGTGTTGGATGGCCAGTCCAGTTGCTGGGAGTTCTTGTTCTTCCTCACCCTTCTCCTCCTCCCTGTCTGTGATCTGGCACATGCACTGAGCTGCATCGTTCTCAGCAGCATATCCAGAGGCTGTGGGGTGTGTGGGCAGTGGTGAGGTTGGGGGTGTGGGGCCACTGGGCCCTCCCCAGGGGCAGGGGCAGGTCGCTGCCCCCAGCACAGAGCAAGGCCCCCCAGTTCCCCTGCTCTGGGGGCAGAGGAGGCTCAGCTCAGCCCTTGCCTGGCACAGCTCAAGTTGGGCAGCCCAGTCTTGGCTGAGCTGGCACAGCAGCACCCTGGCAAGTAGGCAGGTCTGGTCAGGTGGGAACCCAAAGCAGGGCTTTTTCTGCCAGGAAGGGCAGTTTTCCAAAACCCAAGCACTGTATGAAGTAGCAGTGATGCCAGCAAAGGGCTTTTGCAGAGAGAGACACTCAGCCAGGGGATGCTCTCAGCCCCTGCTGGCACCATGTTGGCAGCAGTGGGCCCTGTGCTGGGGAGGTGAGTGCCTGGTGGAGAAGCATTTCATGCCCACGTGATTCCATCAGTGTTGTATAACTCCCTTTACACAACAGTTTTTGCTGTCCTTTCCCACAGTGATGCCCTGCCTGGTGTTGTGGCTGTATTTTGGGGATGTGCCAGTCACACATAGGCTGGGGACCAACCCCAGCCAGCAGACAGCACCACTCCCTTCCTTTTCCTGATATGTTTTTGCCTCTCTCTCTTCCCAAATTGCTGCACATGGTACCGGGTGGGGTGTTGTGTGCAGTGCATGTGCTGATTCACGCCTGGAGTTGCTGCCCTTCTGTCCAGTGTCCTGCCCTGGGTGCCCAGCACAGAGGGATGTGGAGCTGGGCCATTCACTCCATGTCCTTGGCCAAGCATCAGTGCAAGCAGGGGATTGGGGTGCTGGGGCTGTTCGTGGCAATCACCCCTCCAGAAATCCAGCACCCTGCCTAATACTCATCCCTTCTCAGTGCTGAAATTCAGCTTTTTTGGGGGGGAGGAAAGATTTTAAGCCCAGACTGTGCATTGGCATGGCAAACAGGGGACTCGATGGCAAAAACACATTGGCATCAGGGGACCAGGGTGGCTGGAGTGGCTCAGGGTCGGGTTGGCACCTACTCCAGTCTCTACAGACTGACCTGGGCCCTCACTGCGGGATGTTGGCGTATTTACAGGGTCAGGTTTATCAGAGCCATCTGCAGGAGCTGGAGTAGCTGCTGGTGCTCCAGGAACAGGGAGGCATAAATCTGAGCTTCCTCAAGGACTCTCCTCTTGGCCCTGGTGATGTTCTGTTGCAGCACTGAGCGGGGATATAATTAAGCTCTAACAAAGCACTTGCTTAGCGGGCTCCGGTTTAAAAAGCGCATGTTAACTTTTAATTAAATGCTACAGAGGAAATGGGAAATTTATCCACTAAGAAAGAGAGGCTGGTGGGGGGAAGGGGGTGTCAGATGCTGCTGGAGGGGTGTGCATCGAGCTCCCAGCAGCATCATGGCTAGGGGAAGCACCGAGGGGGTCCCAGCAAGTGGGTGTCAGCATTTCCCCTCCCCAAAGCCCCCAGATGGGCTTTGTGGAGTTGGGTTCACCCCAGGAATGTGGGCAGCTGCTGTTCACAAAGCCTGTGCTCTGCTTTGCCTACCGGGACAGGCGCTGCCATGGCTGCCCTGATGGCCCAGGGAATGGCTGGCATGGCCCAGGGAATGGCTGGCATGGCCCAGGGAATGGCTGGCATGGCCCAGGGAATAGCTGGCATGTCTGGGATGCCGCCGGAGAGCCGCTCTTGGCCGGCGTCGGCTCCTTCCTGGAAACCCGTGGCCGTATTTCATGACAGTCCCGCTGCAAGGTTTGTAAACCCAGCGCCTTCTGCTTCCCCTCTGAGGGCTCTGAGGGCTCCTCTCGGGGTAGCTGTGAGTCCGGCTCGGCTGCGGGAGCAGCAGCTGGGAGTGCTGCTGGGAGCAGGGAGCAGCATCTCCTGGAGGAGCAGCTCAGATCTGCTCAGGAGCAGCACAGCTGGGGGTCCCCCTGCGGGGAAGGGGAAGGGGAGAACAGGAAAAGAGGATGGAAACGTGTCGGAAACGCCTGTCAGCAGCATCCTGTCCCGGAGGATGTGGGGGGTGCTGAGTGTCCCTGGACTGTGGGGAGATGTGCAGCAGTGGGGGTGTGAGGAAGGGGCCAAGCAAGACAGCTGATCCATGAATCCATGAATCCCACTGGGATGGGGCTGAGCTGCAGAACATCCCAGTCCTTTTGCAGTGTTTTCCTGCACTAGGGTGTGATGGTGAACCCCCACCCCCAGCAGCATCGTGGGTATGGGGGGAACAAGGAGCTGCACCTCAGGGCTGGGACGCTCCAGGCAGCCCCTCACCCTCATATCCTGCTCTTCCGTGAACTTGGCTTCTCCAAGCCCAGTGCTGCAAGGGGTATCCGGCTGCAGAGGCCCCAGTACCCCCTGAGGGTGAGGCTGGAGGGTCTGTGTGTGCCCCCAGAGCTGCTGGGGGTGGGGGTTTGTCCCTCTGCCGAGGCAGACGGGGTTGGGGAGGGGGTGGCGCGGGGGGTGCTGCTGGCGCCTCACCCCAGTGTCAGCTTAATGAACTGCTCCTGTCAGTCCCGTGTGTCACGGCAAAACTCCTCCTGATGTGCTCATAAATCAAAGTGACGGCGGCTCCTACCCCGGTAGCTGCACCCACTCAGCTGCGTCTAATGCACGGCAGCGCTCCGGACCCCGGCCCTGCACTGGGATGGAGCTGGGAATGGCCTGGGGGGGCCAAGCACAGGGTTTGGCCCTGACACAGAGCCAGCTCCTCTGGTGGGTGCTGGGGGTCCCCTCTGGGGGGGACTTTGGTGGCTTTTCCGAGGGGAGCAGAGCTCGTGGGGTGAGGACTGGTGTGTGAGGTTTTCCGTGAGGCTGGGGCTGTAATCCAGGCTCTCCCTGCTCTGCCCTCTCCAGGGAGAATTTGGCTTGGAGCCTGCAGGCTGGTGGGTGGGTCTGCAGGTGGGTGCACGTCCTCAGCTGTCACTGGGGGGTTTAGAGCTCTGTGGTGCCACAGTTGTTCCCAGTGATGATAAATTGGCTTCCCCAGGGGGCACGTGGTCCTTGGTTTGACTCAGAGCAGCACCAGCACTCCTGTTCCTGGGGCTGGTCCCTGTGCTTGTGGCCTGGTGAAGCTGGAGGGATGCACATGTGGATTTAAAGCATGTGAAGGTCCAGGTTCAACCTGGACAACACCATCCGTGGCAGAACCACGTATGGGTCAGGGCTGCCTGGGGGCTCAGGGATCCCACTCCAGCGGCCACAGCCCTGATCAGGCCGGGCTGGGAGAGCCCAGCCAGGCGAAGGGCTCAGGGACGTGCCCAGGGATCCTCATGACTTCATCCATTCATCCACTCCCAGTTCCTCCTGCTCTGCAGTCTGGAAGTGACGTGACTGAGGCTGTGCTGGAGCAGAGCTCGGGCTCGCCCCAGGGCCCCCGGGGAGGGCGGCAGCGGCGGAGCTGGGAAGAGGAGGAGAATCCCATCCTGTCCCATCCCACCCCAGCTGCTGTTTCTGACCAAAGCAAGGGCATGTGTCCATCCCATGTCATGACAGAGCTGTCCCTCACCGGGAGGGGACACCATGGGGGACAGAGCTGCCTCTGTTGAAGCCCTCTGGCTGCAGCCTGGTCCTGCCTGTTTTCCTGTATCCTGCTGATCCCATGGCCTGAAGCCCTCCTGGCTCAGGAGTGAGAGTGAGCACAGGGATTTCTCTTCACTGAGCAGAAATCACTTTGATTTGTGCCTTAATCTTTAAGCCTCAGAGGTGCAGGGAAGAGCCAGGGAAGAGCCAGGGAGGATCTAGACCTGATGCTGGGGGGAACAATTCCACCGTGGCCCAGAGGTGGACAGGACAGGGAGAGTCTGCATATCCCTCTGAGGCTGAGAAACTGGAATTAAATCACCTCTGTGCCCTAGACAGGACTTGTGGTTGTGCCTGACTTTGCAGAGCGTAGGGGTTCCGTGGAGATCTGTCTGCTGTTACTGCTGATGTAGCCTCAGGGATCATCAGGAGATGGGCCAGGTCCCTGGGACTCCCAGTGCACTGGGGCCTGAATCCCTACAACACTCAGGAAAAACAAGGACATTTCCCATTGCACAGCTCTGGTGCTCATCAGCAGGGACATAGATATGAAAATACTTCCTTGGGGGGCTGCAAAGTGCCCCCACTGCTGAGTGCAGTGAGATGGGGGATGTGCTCCAGCGTGGGTTTGGCTGGTGCTCTCCGGCTCCTCGGTCCCTGCCGGCTCCGTCTGCCCAAACAGGGGGGTTCAGGGGTTCACGGGGTCACGGAGCCGCCTGCCCCACTAATGAGGCCGGGCAGCCCCGGGGCAGCTCCCCTCTCCTGCCCTGCTCGGATTAGCAGCTGCCTGTCCCCAGCCCTAATTGAATTCTCTCCCCTTCACTTAATTCTCATGGATTTCTCGGCGCCTCCCCAGGGACCCATCCTGCCTAACTAGTTTAGGGCCAGCGATGCTGGTCAGAGCACGGCTGGCTCCTGGGGACGGGGGGAGAGTCCCCCACCTGGGGGGTACCTATGGCTGGGGTGGGGGCACCGATACTGCTGCTGGGCACCCCCTCCCCTGTGGACAGTTGGTTTCAGCTCCCCAAGAAGGGGCTCGTAGTGGTTGCTTTTGGCAAATAGGGATAATTTTCTGGCTTAAAGAAGGGTCCTGTGCATCCAGGGTGCTGGGAGCCCCCTTTTTTTACAATGACATTGCAGCTGAGCCTCCCCCATGGAACCCCACGGCTGGGGTTCACACCCACCTCCCAGCACAGCTGGTTCTGTGCTCTGAGCAACTCCCAGCTCCGCTCACTCCCTCTCTTTCCAGTGCTTTATTTTTCCCTTCCCCTTTTCCTTTCCTTCCCCTCCTCTTCCGATAGATCAAAGCCTCCGTCCGGCTCAGCCGTGAGCTGAGCAGGCCCCGCAGCAGGATGGGGGCACGGGCAGGCACAGTGCCCACACCCCTGGCTGCCAGCACCCCTCCTCGTGGCCTCCAGCCCCTGCCTCCCCCGCGGGGCTGGGAATAAGGCGCCTGGATTTGTCCCTTTTGTCTCGGCAGCCGTTGGGGAACAAGCAGCTGGCCTTCCAGCAGCAGCTCCTGCAGATGCAGCAGCTCCAGCAGCAGCACCTGTTAAACCTGCAGCGCCAGGGCCTGGTGAGCCTCCCGCCAGGGCAGGGCACGGTGCCCCTGCAGACCCTGCCCCAAGGTAAGGACCCCCACCTGGGGTGCCCCGCACGGGGGGGGCCCATGGCTGCAGATTCCCCTGCTCGGGGTGAGGGGGGCTGGGGAGGGGCTGTGGTGTTGAGCTGGGGTCTGATGGCATCAGCAGTCAGAGCTGGTGCAGGGTTGGGCTCCTGGGTTCCTTTGGCAGAGGAGTGCAGGACTGGGGCACCTCTTCCTCTGGCATAGGGGTGGCAGGGTGTGGGAAGAGGGGGTCTCCTCCCTTCTGAGAATCGCTCTCTGTGGGTCCCTGGGTGCTGAGAGTGCCTTGTTTGGGGCTCCCTGAAGGGGCTGTGCAGCCTCCCCTTGCCAGCACTGGTGTTATCGCTGTGCCTGGCTTTGGGTGATGGGTTCCCAGTGCTGGGCGAGGTCTGGGGAGCTGAGCTGTGCCAGGGGGCAGGGCAGGACGCTGTGGGTGCCAGGGGTTCTGCCCCGTGCCCCTGCTGACCCCGGGCTCTCTCTCCTGCCGTAGCCGTGTGCCCCTCGGACCTCCAGCAGCTCTGGAAGGAGGTCACGGCCACCCAGCCCGTCGAGGACAGCATTAAGCAAGAAGGTCTTGACCTCACCACCAACACCTCCAACTCTACCTCGTTTTCGGCCGCCAAGGTCTCGCCTCCCATTTCCCATCACCCTCTGCCCAATGGACAGAGCACCATGCACACGCCGAGAAGGGACAGGTAGAGCCGGGTCGGGCCCTGGCACTTTGTGTTTTTATTCCTGGAGAGGTGGAAGGGGCTGGGCTCTGTCAGCTGTGGGGTTGGCAGCAGGGCTGGGGTGGGTGAGGGGAAACTCTGCCTACCCCATCAACAAGTCCTGTCGCTATTTGGCTGCACCCATGTGCCCATGGAGGACAGTGAGCTGTCACTGTGGGGTCTCCTGTGGGTGCCTGAGGGCTGTCCCTGTGCACAGGAGTGCTGGAGCATCCCACTTACCCTGTCTCATGGCCCCTTTCCCTCTTGTGCAGCTCTTCCCACGAAGAGACCCCCGGCTCCCACCCTCTCTACGGCCACGGAGAGTGCAAGTGGCCTGGCTGCGAAACCCTCTGTGAGGACTTGGGACAGTTTGTCAAGTAAGTGTCCCCTTCTCGGGGGAGGTTTTCTTTTTGGAGAAGGGGACAACTCACACTCTGAGGCTGGGACAGAATGGAGCTGGTAGAGGGGAAGACTCTGGAAGTAGGTCCAGACACCCCAGAGTGTCTGCTCGGAGCTGGGGGTCCATATGCAGAAGGAGAGAACGCACCAGGGGTTGCTGCTGGAGTTGCCCCATCCCAGGAAGTGTCCAAGGCCAGGTTGGACAGGGCCTGGGGCAACCTGGGCTAGTGGAAGGTGTCCCTGCCCATGGCAGGAGGTGGCACTGGATGGGCTTTAAGGTCCCTCCCAACCCAAACCATTCGATGAGTCGATGGCTCCAGAGAAGGAGGGAGCCCGTGCAGGAGGCAGGAGCGGGCAGGAGCTGGCAGCAGGCGTGGGGGGCTCACAGCTCCCTCCTGGGGGGCGCAGGGGGAGCAGATGGCAGCGCGGGAGCCCCGCTGACACCGCTTGTGGGCTCCGGCGCTGACTGATTAACTCTGCTGTCGGAGAGCCCTCTGCCAGCGTCAGGGTCAAACAAATTGTTTTCACGCTTCGTCAGAGGTTTACTTAATTAGTTCATTTGCAATTAGATCTCTTTGTAGCCAGGATTTTTAGCAAAGACATCAGAAGGAACTGACGGGCTTTCTCGCTCCTTCCCCCGCCTCCCCGGCTGTCTGCTCGGCCGCGGCGCCGGGCGCGCCGTGCTCTCCATCGGCCAGGTTTGGGGTTCTACAGCCTGACCCTGCCCTCTGCCATGCCTCTGGCTCCAGTGGGAGCCCCCCTCGGACCTCACCAGCCTCCTCATTCCCAGGGAAGGAGCTGGCAGAGGCCTTACACGGGAGGATGAGGAGGGGTGAAGGCAGCCTGGGGAGATTGGGGTGGTGAGTGAGTGATTCAGGCTCCTGTGTCCTCCTTTCTCTGCCTCTGACTCATGGGTGAACCCAGATAATGCATCTCCTCCCACCTTGCAGGGCATGTTTGAATGGCACAGGGCAGATGAGCAAGCTCTGGTTTGGAAGCTGAAGCTGGAGTTGGCAGGGGATGTCCTGGGCTGGGTGACAGTGCCAGGAGAGCTGTGCTGTGCCAGCCAGGGCTGTGGGATCCCTGCATCCCATTTTCCTGCCCTCCGAGCCCAAGCTTCCCAAGGGACAGCCTCCCAAAAACACTGGGGAAGGGTTTCTGTCCCCTCTCTGCTAATGTGGGGACATGTCAGGGTGTGGGACAGGCAGACAGAAAACTTCCAGCTCCCAAAGGCCGAGCCCAGCTGGAGCATGAGCCTTGCCTTGAGTCTGAGCATCAGCTTCGAGCGTCCTCTGAGCACCAACTCCATGGAGCAGCTCAGAGAGCCCCAGTGTTGGGGTGGAAAGGGGCAGCATGGCCTTTGAGCAGGGGTTTATAAGGGTGAGGGTCAGTGGGAGATGTCTCTGTTCCCACTTGGCACAGCCCAGGCTCTGACAGCCTTTTCCCTGGAGAAGCAGCTGTGCCCTTGGTCTGCTGTGCAAGGAGAGGAGCGGGGCTGAGGCACCAGGGGCTTTGCTCACCAGGCTTGGCAGCTGGTCCCAGTTACCTGGCTTGTTTGTGCAAGTTGGGGCTGGAAGTCTCTCACAAGCAGCCGGGTGAGACTCCTGCTGTCCTCCACTTTCAGCCCGAGGGTGGAGAGGAGCTCCTGAGGCACCTTCTCCTGGGGGCATCCCCAGGCTGCTGCTTGGCTGGGTTTGGGGGCCAGGACCCCCACAAAGGCTGCTGGGGTGTCCCTGCCTCTGCAGCAAGTGGTGTTCCCAGGAGTCCTTCCCCTCCCCGAGGAGGAAGGAGAGCAGTGAGGACCAAAGGTCCTTCTGCTTCATAAACATAAAGCACCTCATAAACACAAGGCATGAAAATGGTAGGATGAGGAACACCCTGGAAATGCCACCTTCTGCCTTCGGGGGTTTCCTTAGAGGGTGTAAGTCAACCTCCATAATGACACCTTTGTCCTGGAAACCTGCTCCTCAGGTCCTCCTGGCACCTCCTGCCAGCAGCCTTCTCCAGGAAAATCCATGGGCTTCCATGGATCCAGTGGCTGCTCCTGAACACTGTGTGGCTGCCACAGGCAGGGCTGGGTGGGTATGGCCACCCTCCAGCCCAGGTTTGGGGAGGTGGCACAGCCTGGTTTGCTCAGTCACTTGTGTGCCTGTTTCCTTTCTGCTCATGCCACTTTGGGCACCAGTGCCAGAGCATCCCTGAGCAATTTACAGGTCAGGGCTGATCCCAGGTGTGGCCACGGCTGAGGGGGAGCATTTTGGGCATGTCCAGGCATAACCCTCTGTGTTCTCCTCCCCAGACACCTCAACACAGAACATGCACTTGATGACCGAAGCACGGCCCAGTGTCGAGTCCAGATGCAAGTGGTACAGCAGCTGGAGATACAGGTGGGTGCTGCCCCTGCCTCCATGGACACGGGGGTAAAAAGCCATCTCCTTCCCCCTCTGCACTCCATGCCTTGGCTGCTCTGCTCAGGGGGCAGTAGGGAGGTTGGGGACCGTAACCACCCACCTGGGGACTCATTTCAAACATCCTTCCCAGACAGAAATGCTGGCCCTGGGCTATGTCTGGGTGCAAATCAAGCCCTGGGCAAATCTCAGTCTGGTTCCCCCCATTCCAGCATCCCTGTGATGGGGCTGGAGGAAAGGACGAGCCACCCCTCCTGCCCAAAGTGTCCCTGTGGGTACAGGGAGATGCCACAGATGTGGAAGGCACGTGCTGCCAGGAGGGTTCATGCCCACAGGTGGGACATGAGCTGTGCCACCTCCGTGGGAGCTACAGGGCCACTGGGATCCTTGGAAATCAGGCCACTAATTTTGGTGGCTGAGCATGGTCTGTGGAGCCCAACTTTGGGGCACTATTTTTGGAAAGGCAGTTCTTTAAATAGAGCCTCTCGCAGCATCTCTGGCTCCCAACGTGCTGTGCATAATTCGGTTAATGGAGAAGGGAGGGGGGAAGGGGGAGGAAATGGGGAGTTTTCATCCCGGGACTTGAAAGAGGGACGGGGCAGGGGTCTGTCAGGGGGTCAGTCACCAAGACCCCCATGGTGTGATAGTGCCTGGGTGCCTGGCTAGGGCTGGCAGGAGCTCGGGGTCGTGTGTGTGTGACCACAGGGTGCACTGGCCCAGGGGACAGTGGGGTGTGATGTGGGGCACCCTTGGGAGCCTCCACCCTGAGACACAGCAGCACAGGGGGAGCCTGCAGCCTCCTGGGTGATCCCTGCAATCCATCCTGCTCCCCAGCCCTCGCCAAAGCGAGAGGTTGAAAGCAATTACTGGGGCTTAAAGAGGGGAGGGGAAGGAAGGGGGGGGAAAGAAAAGCTGAAGGGCGAGCAGAGCTGTGTGTGCAGAGAGGAACCTGCCACGGAGCCACCAATTATGAAGTTTTGAGCGCGGAGCTCCCGCTGTGCCGGCGCGGAGCGTCTGCATCACGAGGGGAGACCTGTCAGCTCTAATGAGCACCACGACAGCACAGAAGCATCTGAGCTGCTCCAAACTTGCAGCAAACTCCGCTCTGGCTCCTGCCTTTAACTCCTTCCTCGCCCGGGCCCAGCGCCTGCCCAGGGATGGGGCTCGGCTGGGGGGAGCTGGTGGCGCGCGGGGAGGTGGCCGAGCCCCGAGCTTTGAGGGTCATGGTGGAAAGGGAAGGTGACGGGGAGAGAGCGGGTGTCAGATCCCATCACCTGCTCCGGGCTCAAAATCTCTCCTGGTGCCACAGTGAATATTTCACCCTTCTCCGCACTCCGGGGAGTAAACAGGAGGGAGGGCGCAATTAAAGCGATGTTGGGCGTCCGGGTGGATGGATGGAGGGGTGGGTGGGTGGTCAGGGAGCTGCTGGGGAGCAGGAGGAGGGCGAAGGGGACAGGGACGGCGGGCACCGGCCACGGGGATGAGAGCACCCGGGAGGGAGCGTGAGGGCTGTGGTGGGAGGCCTTGCTGGTGAGTGGCAGCATGGAGGGATGGGAAAGGACTCCCTTTCACCAGAGGTTTTTCATCTAATTGCACACATGGAGCTGGAATGGCCCCCATGCTCCTCACAGTGGGTGCTGCGGCCCCCATGGAGCCACAGCCCCACTGGGGCTCTCAGGAACCAGCATCAGGCAGGAGGTGGCACCTGGGGGACACGGAGGGTGCTGCCTGCCCAGACCATGGCTGGGGGCTCATTGACAGCTCCTCCAGGCCACGGGCACCTCCATGGTGAGTTGGGCACTGTCTGACCATCTCCCTCCTTGCCTCCCACAGCTGGCCAAGGAGAGTGAGCGCCTCCAAGCAATGATGGCCCATCTTCACATGAGACCTTCAGAGCCAAAGCCTTTCAGCCAGCCTGTAAGCGTGAGTCCCCTTCCTGCCCTCTACGTCCCCACAGCCGCCCCCTCTTCTCCCCTTCCCCCTCACTGCTGTCCCCTCCCTGCCCTCTGCATGGTCACCACTGGATGGGCTCCATGGGATGGACTTTCTCCATCACACACAGTCTGGTCCCTTGTGCTGGTGCACATCAAGCAGGAGGGAAATGCAGCCTGTGTCAGGGTGTTGTGCTGCTCCAGCAGCTCTGGCATGGAGTGGATGCATCCAGGCCTATAGGTGCATCCCCATCCCTTGGTTGCATCCCATCCCTGCCAAGCCCAGCAAGTGTCCCCCCTGTGAGCCCCTCCCTGCCTGCTCTGGGGCATGAGCCAGCTCAGCCCTCCCCAGGTCCCGGTGGAAGGGGGGCTCTCCCAGCCCCTGCCTTCCCAACCACCCATCCTCCCTCCCCGCTGTCTGTGCAGCTGAACCTGGTCTCCAGTGCCACCCTCTCCAAGAGCACTTCCGACACGTTCCCCGATGGTTTACCTCATCCCCCCACCTCCGCCACGGCGCCCATCACCCCCCTGCGGCAGGGCCCCTCCGTCATCAGCTCTTCCACTTTACACAACGTGGGGCCCATCCGCAGGCGGAACTCGGAGAAGTTCTGCACCCCAATATCTTCAGGTGAGCTGCGGGGTGGGGCTCAGCACCCTGCACGGTGCAGTCCCTGCGTCCCAGAGTGGGTCCCTTCACCCCTTGCCCCCTCCCTTTCTTGTCTCCCCCCCCCAGAACTTGCACAGAATCACGAGTTCTACAAGAACGCCGACGTCCGGCCGCCCTTCACGTACGCGTCGCTCATCCGGCAGGTCAGTGGCTCCGTGGGGTCCAGCTCTGCACCCCGAGACCTGCCTGTGGGGCACCTCGGGCACAACTGTGCTCTACCCCATCCTCTCAGTCCTGGGGGAGCCCCCATACCCACTGAACCCCCAAGTTATTCCCCTCGGGCCTCACCATGGGCCAGGTGTCAAACCCTAGTGGGGCATCCTGAGTGATGCTCTGTCCCCTCTCTGGTTCCCCAGGCCATCCTGGAGACCCCCGACAGGCAGCTAACGTTGAATGAAATCTATAACTGGTTCACACGGATGTTTGCCTACTTCCGGAGGAACACGGCCACCTGGAAGGTGAGAGCAGCCCTGCTTGGCACCATGGCCTCACCCCATCACACCTGGGCTCACCCCATCACACCTGGGCTCCCCCCATCCCACCCAGACTCCCCCTATCCCACCTGGACTCACCCCATCCCACCCAGACCCACCCCATCCCACTGGGGACTTCCTACTGCAGGAGATGCTCCAGCTTGTGTGGGCACCTCTGGTAAAGGACCAGTTCATTGCACAGCTCTGAGATGGTGCAGATGATTTTATGGATAACTCCCCCATTTTCCCTCCCCAAAATGCATCCCTGGTCTGTGAGGGCACATCATCCCTGTGCTGTAAAATCCTGGGCTTTTCTGTGGAGCTGAGGCTGGAGGAGAAGGACAGAGACAAAAGAGACACTTGAAATAGCAAAGAAGGTTAATGACAACCTGGGGGCAGGTGACTCTGAGGGACGAGGTGGCTGGGCCTCAGTGGTGGCCGAGGGTGCAGGTGCTGGTCCAGGGGGATGGATGAAGAGTGGGGGTGGCGGGGGGACCATCAGCAAGGGGAACTCCCGTGCCAGACCCCAAGCAGGTACCTGTGCCCATCATGTCCCTTCACCCAGTGCACGGTGCTGTACAGGCAGGTACTGAAAAGTTTTTGTCACTGAGGAGCCATTTGTCACCAGCCTGGGCTGATGGAGGTGAATTTGGGGGGCAGCACGTGGGTGCTGGGGCTGCTTCCCCCACGGTTATTTAGAAATTGAGAGCTGAGAAAACACATCTCAGAGTAGCAGGGAGTTGTGGAAGGAGCAGTTCTGTGATTCAGTTATTGCCTCGGCCAGGGAAGTTTTATTTATTTATTGTTTCCTGCTGCACGTATTTAGCGAGACACAGCTCAGCTCCCTCCTGCTCAGGGCAGCAAGGAGTGAAGTGGCAGAGGGACCCAGTTTAAAATAAAAATAATTAGAATCAGCGAGGTGCAAGCGAGATGGAGCATTTTGAGAGGGTTGAGGAGGAGGAGGAATCGGTTCTCCCAGAACCAGGGCCCCCGTGTGTTGCTGTGGCAGATCTGAGCTGGGATCTGCAGAAAACTTTCGGGTGGATATCAGGCAGTTTGGCTCCCCAGCACTCTGGGTGGGCCCTGCCTGTGGCACGGGAGGAGGGTGGTGGGATGGAGCTGGGCAGGAGCAGCGGGTGCTGGGGCAGTTTTGGGGCTGGCCCCGGGCTGTGTGGGTGTGGAGTGCCCCTCGCTGCACACGGGCAGCACTGCAAGTGCACCATGAGTGTCACTGGCCACTGCCACTGCTGCCACACCATCACCACCACTGTCACCACCACTGCCACCACCACTGCCACCACCCCGGCTCGGGGACACCCCACACTGGGGACACAGTGGGCAGCAATGGGGAGCACTGGGGCAGAGCCCACTGCAGCCATCACTGCTCCCAGGACTGTCCAGGGCAGCACTTCACCTGCTCTGTGCCTCAGATTCCTCGTCTCTGGAATGAGATAGTGGCAGGTGAAATGTCTTTTTCCCACCTTTTTATTAGCTGAAAGGGATAAATCTTTTGGGAGGTTTTTTGCGGCTTCCCCGCACCCTGTGTTACCAAGGGCAGAGTTGGAGAAGGGCATCTCCCAGCCCTTCTGCCTCCCTTTTTTTTTCCCTTCATTTTTCCCTGTTCTATCACCAAAAGGGATGGCAGGAGATTAAAAAGAGATGGAGGGGGGGATACTTCCCTTTATAACTTCCAGTGTCCAAGGTCAGGCGTCTTCTGAAGGACTGGGATACACAGGAAAAAATTGTGTATTTGCTCTCCTTGAAAACCACCATTTCTGCTGCAGCTTCTCCCTCATCTCCTGGAGCTCCCCTGGGGTGGGACAGGGGTGCTGGGGACCAGGGTGGGTGCCCCATCCCCACAGAAGGGGGGACCCACGGGGAGCCCCCCACACAGCCCAGGGAGTGGGTGGAGGGTGTAAAGCAAACATCATTAGAGAGGAGAGATGAGAAGCAAACAGAGCAGCCGGGTCTGGCTCTGAACAAATACTCTGTCAAAATACAAAAGCCACGTTGGGCTGAGGCACCATGGGGGTGAATCCCGTGCCATGGGGGCTCACCTGGCACCTCCTCTGTGTCCTGGGCACAGCACCCTGCCCCACCCAGCCCAGGGATGGGGCATCCCAGGCTCTGAGGATGCTGAGCCACATCCTGCCTGGATTTATTTTACCTCCACTTGAGCCTGTGGCACATCCTCACCCAGGTGCTTCGGAGCAGGGGGTTGTCACCAGGGAGAGAGGGGGAACATGGGCACTGCTGGGCCTGTGTCTCTGTGGGCAGGGAAGGTTCTGCTTTGCCACACTCGTGGCTGCAGTCAGGGCATTGCTTGGACCAGGAGTCCCCGGCACATGGAGGAAGGAGGGAGGGGAGCGTGGGCAGGATCCCACAAGGGAGGGATGTCCTGTGTTTGCTCACCAGGGCAGTGGAAGGCCCCAGCTCTGGCTGGACTTCAGACCCCAGGCAGGGGATGGTGTGAGGACAGAGTGGGGGACAGAGCCTTGTCCTGCTCCCCATGGATTTCAGGGTTCTTGGAATTCCAGGTCCCTGGGATGTCTGTCTGCACTGTGCAGCCCGGCCCTGGGAGATGCCAGCATGGGGTTTGAGGCTGAGTGGTGCCTCACAGCAGGACATGGCCCAACTGGAGCGTGTCCCTTTGGGTGACAATAGCTCTGAGCTGGAACCCCAGGACCTGGCTTCAACCACGTCCCCCGATCTGTGGGGTCCTGCAGGGGTTCCCCCCCAAAAATCACATCAGACAGGGCTGACGGGGCCCAAATCTGCTTCGCCAGGAGCCCTGAGAGCTGCTTACAAAGTTTCCCCTTTGGACTGTGCTCTGCCAAAGGGCCAGAGGTGCCAGAGCCCGGCCCTGCTGCCTGTCACCGTGTCACCCAGCACCGGGCACCGCGGCTGGAGGGGGCGTGGGTGGGGGGCAGGGATGGGTGGAGGACAAGGGAAGAGCCCAGCTTTGTTTGTTTTTCTCCTTAAATGAGAAGCAAAAGGGGTGACGGTGCCATCTGATGAGTCTCTGGGCACTCTGGCACTTGCGGGTGCGGGGGGGGCTCAGTCCTTGTGTCTCCTCTTGCCTTGTTGTGCTGCCCAGCTCCTTTGTTTATACAGCCCCCGTTCGACCTTTTAAATTGCTGTTAATGTTTTAGCGTAACGAATTAGTCTCTCATCACGAATCAGGACTCGAAATAAAAAAAAAAAAAGAGAGAAAAAAAAAAACCCTCCGAGGCCAACTTCCTGAAATTGGGGTCATTCTCATTTGCAAGGCAGAGAATCTGAGAACCTTAATGCAAGGAAATTTATTCAAAGGCAGAGCCCCGGCGTGATTAGGCCCTTTGTAATTATAGCTCGGAGAGATTCCACTCCAGCCTCCTGCCTCCCTCATGGATTAGCAAGTGAGTCGGAAAAATACACAGGATTTAATTAGAGGCAAATTAAAATTGGTAATGAAATAGGGGCAGTAGCAAATGGCAGGGAGTTGGAAGGGGAAAAGGGAGCTGGTATCTCTCGGGGCTGTGCTGTCTGCCTACGTGTGTGTCTCTTTATTTTACATTTAGAAATGTAAAGATGGTTGATGTAAAGAAGAAAGGGAGGGAAAGGACCAAAACGGGAGGGAGGGGGAAAGGAAAAGAAAGGGAAAGATTAGCTGGCTTTGCCAAGCAGAGAGGGTGGTTCTGCTCCCAGTCCTTGCTGCTCTCACTTGTCCCATACTGTCCCCCCTTCCTCAGCATCTGGCCAAGGTCCTCAAAACAGGGTCGTGTCCCACGTGAGGTTTGGGGGCTCAACAACTCAACCCCCTCAGTGCTGGTGGGGTGGGGGAGCTCTCACAGCAGCTTGGGTGGCTTTGGGGAGTGTTGGGGTGGCCAGGACAGCCCGGAGCTGTGGGGACCTGGCTGAGGAGGAGGATGGTGAGAAAGAGGAGGGTCTGGGCAGTGGGATGAGGGTCATGCCACTGAGCTCCTGCCCCCTCTGCCCACAGAACGCCGTCCGCCACAACCTGAGCCTGCACAAGTGCTTCGTGCGCGTGGAGAACGTCAAGGGAGCCGTGTGGACCGTGGACGAGCACGAGTACCAAAAGCGAAGGCCACCAAAGATGACAGGGTGGGTGCTCCTTTGCCATGGACACAGCTGTGCTCACACCTGGCCCTGCTGCCAGTGTCCCTGTCCCCAGGCTGGCAGCGCTCAGCACTGCATCCTTCTGCTCTCTCTCTTCCTGCAGGAGTCCGACCTTAGTCAAAAATATGATTTCAGGACTCGGTTACGGAGCACTTAATGCAAGTTACCAGGTAAGGACCCCGTCCTGTCCCTGCCTGGGACACGGGGGCACAAAACCCCTCCACGGTTCCGTTTCATCAGGAATTGCAGTGAGGGACAAGGGGGATGGGTTCAAACTGAAATAGGGGAAATTTAGGTTAGAGATACAAAAGAAGTTCTTCCCTGTGAGGGTGGTGAGGCCCTGGCACAGGTTGCCCAGAGAAGCTGTGGCTGCCCCATCCCTGGAAGTGTTCAGGGCTGTGTTAGAGGGGCTTGGAGCAACCTGGGCTGGCGGAAGGTGCCCATGCCCATGTCAGGGGGCGGAACTGGTGATCTTTGAGGTCCCTTCCAACCCAAACCATTCTGACTGTGTCATGCTCTGTGCTCTCCGTTGCAGGCTGCACTGGCAGAGAGCAGCTTCCCACTGCTCAACAGCCCCACCATGATCAACACCAGCTCGGCCAGTGCCATGCTGCACGTGGGCCACGACGACGTCAGCAGCACCGTGGAGCAGGTCAACAGCAACGGCAGCAACAGCCCACGCCTGTCCCCACAGCAGTACAGGTCAGCCTGGGTGACATGAGGGACGGTGCTGGCGGGGGGCACTGGGGTGCTGGAGGGTTTGGAGCTGAAGGATGGTGACACATTGGGCACCGGGAGCTGCTCATTGCTTCCCATGGCTCCTGCCCCCTGGGTGAGGAGGGTTTTGGACCAAGAGCTTTGTGGGGTTGTGGCTGGGGGGACCAGGCCCCGAGGCTGAAGGCTTCCCCCCCGCAGCCACCCAGTGCATGTGAAGGAGGAACCAGCCGAGGCGGAGGACGACAGCAGACCTGTGTCACTCATGGCCACCACCAACCAGAATGTGACGATCCCCGACGACAGGGACCTGGAGGAGGAGCTGCCAGTGGAAGACTTGTCCTAAGGACTCCTTCCTCCTCCCCACCGAGGGGCAAACCCTTCCCACCCTCCCGGCCGGAGACCAAGCGACGCCCCCACCTCCCCAAGGTGACCTTCGGCGTTAACCCGTTCTTTAAAGGCACTTCCACAAAGCAAAGGGGTTTCCTTGGGGCAACAACCTGTTGCTGCCGGCGCGTCCCTCACGCTCCCACTGCCCCGCGCTGCAGCCGCTGACTGACCGACCCCGCTGCAGGCACGTCCCGCAGCACGAGAGGCAGAAACCCAAGAGCTGGACTTCTGCTCCCCTCCTCCCTTGGTTAGTGACTGGTGAACGAGGATGGTAGGTTGTTTCTGTCCGAAGTGGTCCCTCCTTCCCCCCCCGTGCACAGGGGAGGCACCTCTGTCCCCTCTCCCCCGCGGTGCTCGGCTGCCTGGTGGGGCTCCAGCCCCCGAGGGACCCCTCGGGCCCCCGCTGGGTTTTGCACTAGGAGGGACTGTGGACTCTGCGCTGCCTCCACCCAGCTTTGGGGGAAGAAACAGCAGAAACGGGGCTGAGTCCTCTGCCGTGCTCTGGATGTTGGGCTTGGTTGTCTCGAAGCTGGGGAAGGACAAGGACCAGCACGTCAGTGGGACAGGGACCCCTCTGCCTTGTCACCTCTGGCCAGTTGCTAAACTGCCTGGCAAGCAGAGCGGCCTCCCCAGGCTCCTGCCCTCCACGAGCTGGTTCCTGGCACCCAGCAGTGCTGACAGTCCCCAGCCTCCTGCCAGTGCCAGCAGCAAGGACACGGCTCCCCCCATCCTGCTCCATGTGCCTGCAGTGGGTGACACCTCCCAGCCCACCTGGGGATGGCCAGTGGCCCAACTTCGACTTCAGGGAAAGGCTCCCAGCCCCCTGCACGCCCTGTTCCACCTCCAAAGCCGGGGCTGGGTCTCAGTGGAGCAGGAGGGCAGCATCCCCCACCACCGAGGGCACCTGCAGAGGAGCTGGGGGTCATCCCATCCCGCTGGAAGCAAAGCTGAGCCTGGTGGATCCCCGTGGTGGCCCAACCTGGCCATGGCCCCCAAGCCAAGCCTGTTGCAGGGGGGCTCCTGCTTTCATCTTTTCTTTTCCTTATCCTTTTGTGTGCGTCCAGATGGGAAGATACCAAAAGATTTCTAGAGACAGAAGGTCCGTAGTTCAGGTGAACAGATGGTATTAATGCCAAAAAAAAAAAAAAATGTTAATAATAATGAGAACAACACAACCAAACACCCCTCTTCTCCCTGCTCTTTCTTTCTGGGGTGATGATGTGGGTACCCAGTGCCAGCCTCCTCCTGGCAGGCAGCGTGGCATCCCCAGTGCCCTGTGCTAATGCCAAAAAAAAACACCTTCCCTGGGGAGCAGCACCTTCCCTGGGGAGCAGCACTTTCCCTGGCACAGCCAGGCTGGCACTGGCTGTTCTGGCACACAGTGGGGTCTTGAGGGACTTGCTGTGATGGAAGTGGGGCTGCTCTCATTTTTGAGCCCATCCCGGGGCTCTCCCAGAGCGATCCCAGGGCTGCTCTGCCCCTCCCAGTCCCTGGTACTCCGGGATGAGACACTGGGGGGCTGTGTCACCCCATGGGACACGGGGCTGACACCCTGGGAACAGCACTGAAAATGCAGCACACAGCTGTGGGTCATGGGGGGGTTGTGTTTATCTGTCCCAGCGTCACCTCTGTGACCTCCCCAGGGGGCTCCTGGTGCTGTGGGGTGTCCCCAGGGCGAGGCCTTACCTGACTCATCCTTCTCACTGCCTGCAGCATCCTCCATACCCAGGTGGCTGCAGAGAAGGGGGGTCCCTGGCTCCCCCCTTCAGCCGGGGTGAGGCTGAGCAGAACCCCCCACCCCAGCCGT
Source organism: Pachyramphus minor (assembly GCA_013397135.1). Classification (NCBI taxonomy): domain Eukaryota; kingdom Metazoa; phylum Chordata; class Aves; order Passeriformes; family Tyrannidae; genus Pachyramphus; species Pachyramphus minor. The sequence continues at coordinate 368,674 of VYXB01003129.1, read as the reverse complement.
GTTCCCCTGTGCCACCCTCTGTGTCACCCCCCGTGTCACCCCCTGTGTCACCCCCTGTGCCACCCCGGCCCTGTCCGAGGTTGCCTCGGGGAGCAGCGCCCACCCGGGGGGTGCCAGAGCCCAGTGGGGCTGTTAACGGGGGTCACCGGCACCCCCCTCCCGCCTGGGGCTGCGGGGGGACCATTTGCCATTCCCAAATCCGGGGTTTTCCCTGCTCC
>VYXB01003129.1:349343-360175 GCA_013397135.1 Pachyramphus minor | reverse complement strand
TGGGTGGGTCGCAGGGGGGGATGTGGCTGGGGGGGTGCGTGTAAGCAGGTTTTGCGGGGGGAGAACGTACGGTGGAGGGTTTGTGTGCGTGTGACCGTGAGCGTGCACGGCTGTGTGGAGCTGAGGGTGTGTTGGTGCCCCTGACAGTGTGTTCATGTCCGTGTTTGTGCGAGTGCAGCAGCTGCCGGGACCCCGCGGGGACTTTACAGCACAGACTCTCCAGCAGTTTCTGTAACGGGGCCAAGCGCTCGGAGCGAGTCAAACACCCCCCGCCCGAGGGATGGGCGGAGGGGCTGGGGGCTGCTCTGCAGCGGTGGGGTGCAGGGGGGCAGGATCAGGCTGTGGAGAAGTGGATGGAAAAGTTTGGGGAATCCTCGCTTTTTCCACGGGGCAGAGCTGAGCCCCCTGGAGCCCCTCTGGGCAGTGTGGTGGCTCTGCCCGGGTCCGTGCTCAGTCCCTGCCAAGGCTCACGTGCAGAAATGGCATTAACAGTCCCAACGAGAGAGGGGAAAAGCAGGAGGCTGTTGGTGATGGTGGGACACGCCGTGGTGTCTGTCAGGCCAGACACAAAAGGGGCCAAATCCACACCAGGACCATCTCCCGCATGCTGAGTGGGACAAGGGAGCACTGGACACGGCAAAGTGCAGGATCCAGCACAGCTGGACCAGTCCCGTGTTGGCTTTGGCCTGGAGCACGGCTGGGCCCGAGTTTTGGAGAATACATCCTCTTGTTCTCTTCCCCCCTGCTCTTCCAGCTGTGTGCCGCAGGCTCCGCTTCCCGGCTGAGCTCTTGTGCTGCTCTGAGCTGCGTCCCGGGGCCCAGGCAGCTGCAGGGGCTCTGTGGGACTGATTTCCCTGGATTTCCTTCCATTCGCTTTCCTTTCCAGGTGGGAAATGGTGAACTGTTAATGCACAGCCCTAGTGCAAAAAGCTTTTGCATGGGAACTTGCCTCGAGCCTGGGTCAGGAGGATTGCTGTGCACAGCTACTGTACTGTCAGTTGGGGGATACTTTAAAAAGTAGTTTAAAAATCTGATAAATGTATTGGGGAAAATGTTGTTGGAGCTTTTCTGCGTTCCCTGTGGCTGCACAGGAGCTGTGTATGTAGAGTGTGGTTAAAGTCCCAGTTGTACTGGTGTCCTGAGCAGGAGTGGTGGGACCCAGCCAAGGTGCCTGGGGGCATCCATGAGTGCCCAGTTCGGTGTGCCCATGTTGGAGGTGTGGCACCCCCATCCCAGAGCAGCCCTTAACACACCCTCCCCTTCCCCAGCTCCTCTGAAGGGGATTGTGGACCCAGTGTGTGAACTCAAGCAGAGCTGGACCAACTCTGCCTCCTTTAGACCCTTCTTTTGCAGCATGGGGAGGGCAAAGGGGTCTCCAGAAGACCCTCAGCTTCCATCTGACCAAGCTCCAGGGGCTACATTTCGTCCTGAGAGAATATCCCCATCCTGCCTCAGAGGGCAGCTCTGTGGTGGCACATCTCGACTCCTTGCTCACACCACTCCTTTCTTTGTTTCTCTGTTTTTGGGGGGATGACTGCCCTCGGTGCTGCTGGGCCCCGTGACGGTCGGGTGCAGAGCCCTGATCACTTGGGCAGCAGCCAGAGCCTCGGTCACGCACCGCTGAGCCTGGGAATCTTCTCTCCATTCCCTTTCTGAACCTTTGCAAACCAGACCAGCTCATTTGGAAACATCAAGGCTCTGGAATAAACAGGGAAACTGAGGTGCCAGAGCGGTTTGGCCCCAGTTAGTGTGTGATGGGCAGGTCGGGTTGGTTTTGCTGTGCTTGGTGCTATTTCCCAGCCTGAGCAGAAGTTTATTTCCCGGAGTTTGTTCCTTGGCGTCTCTGGAGATGGGCTGGGTGCCATCCCGGCCTCCTCCCACCCAGGAGGGACGGGGACACAGCAAACCAAAGCCTTGAAATAGCCACAGGTAGTTTGCAGAGGAGCCGGGAGAGAAGAGGTGACCGTCTGCCTGGAGGGGATGAGGGGTAATTACTTTTCAGAGGAATTAGCAGAAAACAGGAGAAAAACAGAAAGATTTTTGGCTGATGAGATTATCCTTCTTTCACAGGGAGGAAAAGACAAGAAGAACAGGGACAGCAGGACAAGCTCTTTCCTCATGGAGAGCAAACCCATGTAAAGACAGTCGAGGCAAATCCATCCCCAGAAGCAAAACCTATCCCTTGGGTTTGACTCTGCTCATTCCCACCTCCCTTCCTTCCCTTCCCAGCAGGACATCTGCTGTGTGGGACCACCACCCCAGCCCCTCCATGTCCCCCCTTTTTGTCCCCTCTCCGTGCCTGTGTCCCAGCGTGGGGCTGGCAGCTCTGTGTGTCGGTGCTCGGAGCCAGCCCGGGATGGGACATTCACACGCACTTTTTTCCCTTTAATTCTTTCTGCCTGTTCCCAAGGATTTTGCCCCGAGGTGTAACAGGAGGCCAAAAGCTGTTATGTGCTCAGCCCTAACAATGCAGCATTCAGACCCAAAATACCGGGGTGTGGGGGCCTGCACGAGGGTCTGTCCCCCCCTCGGGGGGCTGAACACCCACGGGTGCCCCGGGCAGGAGCTGGTGCCACTGTCAGTCAGGCACCCATTACTGTGACTGTCCTGCACTGGGACAGGGGTAGGAACAAAGGGAACCCCCTCCAAGGTCAAAAGAAAAAGATCTTTGCTTGTCTTAACACTGATTTAAATGCAGGGTTGCAGAGTTGTACACAGGCACCTTCAAAGTGCAAAGAATCCCCCCCAAAAAGCCCTAAAAGAGACAAAATGATTTTTTTTTTTTAACCCCAGATAAAATCTTTTTGCACTAAAGGTTCGATTCTTGGTTTTCTTTCAGAGATTCTCGTCAGCCTGTGAAAATGCTTCGTTTGTGTTTTTCCTTTGAACAACAACAAAACTTAGCAAAAAAAAAACCAACCTCAAAACAAAACAACAACAACAACAAAAAACCAAATGCCAAACAAAAAAAGGCAGATTCCTGGCTTTTCTCAGTCTTTCTGGGTTTGTGCAAAACAAAGCAGGGCCTTCGGGCTGTGCCGCCCCAGCGTCCTGCTCCAGCTCCTGATTGAATTTCCTTGGAAAGCTCCTGCTCGAGCTTAGGAGTTGCAGAAACCCAAGCTCTCCTCGGGGCGTTTGCTGGAGTTCTGGTGATGTTCCCCAGATCTCTGCCTTGCCCAGAACAGCCTCCTGTGGGATGGGCACCAGGCACCCCTGGGATGAGCCACATCCATCCCTGCTGGTCTGGCAGCCCCTTCCCATCTCCCCCCACAGGGTGCCAGGTTGTACCAGTGGAAATGAGTTTTTACATTGCAGCAGTGATGGGATAATTGGGATTTTTTTTCCCAAAAAATTCCAGTCTTCACCCATCTCTCTGATCTTGAGCTGCCTCGTGGGATTTGTGTTTGGCTTGGGGGGAAGGTTCTCTCCTCTGTCCTGTGTGTCCTGGGAAGTGGGCAGGAGCTTTGGCAAGTGCTTTCACCCCAGTCCCCTCCTGTGTCAGGGTGGGTTACAGGAGCTCCAGCTCCTTCCCCCAGGGGAGGACAGGGCTCACCTGGCTGCTTTTGCTGCCAGGCTCCATCTCCGTGGGACGTTTCTTTGGGCAAATCCCATTTGTGTGCCTCGGTTTCCCCTCCGGCCTGAGCTGTGCTGAGGTTGTTTCTGCCCAGAGCTGCAGCTGAGCCCCTGGAAAATACCTGGAGCTCAGGTAAGGTGTGATGGGCCCTGGGTTAAAGACAGGGATGAAAGGGGCTGCACAAGTGCAAATTATCATCCTTGTTAATAATGATGTCCAGCAGCTCCCGTTGATCCGCTCCTCAATTAACTTTTTTTAAGGACTCTTAGCAGGGGGAGAGACACAAGTTTTCCCTGGCAGGACCTGTGCTGGTTTAACCCCAGCAGGTTACACAATTACTGGACTGGCTTGGTCCTTAATTACTCTCTCCATAATTTTCCCCAGCACAGCTCCTTGCTCTGTAATTCCCAGAATCTCCTTGGATGTGATAGGCATCTCCTTAGCAGCTTTCCAGGGTTCAGGGATAATTGCTTTTCCTTAAGGACACCCAGGATGCCACAGGATTTCCTCCTGCACCCTTCCTCCACGCCAGGCTCCCGTGGCACAGGGTTGTTCCATCCTTTGAGGGGTTGTTCCATCCTTTGAGGGGTTGTTCCATCCTTTGAGGGGTTGTCCTGCCCCAGGGAACTCCGAGCTGGCACAGGGCTGCTCAAAACCAGTGGAAGTTGTCTCAGTCCCAGGCTGGGTCTCCATGCTTTTGTTTTCCCATCATTTTCCACCACTCCTTGGCCCCACAGTGAGTTTGGGATGTTTTATGTTGCTCTTTGGGTGAGGCAGAGCCCAGGCCTGAGGCTGAGAGAGGAAAAGAAGAAAGAAACCTGGCCCTGCTGGTCTGGTTGGTGTCCTGGGAAGTTGTGTTGTCCCTGGCCTGTAGTTCAGGCTTAGAGATTCCTTCTTCCCTTGCAGCTCCAGTTCCAAATGCTGCCCTAATATGTATAAAAATATATATGTTAAATCTGTTCTTCCTGCATAAGTTATAGTTCCTCCCCAGTGCTGCAGTGACAGAAGTGCTTCTTGCAGTGATTTTGGTTTTTTCTTCTCGAGGGTCACTGTTGTCACCCAGCTCTGGAGTGGGAGCAATTCTTCCATGGATTTGGTTGCTGCCTCCTTGGGAGGAGCTGGATGGGTCAATGAGGACCTTTGGGTGATGGAATTTGTAGGGACACTTTGGCACAGGGTCTGTGCCCCAAACCTGGAGTCGGCGTTTTGTCACCGAGGTCAAACTCCGAACACAGATGGACTGGATGGACGCTGGTCCTGACCTGTCTGGCCCAAAATTCCTCCCTTCCTACCCACCCAGAGGCTATAAATAACAAATAACAACAACTCCCAGGCTGCTGAGCTATTTGGGGTTTTGTGGGTTCTTTTGCTTTGTTTTGCTTTTTTGCATTTAGGAAATAACTTTTCATAGAAACCACTTTATTTTTTTGTTTGTTTTTTTGACCGAATTCCTCATTGTCCCAGAACTGAACTGTTTATCCAAAGCACTGCCCAGGTGAGCAGAGAGACACTGGGGCAAAGGCTTTCTGGGAGGGAAGCAAAGATGTACTGGGTCTGACCCAGCCATGCTCCAGTGCTCTGGGCATCTCTCCTCCTTCCCCTCCCACCCTCCTTTTCCTTTCCCTGAGTATCATAGAATCTGAGAATGCTTCAGTGCATTAATTTCAGACTGAATGTAAATAAGCCATTTGGATTTTTCCCAGTTGAGCAAACTTTCAAACCAGAATTTTGCTTTCCTCTCCTCCAGCCTGGCTCGTGGGATTGGAAGGATTTGCTTCAGTGCCGTCTCTTCTGCACTTGAAACCACTTAATCAGGCTCTAAAATACCCCTGGAATAGGTCAGACAGGCACCTGATTGGGCCAGGCAGCGCATACAGAAAACCAAGAGAGATTACACGCTCATTTTATCTGCATAAAAAAGATTAGAAAGCTCCCAAACCAAATACTGCTGCATGTTGTTCATGGCAAATGCCTCCCTAGACCGTCTCTGTGTCTCTGTCCAACATTACCTGGTCCCTGTCCAGCCATTCCCGAGGGATTAAAGGGAGAGAAAGGGGGAAGGGAGGATCTCCTGAGAACCTCCCCGCTGGCAGGAGTCACATCCCATGGCATTAGATTTGGATGCTCCTCAAGAGCTCAGATGTGGATCCAGATGTGTTGAGACCGTTCTCCCTCCCTTTTGGTCGACACCACCTAAGGCAAACATCTGCCTTGCCAAAGAGGTGGGATTTGCTTCCACATTCCCCAGCCCCAGCCTGTTTTCAGCTCCGTGTGTTGGAGGCATTTTCCTTCCTGTGCTGTGTCTCTCTGGCCTTGGGCAGTGGGGATGGGGAAAGTGCCACGTGGGGCATGTGTCCATCCATCCCCTGCCACCAGATTTCCTCCCTTCGAGCCAAAGGCAGTTGGGAGGAAGACAAATGAGACCCCAGGAGCTGGGCAGAGCATCAGCTACAGCTCAGGAACGCTGAGCAGCAGCCATGGGACAACCTGGGTGGGTTTGACCCAAAACCATGGCTCTGGCCTTGCATCTTCCCACATCCTGTGAGCTTTCCCAGCTGGGGGTCTGGGCACTACAGCCAGCTGGGAGAAGGGGATCCAGAGGTCCCTGGGAGCTGTAGGATGCTGTGGAGTGACTCACTGTGGCAGACACACTGCCTGTGGTGTGACTCGTGTTTATGCTCTGCCCCATCCCAGCTCCCACCAGCTGCTGACACGATGCAGTTGCCTTGTGTTTGTCCAGGTTTTTGGGAATGGTTACCTCAGTCCTGCAAGCTCATCAGGAACTTAGTGTCCTTCCCACCCAAAAGCACAAAGCACTTTTTCCCCTGGTCAGAACCACGGGGGTGGCCCCAGAAGCTCCTGCAGGCACTGGTCATGTGGAGTGGGTCCTTCCTGCAGCCATTGCCCCCAGAGGGCTGTTTGTACTTTGGACTTTGCAGGAATATTACAGCAATGAAACCCTCCAGCTTTACATCTTCCCCTCCTCCCTCCTCTTTTCTCACCCTCTTGATGGACTTTGGAGCTGACTGATGCCTCGGGGCTTTCACAATGGGTGCATTTGGACTCTGGAAATGGGGAGAACAGGCAGAAAACCAGATCCATGTGCGTGTCCTGAGCTTGGCAACCAGGAGGCAAAGAAAGCAGTTCCATGTCTATCACTTCCCTAATCTTTTGTACCTTAGGGCAGTGCTGTGATTTATTGAAGCTGGGCTTATTATTTTTAAATGCCTTATTACCTCTGTTCCCATGAACAAGACACTGGAGCTGCTCTCCCTGTGCCACGTCACCTTCACGTCTCCCTCGTGTTGTACAAGAGGTGGTGGCAGAAGGAGGGAGTGGAGACCCAGGCTCTCATCCCAGGCTGTGATGGGCATTTATCCCACCCAGGAGGGGTCTGGGGGTGCAGCTGCTTTAGGGATGCAGGTGAGGAAGGGATGGATGTCCCATCCTGAGGGCCATCTCTCCTTAGGGCACTGCCTGGGCTGGTTTCAAACCTGAGGGATTTAGGTCAAGCCTAGTCTTGCTCTGGTGGCAGCAGGAGCCTGGCCCTGCCCTGTCAGAGCTGGGAGAGGGGACCTCAGGGGGGCCTCCTCTTGGCTGTGCCAGTGCTGGGGGTCTGTCTGTCCGTCTCTCCCTGTGTCATCAGAGGTGACACCTCCTCTTGGGTGAATTCTGGCAGACTTGGCCTCCCCATGGCCCTGCAGCAGCAGGGATGTGAGGCTGTGCAAGGCAGGGAAGGACCAGCTTCCCCAAGTTTCTTTCCTGTCTATTTTTGTCTCTCTCCTGGCCAGCTTGTTCCCGTGGGAGTTAATTTAATTGCCACCTTCCTCCCTGCATGGCTGTGGTTGTGTGTGAGACCTTGTGCAGGGTAATTACACGTGTGAAGTGGACACGGCAGAAACGAGCCCTGACTCCATCTCGGAGCAGCACACTGGGCATCCACACGGATCCACTCAGCCAGTGCTGGGCTTTCCCTCAGAGCTCAATGGGCTGTCCTTGTCCTCATCCCCCCAGAATGGGCACAGAGAGGGTAAGGGGTGTGATGGAGGCAGCACAGGGTGGCCATGGCAGGGGCAGGGATCAGCTGGAGCTCTCCCTGTGCCAGCCCCTGTCCTGCTGCAGCACCTGATTTTCCAGAGCTTTTTCCTGGTGTAAAATCACTGACCTGCAGGGAAGGGGGTCTGGTGCTGATGGGGCTGCGCTGAGCAGACCCAGGATCAGGGCTGTCCAGGGATTTTTAAGCCCTGGACATCTCACAGCAGAACCCAGAGCAGCTCAGATCCCTTCATGGGGACCACAGGGGAGCATCACCTCCCTGCTCTGCACTGGGCACCTCTGGCTCAGGGCTTCATCCAGAGCTCCTCAGCCATCAGGGTCCCATGTCTGGCTCTAACAGGCATCAGATCAGGTCTGACTCAGGCTGGTCCAGGTCAGGACATGGCAGAGGCCGTGGATGCAGCAGCGTGTGGGAATTATTCATCCCCACACCTCACCTATACACTGTGGGCAGATGACAGCCTGCTCTCTTCACCTCTGTTTTGCCCTGGGCTTTCCAGAGGCATGGGAATGACTTTTCTCCTGCCTGGGACTCGTGTGCTCACATTCCCCTTGGGATTTGGAGCCAACGCTGCCGTGTGAAATTCAGGTGGAGCTGCCGGATTTCCCTCGGGGGAGCCCCAAAATCACCTCACCTGTGAGAGCTGCGAGCAGGGCTCTGCTGGGATGAGCTTTGCTTCCCAGCAAACCCCCTGTCCCAGGAGCTCTGGCACCCCTGGCTGGATCAGCACCCTGGTGGGGGCAGAGAGGGTGGTCCTGTGGGGAAACTGAGGCGTGTGGGGTGTTGTGGAGCATCACTCCAGACTGACTGCAGCCCCTCTGCAGCGTGTCCAGGCTCCTGCTGACCCCGGGGTGCAGAGGAGGCCTCCCCCTCCCTCGTTATACCCCTAATTACCCACGTGAGCTCTGCCCACCTTCCTCCCCAGCTCGGGCGTGTAGGACCCTCATCATATCGAGGATAATGAAGTGTCCCAGGTCTCTCTCCCCCTGCCCCCCCGCCCTTGCCTGCCTGCGTGTGGGACCTCTTGTTATAGCCAGGGAAATTATGGGTCTCTGCTCTCCCTCCCTTCGCCCAGGCTATAATTTAGTTTTATATAAAGTGCAGTCCAGCCCCTGTTGTGCAAGCGGTTGCTATTCCAGGGGATGGGGACAGGGATGGGGCAACAAGGAGGGTGGGTGGGGGACTGCAGCATTGCACTGAGCCCCCCTGGACACCCCACATTTCCCCTGGACACCCCTCATTCCCCATGGAAACCCACCAGGAGGGGCAGACAGCTCCCAACCCGCAGCACTGGCTCTGCTGAAGGGGGTTGTGGGTTTCTGCGAGGGGGTGTGTGGCGTCAGAATTTATTCCATGGGGAATAACTCGTCTCCTTCTGGGTTTTACTTGCCCCATTGAGGGGTCCTGCAGTGGCTGCCCCTGTCCCAGAGTGCAGGGAGATGAGGGGAGGTGGCAGCCAACTCCTGCAGGGAAGACAGTGGCCCTTTCATGGGAAGGGGGATGAAAAATGCAGCTTGAACCGCTGAGTGTAACCAGATCCCTTGGCTTTCTGGAGAAGGAATGTGGGACCTCAGGAGGGTTTTTGGGATGGTGCTGCTGAGCTGCTGGCGCTGCATGAGGTGAGCAGCTGCAGAGTGGTGCAGCCTCGATGTCCATCCCGAGAGACACGAAATCCCTCGTGGTGCTCCGGCTCTTCCCCCCCTCACTGTGTACAACAGGGGCAGCTGGATTTGGCTTGGGAGTCAGAGCCCAGACGCCCTGACTGGTGCTGATTGCAGAGTGTGGGGATGTGCTGTGGGTCTCTGTGGTTTGGGTGACCCTGGGGGGCTCAGCTCCAGCCCCATTTCTCTTGCAGAGCCTGGAGAACCCTCTCACCCTTCGCCGAGGCCGATTCCAGCGGCGCCGTCGGCAGAGCCCCGGCCTCCCACCCGCCCCGTGGTGCCAAGGAAGGAGAAACCCCTGGAAGATGAGGAGTCCCCAAAAGTCCTGACGAAGGGCCCCCGGGCCGAGCTCGCAGGCGCTCCCAAAGCTGTGACATGTGAGTGTTTCCCTCGTGGCAGCACGTGCAGCTCCAGCCACCTCCAGGTGCCCGTGCCTTGGGCTGCTGCCATCTCATCAGGAGCAGGGCTCGTTAAAAAGGAGGGCAGAGGTGGGAATCCATCTCCTCCTCGCTTTGTTCCTCCCCACATCAAAGCAAAAGGCTTAAACTGAGCGTGAGTCACCTGGAGCGGGGAAAGTGAAGGGCGGCATCCGGGATGGCTCCTGCCCTCCTGCCCGTGGGCCCGGCTGGAGGCAGAGGGGGAGGAGGGTGGGCAGCTGGAGGAGCTCTCAGTGGTGTTGGGGTCTCCTGGGATATCACAGTGGGAAGAGGGACCAGCCCCTAGGGAAGGAGATGGCTGCCCTATGGAACCTCCCCCAAAGCCACAGGGGGAGAGAGGAGACCCCCAACAGAACAGCTCTGTGGGCACAGCCGTGGGACTGGAGTGCAACAACCGCTTGCTGGAGCAAAGGGAGATGCCTCCCCCTGGGACAGCTCTTGCCTTGGCGAGTCCAGGGCAAGGGTGAGGCTGGTGCAAAGCCCTGACGAGCCGGGCTGGCTGCTCAGAGGAGCTGGTTTTGCCAGAGGCGGTGGGGAAGCCAGGCAGCACCTCCCTAAATCTGCTGCCGCAGCCCTGCCACGAGAAACACCGTGGTGGGGTAGGGGCAGGGATGGGGGCCCTTGATCCATTTGCCATTGCAGGGGTGGGACAGCAGAGCTGGCAGATGTGGAAGACCACAGGCCAGGTGCTCCTGGAGTCCCTCTGTCCATCCTTTCCCTGGCCCCTGGCCTGGATCCGAGGGTTTCGCTCCCAGGCTGCCCCGTAGGCAGCGCCAGTCCCCTTTTACTGGATGCAAGAGTGCAGCTTTCCCTTCCAAGGGGTGTAAAAGTGGTTGGATGCTTCCCAGCGGGATGAGGGAGGGTGGGAACGAGGTTGCACACAGCAAAGAGCGGGCAGGCGGGGTGGGAAGGGGAGGGGACGGCTCCCGAGGCCTACGTGGAGCGAGGAGAGCGCACGTTTCCTCCAGCAGAGCTTGAGCCCTCGCGAAGCATCTGGGAGCTGGGCCGGCTGCCCACAGACATTCTGCACATCTGAGTCACACCACAGGCGCTGCACCCTGCGGGCCCACGCAGCCCCCTCCCCAGCCCACCCCCCCGGGCAC
>VYXB01003129.1:313916-349286 GCA_013397135.1 Pachyramphus minor | reverse complement strand
CCCGGGGCTGGCAGGCACCACCTCAGTGGGAAACCCCAAGTGAGCATCCAGGAGGGTTTTGGTTGCTGAAGAGCCACAGGCAGGCTGTTTCACCCAAAATCCTGGTTTCCCACCATGCTGCTGGTGGGTGGATGCAGTGGGGGCTGTCAGGTGGGCTGGTCCCCCCCATTCCTGCCCTGACACCCATGTTACTGGGGAGCACCACACTGCTGAGCTCGAGTTCAAAGTGTCTCTTGTAGAAGAGCTTTGGGCTCCTGCGAGTTGAAGGCTCTCCTAAAAAATGGAAGCTATTTTCCCTAACTTAGAGGGGGGGGATTCCTGGCTGCCTTTGGCTGCCACTCTCCGGAGCCAGAGCGTGATTTTGATTTACAAACAGTTTAATCTGAGGAATGCAGTGAAATTGGGAGCGCCAAGGCGAGCGCATTGCATCCTGCTGCAATCCCAGAGAACCCAGCTGCTGTTGGACACTGCTGGGCTGCTGCTGCTGCTGCTGGGCCCCTGCAGGCTCAGCCCCTGCCCGTCACAGCTCTGGGCAGCCCCAGGCACTGTGGTCACCCTCGGTGCCACTCGGTGCCAGCCCCGTGCAAGCACCAGGGCACGGGCAGGTGAGTGCACTGGAGAAGGGTGAGTGGGAAGTCAACACTCTGTGAGGTTTTTTAGAGAGGGGACACAATTCCCATTTTATCCAAGACCTGTTTTCCATGTCTCCAGTCTGCTCTTCTCCCACCTGTCCTGCTTCCAGCCCACTCTTCCCGCTCGGCCCTGGTTATTTAAAGTTCCCTTCCCAATGTCTGTCAAAGACCAAGGCCCCAGTTAAACCTCCCTCTGCAGCCCAAGTCCAGCTCAGCCTGGCACAGCCAGGCACCAGGCCCATCCACCTGTGTTTTTCACCTCCATCTGTTATATTTCCATGGGTGCAGGACAGGGCCCATCTGTGCCCACTCCACCCCTGCGTCCCCCGTGCCCTGCACAGAAAGCAGCTCCTGTTCCCCAGTGCCAGAGGTGCCTTTGCCCTCGAGCCTCTCAGCTGAATCATCCCTTGTTTACTGCCACGGGAGAGGAAAAGCAAAGTTTGGCCAAAGCACCATCAGACAGGATTTTATTTGTGGCTTCCATTGGCATTGCCCTGGGGGATGATGGATGTTGGAATCCCCTCCCTTGTGCTGGTTCCCAGTCCTCTCCCACGGATTTGTGGGGACAGGAGATGGCACTGGGCAGGAGCAAGGGGCTGAGCCACACCACTGGCTCTGGCAGGACACAGGGCACTGGCTCTGGCAGTATCCCAGCAGGACACAGGGCACTGGCTCTGGCAGTATCCCAGCAGGACACAGGGCACTGGCTCTGGGAGTATCCCAGCAGGACAAGGCCGCTCACGGCTGCAGCGTGCAAGGCTGGAGGGAGGCACAGACAGAGCAGGGAGTTATTTTCCTCCTCCTTCAGAGAAGTTCAGCCAGAGGTTGGGGAGACCTTTAATGAAGTGGCCAGTTCCCACAGTCCTGGAGAGATGAGCACTCTGGTTCTCCAGTGGTGCTTCATCTCCTCTGGCTTTGGCGAGGATGATGGGGACAGCCAGGAGCTCTGTCTGGCAGCCTCGGTGGCTTCAGCCCTCCTGCCTGTGCCGGCAGTGCTGGGATCCCGGGAGACCTCCTCCTCCTCCTCCGGGTGCTCTGCTGAGTGTCAGCAGTTGCAGCACGTCCTCCACGAAAAAAAAAATCTCTATTTCTTGCTCTTTCTTCATCCCTTCCTCTTTTGGAGCCTCTGCCTTCTTCCCTGCAGCCATCTCTTCTTCTCCATCTCCTTTTCCATCTCCATCCCCTTGGACCATCCATCTTTTGGCATCCCTTCCCAGCCACGCTGTGTCCAGCTGGGGACCAGGCCCGTGTTTCTCCTCGCTGGAGCCCCACAGGAGGGCTCGGGGGGGGTAACGTGCTGCTCTCCCCCCCCAGGCCAGCCCCAGGTGAGACCAGCCCTGCAGCCCCCCGGCCCCTGCACCCACCTGCTGCAGAACGGCGCCGGGCGGGGGCCGGACCCGGGCGGTGCCAATGGGGACGCGGGGAACGGGCTGTTCCGGCCCCTCCCCAGCACACAGAAACCTCACCGAAAGCTGCAGCCGCACCACTCCATCAACAGCCAGAGCAGCAAGAAGAGCAAGGGCAGCTCCAAGTCGGCCTCTTCCCACATCCCTATTGAGGCTCAAGAAGGTACAGGCTCTCCCCGGGGGGTTCCCTTCCAGCTCCTTTCCAGCCCTGCATCCCTTGGGGTCTCTCGTGCGACATCCTTTCAGCCCATCGGGACCCCTGGAGCTGGGAAGCAGCCAAGTCCTGCTCCTGGCAGCCTCTGTAGGGTGGGTGCTCAGTGGGGCCATCTTCTATCCTTCAAAACTGGTCTCTCTTGAGGCCTGGGAGTGTTGCTCGGTGTTGAGGGAGGATCCTGGCTCTCAGATCTACTTCCCATCCCTTCCATTAATTCCTGAGGGAGGATTTCCCCCCCCACAGTGCCCCCCGGGCATCCATCCATGCCGGGTGCTGACTCACCCATCCATGCCCGTCCCCTCCTCCACAGATTGCTGCGTCCACTGCATCCTCTCCTGCCTCTTCTGCGAGTTCCTGACCCTCTGCAACATCGTTCTGGACTGTGCCACCTGCGGCTCCTGCACCTCGGAGGACTCCTGCATCTGCTGCTGCTGCTGCAACTCGGGCGAGTGTGCGGACTGCGACCTGCCCTGCGACATGGACTGCGGCATCATCGACGCCTGCTGCGAGTCTGCCGACTGCCTGGAGATCTGCATGGAGTGCTGCGGGCTCTGCTTCTCCTCCTGAGGGGCTGCTCGGAGGGGGGACCTGCGGTGGGACCCCCCAGGCCCTCCCAGAGTGGGTGAGGGTCCCTGAGCTGCTGGGAAACGCTGAAAGACAGAGCCCGGTGAAGGAGGAGAGCGCATCCCCCACTGCAGACCTCATCCCCAGAGCTGGTGAGCTGGACCTGGGTCCTGCCTGGGGAATGGTGAATCCATGGGGCCACGGGGGCTCCAGGGGTGGTGGCATCCTGTCGTGCTCTACCTCCTCCCCACACTGGGTCGTGAAGCACCACGGAGCCTCCTGCCACCTGAGCCGAGAGCAGGAGCGCCCGTCCCGCAGAGCCCGCAGGTGCCACCGCAGGCCCTGGCCTTGGGGACAGCCTGTCCTGCTGCCACCGCCCGGGGCTGCCCCAGGACAGGGCTCCAGGTGCTCAGGGGGCTGGCATGGGGGTGGCACAGAGCATCCCCTTCCCCCAGGACGCCTCCAAGGCTGGGATCCCGGGAGACCCTGTTCCCCAGCGGGACCCCCGGGCACCGGGCGGTGCTGGAGCCTCCAGCCAGGCACAGGGTCCCCTGCTGGGGACACCTCCTGCCAGCCCCCCCTGGGTGCTGAGACCAGCAGCCAAGTGCAATACATGCAGCCCATCCTCTTCCCAGGAAGAAGCTTTTCCTGCACCGGCCCCAGCAGTGGGATCGAAGCCGGGGCTGGGGAGACCCTGGAGTTGTGCCAAAGCTGTCCCTGACCCCCGTGTGTCCTGGGGCTGGTGGGGCAGGGTGGCCTTGGTTGGTGCCCCATGACCCCCACCAGTTGTTGGCCCCATCCCACCATCCTGGGGAGAGGGATCGTGGTGGGGTGGGGGAGCAGACACCCCATTGAAGGACTGGGGAGACAGGGAGGGAACTGTCACGGTATTTTATTGGTTTTGTTCTTTTCATTTGTTACTGTAAATAAAGGTCTTTCTTCATTTCTGACTGACAGTGGCCCCACCCTGTGCTCCGCAGGGCACTCCCTGGGGACAGCTCTGTGTCCCCATCTCTGTGCCTGTGTCCCCATCCTGCTCCCAGCTGCAGGGGAGCCCTGGGCCTTGGGGACATGGGACAGGCCAGTGACAGCCCCAGGGTGCTCCTGCTTTGGTCATTGTGCCAGAAGGGAAAATGTGAGAGGACTCTCTGTCCTTCACTTCAGGGAAAAGGTTGAGGTCCTGGAGTGCCCCAGCTCCCCTGGGACAAGTCCTGGCCCTGTTGTCCCACCATTATTCCTTGTTCCTTCCCTGCTCCTCTCAGGCTCCTGAGCTGCTTCACCACACCCAGGGCACAAATTCCCTAAAGGAGACGATAAATTATGTGGATTCCCGGTTGAAGAGCTGAGGCTGCCCAGGGCTGGCATGAGGCTGTGGGAGCTCCAGCCCTTGAAATGTGGGTGGCTTTGGCCAGTCCTGCTGCCACCCACCGTGTGCCAGTCCAGTGTGGGATCACCAACCATGCCATGCCATGCCAGGCCATGCGGGTCAGGGACCACAGCCCCACACCAGGGTCTTGCTGCCCCTTGGGGGGCTCAGCCATCCCAGCTCAGCTGCTGCCTGGGCTGAAGTTGAATGAGGAGGGAAAAATACTTAAAAACCAGGGCCAAATGGGTCAGTTGGTCACGGTGACATGGGCTGGTTTGGGATCTGGGCTTTCTGCCCTCCGGCGCTGCCGCTCAGCCGGGAAACCTATTTATAGTGGGGAGCGAAGGGCGGCCGGAGCCAGCACGGTGCAAGTGCACAGACAGGGACAGGCTGCTGCAGGCAGCTCTCCTGCACCCCACACACCCCAGGCAGGGCTCAGGGTGCTGGATTGAGGCTTTATCCCTCGCTAAAGGAGTGAGGGGCCAGGGGATGGGATGCACATCGCTGCCCACCCCGGGATGGACAAGATTGGGGCCCCCTCCAGCACTCGTGGGGTCGATGGGAGCTTTTCCACAGGCTCTGGCTGAGGCTCTGCTCCAAACCGTTTGCATCCTTGGCACGGAGGGACTGAGGCACTGGCCTTCCCCAGCCTGGCCTCACTTGTGCTGCTAATTAGGGAGGCTGGGGCTGGCAGGGCTGCTCCCTCCAGCCGCTGGAGTCGCTTAATGGGGAACAGATTCCCCGTGCAGGAGGGCCCTGCGGGTTGGTCGTGCTTGTGCCCCATGGGGGGTGGGGGTCTCACACCCCCCATGCACTCCAAGCACTCAGCTGCCCCCCACCTGCTCCCCCTCATTCCTCCAGCTGCTCCCAAGGGTCCAGGTCCCCATCTGGAGCAGGAGGTGGGGGGCAGCGCCGGGCTCCTCGCAGGGTGTGATGTTCTGCTCCATGGATGTGACGTTCACGCCCACGAATGTACTTCAGTGAGAGCTGCCTTTGAAAAAATGCACATAAAAGAGCAGTAAGCAGTGCAGGGCTACCCAAAAACTCTGCTCAGCCCTGCAGTGCTGCTCTTAGAGAGGTCTCACCTGATCCATCAGCTCTTCAGGTCTGGGTGTTAGGAGAGGCAAAGGCAGATTTATTTCAACCCTGACCCCAAACCTGAGGCACATTCACTGCCCTGAGCAGTGCTGGTTGCTCTGCTCACGTCCCAGGTGCTCCTGAAAATCACAGGGATGGTTCTGGGATGTGGGAATGATGGATCAGAGCAGGGAATGATGGACCAGAGCAATTCAAGTCCCTGAAAGGGCTTGAAAAGCCAAGTTGAATTCTTCCTTTAATGTGAGTTGATGTTGGCCATCCAGGTTGCAAACCATCGGGGAAAGCAAGAGTTAAACTCTCCTGCCTGGGAATTAATTAACAACAGATGTGTTCTGGTTTAACTAATTACTCTCCTGCCAGCACTTGGTTTTTACGGTTCTCTCAGAGCTGGAGCTGGAGCACTGTGCCCATGCAGATGCTGGCCCTGCAGGCTGGGCTTTCCTGGGCACCCTGGGGCTCCCTGCCTGCCTTCCCCAGCCTGGCCCCACGTTTGCTGTCTTAGGTGAAATAGTTCAGTGAAATGGGCTAAAATTCATTACAAGGTCCAGTCACCTAAATTAGCCTCGCTGTGTTTGAAGCACTCGGTGCAGGGTCCCCCCTGTGCCACAGGGCTGTCCCCAGGATGGTCAGAGCCTGCTCCCAGCTGGCCATCAGCGTTTCCTTCTCCTGTATTCCCCTGCTGCTGATTGATTATGGTTGGCACACCGGGGTATTAATGATGGGAGCTCATTGTCTAATTGCTAATGGGCTGCCAGGGCCGAGCGTGTGGAGGTGCAGCCAGTGCAGAGCAAGATGTGCAACCCGAGGCCTGGAAAGTCTGCAGGAGCTGTGGCAGGCAGGTGAGAAACCCTCGGGTTTCAGGGCTGGCTCAGCCCAGTGCTGGGAGCTTCCTGGGCACCGCGTTTCCCCGCGTGCTGCGGGAGCTGCTGCATGGGATGAGCCCCACGTCCAACACTTGGCTGCTCCTTCAGTGGGGACGGCTTTCAGCAGCCTGGGCTATTTCTGTCCTCAATCACGATCAATAAAGCAGGAGAGGGTTTTTATTTTCCACTCCAAATACTTTCTTCATCCTGTTTCCTCCCAGTTCACACGGCAGACCGGGGAGCGCTCCAGCAAGGAGGCCCACAAAGCCATTTCCTCCTCCTCCTTCTTCCCCCAGCCGATGCAGCCCCCACTTCTGTTCCCACTCCTGCTCCTACCCCATCCCTGTGCAGCCCCAACAGTCCCCTGTGATTCCCAGCAATCCAAGGGGCAGGTTTAGCAGGAGGATGAGGGAGAGGCATCACATGCGTGCGTGCGCACACACACCCGCACTCACACACGAAAGAAAACACTTCCAGAGCCAAAGGGAAAAAAATAAAACCAGGACTTTGGAAGACAGAGCAGCTCATGTAATCCCAGGTTCTGCTGGGATGGGGGACGGGCTGAGGGGAGACGACTGCAGTCTATTAAACTTCCTTTGAGAACCTGCCAGACTGACAACAGCTGGAAGGAATTAACATTTCGGGTCCACCGGCTCCTCTCCTCACTTTCACCCTTCCCCAAAAACCAGCTTGGGGCCAGAGGCCCAGCAGCATCACTTTTTTTCCACTCCTTGGTGTCCCACAGTCTCTGGCCAGAGCTGATTTCTTTAATCCTGAACCTGCCAGAAGCGTGAGCATCCGCTGAATGAAAAATCCAGTGCCTGTGCTGGCACGAGCCCCCAGTCTGGATCCTGTGTGTCCTGCAGGGCTGGGACCAAGGTGTGGTGTCACAACTGCAAGGTGGCTTTGAGCCATCTGGCACCTCTCAGCCTCCTGCACGAGAGCAGCGCTGCCAAGGAAGGGAAAAATACCTCAGGAGGGGAGGGAGGGGGCAGAGAGGGTTTGCTCAGCCCGGGTTTGCTGTCAGTGTGTGGTGGGGGAACAGGGTGGGACAGCTCGGGGCTGCTGCCACCAGCAGAGATTACCCAGAGCTGTGGAGTGTCGAGGGGAGGGGGTGCAGGGGCAGCCTGGGCTCGGTGAGAGCTGAAGCAGTGCAGAGCTGGCACATGCCAGGGGTTTGGCTGCCAAAGGGCAGTTTGCCTGGAAGCGCCGGCTCCTCCAGCCGGGCTCAGGGGCTGGGACCCGAGCAGAGCCCAGAGATCCCCACGTTGCTACCAAGCTGGAGAAGGAAAATGCAGGAGTGTTCGTGTTAACCCTCTCCTGGGGCCTGGGAGGACAAGCCCAGAGAGCCCCTTGCCCTTATACATTGCCAGAGACCTGGGCAGCGAGGGCAGGAGAGGGGTTTGCCCCCAGAACAACACCCAGGGACAAAGTCAGGAGGCACAGGACAGCTGGACCCATGTCCATACACACATATATAGGAATAGGCACATGTACCCAGGGACCCCACTG
This sequence comes from Pachyramphus minor, assembly GCA_013397135.1. Taxonomy (NCBI): domain Eukaryota; kingdom Metazoa; phylum Chordata; class Aves; order Passeriformes; family Tyrannidae; genus Pachyramphus; species Pachyramphus minor. The sequence continues at coordinate 341,631 of VYXB01003129.1, read as the reverse complement.
GATTTAATGCCTCCCCTTCAGCTCCTGCCCAAAAGGAGGTGGAATCCCAGGCACAGGAGAGCTGGACAGACACTATGAGCCCCATGCTGGGTGCTGGGCCCTCTGTGCCTGCAGAGCAGCAGCCTGAACCAAGAACCATCGCTAATAAAACAGATAAATTTTGTTTTTATCACAGCATTTGTTGTTTTATCAAGGCATTTCTTGTGACTTGACATGCTCCCTATTTCACCTACAGAGCTGCCACAAACCCCATCAGCTCAAGCACATCCTTTTTTCCTGCTGGAATAGCCTTCAGCCTTTGGAGCAGCTCCTGAGTGTCACCTGGTCCCTCTTGGCCAGGAGGTGCCAAGGGCTGTACCTGCCTGTCGGGGGGAGCAGAGCCCTTTGTGCACAGCTCCTCAGGAAGAGGTGCCTCCAAACCCAAATAGTGATTTCCTGCTGCAGTCGGGGGAGTTGTTTTCTTTAAAACTGCAGCTGAAACTGGAGAGGGGCTGGAGTTTGCCGAAATATCTGGGAGCTGGGGAGTTGCTGCGTGTGAGACGGCGCCCGCAGCCAACACACACACCCGCCGGGGGGGCCGACATTTGAAAGCCATTAACAGGAATATTTGGGGAGGAAAAATTCGGCCCTACCTTTAGCCCCACACAGAACAGCCCCAGTGAGTTATGGGCTGAAAAAAGTGGCACCTTTCTCCACAAAGACCAAAGCCCAGGCCTCTGCTGAGGGGAGGGGAGGGGTTGGCACTCGCTGGGCACACGAGTGGCAGGGCAGGGGGACACTCACCTGCCGCTATTTCCAGTTCACCACAGCCACCCCCATTTCCCGAACGCCGTCCTTGCCCAAGGTGTGAAGCCCTTTGGATGCTCCCACCTGGCTAATCCCAAATTGCTGCGATCTGAGGCAATTTTACCGGCAGGATGCTGCCCTCTAGTGAAGGCACCACCAGCCTCCCCTCCGCGCTCCAGGACAGGGATGGCTGACCCTGTGGTGGCAGGTAGGTGGACAGGGAAGAGAAAAACTCTTCAGAAACTGAAAAAAACACAAGTAATTCTTAATCTCTGGCAGGGAAATAGGCAATAACTGCACTTGCTCTTTGGAAAATTCCTTTTGCTTTTAGCCCAAATGAGCCAAGAGGTGCTCGAGGGTGGCAGGTTCATGGAGCTGAGCTGGCACCTTCTGTCCACCCACGTATTCCAGAAACCTTGAAGCTCTAAGGAAAGGATAAATAAAAGTTGGCTCTTAGTTGGTACCAGCCTCGAGGACTCCCCCTTCCTGTGGAAGAGTGTGGAGGAATGAATAAAAGTAGTAAAAAAGATGGGGGGAAAAAAAATCCATGAAGTTCTTCTTTTGCCACTATCTCCAAGTATAAAAGAAAAAACCCTGTCCCTTTGTCCCCTCACTTGCCCTCTACACATGCACACGCAAAATCTAATTAAAATTTAGCAGAAGAGAGGGAAAAAAAGAAATTACACAGGGTTTTTAGCTTTAAAAAAAGAGAAAGAGAAAGAAAGAAGATCCTTAACAAAGGCCATAATATTAACAGGGCTGATTCGTCAGCCGCTACCTGATAATCTAGAGTTGAGCGAGCTTTATTAACGTTGGAAGCCTTGGCTCTTTGTTAATTACGGGCTTTGCTAATGATTTGGAATATTGGCCGGTTCTGGGGGATGTTGATGAATAGAGACCTCGCCAAGATTTATTCCTAATTATCTCATTTGTCTCCCTCCATTACTTTTTATGGCTGAAATTTATGGAGCTATTACCAGGGACCTCGCCACGGCTCCGAGATGATTTGGGAGAAGAGAGATGTTTAATAATAATAACAATAATAATAATAATAAAAAGCCAGATTAATAGAAAGCGATTACACGGCAGCGGGGGCTGTTCCTGGGTGACCCCCGGGCCCGGAGTCACCCAGACCCCGATGGTCCCTGGGAGGGAGTGATGTCCTTGCTCAGCAGCTGAGGGGTGTCTGGAGATGCTGAAAGAGTTGGGAAAATCCTCGTGGCACCTGTAAGAGTTGGGGAACTCCTTCAGAAGGAGGCAGCAGAAATCCAGCAGGGTTTTTTCCATGGCTTCTCCCCTCAGCTGTTCCCATCCAGGTCTCCTCCCTCCCCTCCAGACGATGCTCTTGAGCCACTGTGTTGCTCTGGCTCCTGATACAACCCGGGACCTCAAGTTTGTGGCCACGACAAAACCCCCAAAGCGTCCCAGGGACATTAATTTAGCACCATTTCTCTGCTCATCCCAATAAAATAATTCAATGCTTTAATATTTGATAGCTCCAGGTGTTCAGAAAGGGATTTTCCCGTGTCCCCATGAGGGGCTGTGGTGGCCACGACAATAACAAGTCATGTCTGCCATGTCTGGCCCAGAAAAGCCAAGGGGTTTCCCAGAAAACCAACCCTTTGCTCCCACCCCATCCCGGGGCTGAGCCCACCATCCTTTAATTATCATGCAAAGCAATTATTTTTCTCAGCTGCGCTGGGGACTAATTCTCTCCCAAAGTCTCCCAGTAAACATTTTCCCAGTCCTATCAAATTTGCCACACAAAGGAGAGTCAGGGCTGCAGCTTATCTCCGTGGAGTATTATTCCCCTATCTTCCAGCGTGTAAACCTACTCTGGTCCCGATAAGAGGCCTCACACAAAAGATCAAAGGCAGCCAGACTCTCATGGAGAGGAGGGTTTGCTGCTGCTTTTTTTATTCTTTCCCCTTTTTTTTTTTTTTTAGTACTATTATAAATTTGCAGATCCAGAAGAAGCTGCATTCCCGCCCAGTAATGCAGATTAAAATAATTACCCACAGCTGGTTTCATTAGCCAAGAGGAAAAAAAAAAAATTGGGAGCGTTAGGGATCTGGGGAACCCCAAACTCCAGTGTCACTCGTGGGGGCTTTGCTGTGGGGACAGGGACAGGAGTGTCCCAGCAGACAGCCCAGGGTGGGACAAGCACCAGCACAGCCAGGTGGAGGTTGGTGCCAGCGGAAATCCAAGGCTCTCTGGAAGCTCTTTCTTCCTTCATGTTGGGAGGAAGATGGTGAGTGATTGCCACGGGTGTTTCTGGTTGGGAAAGAGAGAGATGAGCATGAGAGAGATGGAGATGAACGGGACAGGGATGGAGTTCAGGGCATAGAGCACAACCCTAAACCTGCCCTCCCAGCACCCCAAGGGCCAAGACAATGTTCAGACCCCCCCTTTCCCGATTTTCCCTCTGGATCCAGGCTCTGCCCGTGGCTGAGGATCGGGCTCAGCGTGGGAGTGAAGCTCCCCCTTCCCACCCGAGCTGCAGCCCATCAACACAGATGGCAAAATCTAAATGTTATGATAAGGTATTTCTCCCAAATTTCCATCTTAATAGAATTACGAGCCTGTAATTACCCTACAAGCCTGAAAACCTGCCGGAATCCCAATTAGGAATCTGAGGACATAATTGGCCCCTAATTAGAAAGATTTGTCAAATGCGCACAATTTTCTCACCTCTTCATTTTTTCCCCCATTTTCTTTGCCTCCTCTTTTCCCCCTGGTGAAAATACAGATATTTTCCTTTCCCCTCCACCTCTTTCCCCATAAACACAGGGCTGCAATCCCAGCTGCACCACGCTCCACATCCCGCTCCTCCGGGCTCTTGGGAAAGAAGAGCTCTGCAGCAGGTGTTAGGCCATGTTTTTTTAAATATTTCCTGGGAAACTGAACTATGAAAAAAATAATAAGAAATATATAAATAAGAAAGAGAGAGGGAGAGACCTGCCAAACTGCAGCCTTGGGGTTTTGACTGTGCTCCCCTGCAAGGATGGACACCCCGGGCTGGTCAGGGTGGTGAGGTGGATGCTGGAGCAGCCTTTGGGGATGGAAGGTCTGGAGAAGGTGTTGGGTGCTGGGCACAGTGTGCTGTGGTACAGAGCATCACCCCATGGCTGCCATCCCCAGTGGGATCAGAGGGTTTTGGAGAGGGTTTCTGAGGTGTGAAATCCACCCCAGGAGCCCTGAAGGTTCTTGTGAGGCCCCAGCAAGGTAAGAGCACCCTGTCACCCCAGTGTGCCAATTTTTGGGAGGATGGACCCTCACCCCTGCACACAAGCAGCCATGGGAAACCTTGAGGGAGTTTTGGGCTCATCCCAGATAGAGCTGGAGGAAAGGGACTGGAGTGGGGCTCCATGGGGACATCTCCAGGTCAGACTTGTGCTTCATCACTAACACATCATTAACGACCCCTGTGAATGCTCCCACTCACCCCCACAGGTGTTCCCACACCCCATCCCTGCCCAAAAACCCACCTGGATCCACACACCATCCCAGTGCCATGTGCTGGGAGCACAACCACCCCCCTCATCTTCCTCCCCCTCTTCCCACCAGAGGCTCTTTAGTTAAAAGCGACAACAGGAGGGGAGGGATGGGGGGGATAGGGGGAAGCCTGGTTTTCCTAATTAACAATTAGCACAGAGTGTGCTGCTAATTATGTGGTTCCATGTAATTAAGAAGCTAATTAGTGCAGTGTCAATTAAGATTTAATTAGTACCCTTGTCAAAAATACTTGAAAGCGCAGTTTATATGCAAGTACTTCAATATTTCAATGGTCACGATCTCAGCGGCGCGGGGAGCACCCGCTGCCAGCCCTCACCAGAGCCTGGGAACAGCAATCCCCCCTTTATTGATACTGTCCTTTAAAACCCTGCCACGTGCATGAACAGACACCTGTATGGATTCTGCAGGCAGCTGGGGACACGGCAGAGCTTTGCTTCCCACCGGGATGGGGCTGGTGGGTGTGAAGGATCTCCTGCCTGGAGAACATGGCACAGAGCTGGGGGTGCCAGGACCCTGCTGCTGGGAGCACAGGGCTGGCAGGGATTTCTGCAGCATCATCCACAACCCAAGCCCGTGACCAGGCAGCTTCCTCTCCTCCCTGGAGCTCCCAGGCTCTTAGAAAGCCGAGATGCAGCACCCACAGGGTGATATTTTGTGTACTCAAGTGCTCTGGTGCTTATAATCATTCCTGCTTCCTCCAAAGATGACAACAAACCTGTGTCCTCCCAGTCTGGAAAAGAGTAGAGAAGCTGGACTACACTGCATGTCCCCAAAGGGACACCTCAAACCAGTGCTGGGCCCAAAGCTGCTCCACACAAAAGTGGGGCAACAAAGGTTCCCAAGAAGCCTTGGGAACCAAAGGCAGTGATGGCAGAACAAGGAGGAGGCATGAAGGAATAGTGGGGAGAGCCAGGGGGAATAACATCCACCCCACACCCACATTAACACAGAGAAAAGGCTCTCCTGGTCTCTGCCTGGCCCTGGTGAGGGTCCCACGGCCACCAGCAGCACTCCCGTGGTCCTCAGGATTGCCCAAGAATTCCTCATGTCAGGAAGGGTGTGGGCTGAGGCAGGAGGAGGAAAGGAAGAAATATGTGGAGGGCTCTAAAGGCTTCAAGAGATGCATAAACAAAAACCCACCTACACAAACACGCCAAGGAAACCCTCTGCAGTTTGTAAATCATCCTCTGTGAGCGGCCCGGAGGTTCCTGAGCCCGGAGACGACGGAACAGAGCCAGACGTTGTGATTTTTCAGCTGGAAGGTGTGGGACTGAGCAGGGAGGGAGCTGGGATGTGCCATGGCAGCAGCTGGGAGGGGACACAGCTTCCCGAGCTCCCAGCCGCTTTCCACAGGCCCTGGGAGCTGCTCTGGGGTGGCTGCAGGAGCTGCTGTTCCTTGTGTTCTCCTCCAACAAACCCCTGCCCTCGCCCCAGGAAATTATCCGTGGGTAAATCCAGCCCCAAGCACACACTCCTGCAAAGCCAATGTCTGCAAATCAAAGCCCTATCCCCAGGCAGCAGCTCTGTGCCAGGCCAAGGGACCACTCTGGAGCCCAACAGAGCTGGCACGGAGCATCCCCAGGCAACGGAGAATTCCCAGGCAATGGAGCATCCCTAGGTGATGGAGCATCTCCAGGACTTCTTCCTGCCTCACCAGAGGGTTCAGCTCCTGCCCAGGTGGTTTTACACCCCGGGAAGGAACAGGGGTGGTTTTTTTATCTCCACAACAATTGTCTCTCAGTGAGAAGCTTCCAGGAAAGGTTGAAATGTGGAAAAACATCCAAGGGATGCCCAATGGGTGAGGACAATCCCCCAGAGTAACTCCATGGAGGAAGTGAGCCAGGGAGGAAGAAGAGGCCAGGACAGCAGCAGAGTGAATAGTTGGGGGGCTCCCAGTGCCAGCCTTGGGAGGGGACCCCCGTCTGCTGCACAGACAGAGGTGGGACCCCGTGTTTTGGGGGCTGGTGGGGACAGACCCCATATCATGGCTTTGAGCAGGGCTGTCCCACGCACTCGGCTCCAACAGGTCTCTGTTGTCACCTCCTGGGAACACGGTGGAGTGGGACAAGGTGGGTTTATCCCCTGGTTTTAAAGCAGAGAAGGGAGGTGAGAGATGGAGCAGCTCATCCCCAAAGAGCCACAGCCCAGCAAAGCCGCCGCTCCCGAGGGACGAGGAGTCCGGGGAGCACCGAGGACACACAGGAGGTGCCTGGATTTTTTTTTCCCCCCTTCCCTTCTCCCTCCCCCCCCTGCCTCGTACGTGGCTGAGCTGCTGCTCTCCCACAACGGCTGCCAAAATACAGCGAGACAGGGTATAATTACAGACACTTACTGCGGCCATTACACCACCAGCACGGGCTGCGCAAAGTGACACACGACCCGTCAACTCCTTATTCACGCCATTAAGGGGACTCATTAGCATCTTCGCTCAGAAGCAAAATTACCCTCACTGCTCATTTCAAGATGTCATAAATTTTAATTTAGGACCCAAAGATAGCACAATGGGAGCGAGCTGGCTCTCTCCGGCAGTCGCTGGCTGGCTCAGGGAGGTGGAGGTGGTGGGAGGGAGGGAGGTGGTGGTGTTGGAGGGGGAGGAAAGAGAAATGAAAGGGCTGGTTCGATAAAAGATGGTGGGGTTTTAAGGAGAGATGGGGAAGGAGGGAGGAGAAGATGTGCCCAAAGGCCTGGCAAGTGCTCTGCCCAGTTGGAGGCAATGGAGGAGGAGGAGGGAGCCCACTGAGGGAGCAGCACTTCCCAGGAGCAGTGGGAGAACAGGGGCAGTGCCAGATCCTGCCAGGGCACAACATGCAGCAGACACGGAGTTTTGAGCCACTAGCACAGCCCAGCATCACAAATTCTCTTCTTAGAAAACTGCCCCATCCCTGGAAGTGTCCAAGGCCGGGTTGGACTGGGCCTGGAGCAACCTGGGCTGGTGGAAGGTGTCCCTGCCCACGGCAGGGGGTGGAATGAGATGAGCTTTAAAGTCCCTTCCAGCCCAAACCATTCTGAGATTCAGTGATTTCATGACCCAGCAGCATCACCCAGGGCTGGACACTGGCTGGGGTTTTCTGGGAGATCTCCCCCAGCCCCCCCAAGGGAGGTCAGGCTCCCAGCCCAGCTCCCAGCATGGGAAGCAGAGTCTGGGAGATCATAACCCAGGGCTGTGATGCTGCAGCAGCAGAGAGCAAATCCCTGGGAGAGGATGCTCTCCGTGCCTGTGACACACACTCTGCCTTCGAGCCCATTAATGGGAGACACAAACCATCTCCCACAATCCCATTACACGGCTCCGTATGTTCCCACTCAGCGCTCACTCCACAGGGCTCAGCTCAGCCCCTGGAGACTGAGGCACCCCCAGGACATCCAGCTTCAGATTTATCTGGATCTGTCCCCGCTGCACTGGGATCTTTGCAGCCAGGGACTCAGCAGAAGAGCACGAATGTGTTATAACTCCCACCAAAAAAAAAAAAAAAATTGCTTCTATTTTAGTGTAAAAGTAGCTGTTGGAACTGTGTCTGCACAGGGCACAGGAGAGGTTGCAGAGCAACTTTAGCAAAAACCCTTCCAGCCCATCTCTCCTCCAGCCAAGCCCTGACAACCTCCCTGACAGTTTTGGGGTACCCAACCCATGCCAGGACACCCCAAACCACAGGTGCTGCTTAAACCAAACAAAGGAGAGAGGAGAGACCCTTCTCTCCCCCTTCCCTGCAAACTCTGCCAGCACAAAATGCAATTACAAACCTCTTAAACTTTACCAGCTACCAGGCTCGTGATTAATGAGTTCAAATGTCCACATCTCTAAAAACAGGGTGGGGGGGAAGAATTAGAAGAAAAGCAGCTCCAATTACAGGCAGCCGAGGGACTCCGGCCCACTCCTGTGCTATAAGAACATATATCCAGAAAGGTTATGTTAATTTTTAATGTACAAGACTGTAATTAATTTCTGGGGCTGGCTGGATTAGCAGAGAGTGTAAATTCCAGCCTCAGCTCAGGCTGCAGATAAACCAACACTGCTGAGGGTTGGGGCCTCAGGGCTCCCCAAGGCTGGAGCAGCATCAGGACAAGGCCACAGCTCTCAGTGGCTCCTGGAGACCCCAAGTCCTCCCACCTGGCAAGAACCCCCTTTGCCAGCCCTGGGCACGGTGCTGGTGGCACCAGGGATGGGGCTGTCACAGAGGGTCCGTCCACCCCTGCACCACGTCCAGTATCTGAGATGCTAAAGGATCCAAAGATGCTTTGGAAAGATAAAAATACCAAATAATCCCTCCACAAGCCTTGGGAGAGACTGGAAGGGAAGGGTCTGGACCTGGCAAGCAGGGATCATGTGGCCTGGAAATACAGTAAGTTTTTAAAGGAAAGACAAGGCTCCATTATTCTCCCATTAAAGTCTCCCCCTCTCTCCCTTCCCTCTGTCAGTCTCTCCTTCACTCACTGACTTCCCCCAGCCTCTCCGAAGACAGATCGTTCCCTTAATCATTCTGGAAAAGAACCCCAAGCCGATATAATATTATAATTAATTAATTCACTAAAAAGGTATTAAATTTCTTTTCCCCCCTGTGGATATTATCTGAATTCATTGACCTTTAGAAAAATCACCCTCTAATTGTAACCAGGTTCAAGTGCATTTCCAGCCTGTCCCTTTTACATTAATAATATCTTCCAGGACTCCACTATGCTGCTTAAATATTGTATAAATTTCACTGCCCCCTCAAAAAAGGAGAGAGAGAAAGGCATGAAATGAAAACTATGAGCTGATTAAACTGGCTCTGGAGTGTGGGGGAAAGAGGGAAAAGGAACCCACAGTGGTGTGGGAGATGGACAAACCCACAGCAGGATTCTAAAGGGGCTCGGAATGAGGAATCCCACATTCCCAAGGTCCCTGTTGTTGTCAATCTGGGAGAACAATTCCTGGGTCGGAGTGCAAGGTGTCTCCCAGGCAGAGATCCTTGGGAAAGCAGATTGCCAAGGACTTTGGGGTGCAGCTTGGTGGGAGAAGGAGTCCCTGCATGTCCATGGGGAGCTCCTTGTGGCGTCCACACGGCACAAGAAGTTTGGATTTCCAGTGGGATTTCTAAACACCAGGACAACCAAGGCACAGCTCCCCTCAGCCTGGCCCTCCCTGGGGTCCCAGCACCCCAGGGTGCCCCTGCTTCTCTTGCCATTCCAGGTGCCCATTGTGCCCTGCTGGTGGCAGGGACAGGGCTCTGCTGCTCCGAGCTCAGCACGACCACACTGGATCACCCAGCAGCTGCTGCAGCATCCAGCACTGCAAATCCAGCTTCAGCATGGAAAATCCAGATTGACTGTCGAGTCTATCGGGTATCCTGGGCCAAAGCTCGCCCTGGCAGATATCCCAGCCCTGCCAGGGCCAGTGGAGCCGGGCCATTTGGCTCCAGAGGAGACTCAGGGGTGCAAATTCCTGCTGATCTACCCAGGAGGCAGAACTCAAACTCTCCCGGTGCCCCAGGTTGTCTGAGCCAAGCCTGACCCAGGGCTGTGCCCAGCCAGCTGGGAAACGGGGGTTTGCTCCCTGGGGGTTGAGCCTGGGAAGTTTTCATCCCGTGGGAAAGGGGCTGCTCTGGCATCACTGCTCCACATGAGGGAAGGACCAAGTCAATTCCCCAGAGCAGCCTCTGCGTCCTCACCTGGGTGCTGAGGAAATTGAGGCACGAACATTCTACCTGCACCTCATTTCCCTCTTCCCAGAGCTTTTTTCCAGCACATCCATAGCCCTGTTCAGAACTCCACCAGCCATTCAGCCCCAGCTCTCCCCCCAGCCCTTTGGTTTACAGCACACAGCCACTTCCAGAAATCCTCACAGCCATTAAACCAGGGGCGAGGGGTCCACACATGATCCAAGGGGCTCCCCAACCCCACAGCTTTAAAAAGCTGCTGATGGAAAAACAACAGGCCAAACACATCCAGGGAGTGACCTTTCCGAGCCAGCAGCTCGCCCAGGGACCAGCCGAGACCCTTTTCTTTGGAAGAAATTCCTGGACAGGCATCAGAGGTTTTCTGGTCTCTCCCTCTTTATTACACATGAAGATTTATTTGCAAGGAGCTGTTTTGGTTTCTGGAAGCCAAGGCGGACGTGTGGCTGTTCCCCCACCTGAAAAAGCCATCCCTTCCTCCTGACCTCATCCCAACTGTTGCCACAACAACCCACGGAGAGACGTCAGGGCAAAGGATTCGGGCTTCAGGTGGGGAAGGAGCAGCAGGAGCAGCTGAAGTGCTCAAATCACAGAAAGAGCTCGGAGAGAGCCAGAAAGGAAATGAAGGGAGATGGGGGGAGAAGGAAAACTCAGCAAGAGCCCAGCACTGAGACAGGGAATGGCTTCCAGATCACAGGTCCTGGTCTTCCCCATGCCCAGGATGCCATGGAGCCACGTGGGAATGAGTTCAGAGAAGTCTGGGATGAAGTAGGGAAAGCCCCTTGGGCTTCCCACTCCTGCTGCTGTTCTCTTGCTCCAGTCTTCAGGGCCGTCTTCTTGTTTGGCCAAGCATCTCACTCCAGAGGTGCTGATTGGCTTGTGCTCATTCTTTCTTCCTTCAGCATCAGTGCCAGGGCCTGCCCACCCTCACAGGGAAGAATTTCTTCCCAATATCCCATCTCTGCCCTCTGGCAGTGGGAAGCCATTTCCTCTTGTCCTGTCACTCCATCCCTTATCCCAAGGACTCTCCAGCTCTCCTGGAGCCCCTTTATGCCCTGGAAGGGTCTCCCTGGAGCCTTCTCTTCTCCAGGTGAACCCCCTGGCTCCAGACTGAGGGGCAGAGGAGCTCCAGCAGCTCCACGTCCTGCTGATGTTGGTTCCCCAGAGCTGGAGGCAGCGCTGGAGGCAGGTGGGATCTCAGCTGAGCCGGGCAGAGAGGGAGAACCTCCCCCTCCCCTGTTGCCCCCACAGCCGGGTCTGCAGCCCGGGGCATGGTGGGTTCTGGGCTGGGAGCCCAAATCGCCGGGTCGTGTCCCGCTCACACCCCGAGCCCCGGGGCGCGCTCCGCTCCCAGACACCGCCCCGGGCTCCGGGATGCGCGTCCTGCAGGGAGAGCTCCCGGCCGGAGCCCCGGCTCCTCCGCAACCGTCTGGCTCTCTCTTGTGGCTGCTCAGCCCCGGTGCAGCCTCGCTGCTCCCGCCCCGACCCGCCGGGAGCCTGGGGCGACCCATCCCGGTTATCCCATCCTGGTTATCCCATCCCGGTTATCCCATCCTGGTTATCCCATCCCGGTTATCCCATCCTGGTTATCCCATCCCCGCTGCCATGGCCACGCGCGACGCCTCCTGCCTCCTCCCCGTGGGAACAGCCACAACATCGGGAAAAAGCACCACAGGCAGCGCGGGACCCGTGATCCCACTGAGAGAGCCCGGCACGGGTGGGGGGACAGAGGAGACCCCTGGTGTGGTGACACCCATCTGCTCCCTACCCCAGGTTCCATCCATCCATCCATCCATCCATCCATCCATCCATCCATCCATCCATCCCCACAGCTCATCACACCCACCACAGCCCCAGCTGGTGCTGCCTCCCTTTTATATCCCACTCGGAGCCTTGACACCGTTTTTTCCGTGGGTGGCTCACAGACAGTAATTAAGAGCCTCCTCTCCCGGCTCCCGTCTCCACAGCTGCTGTGGAAGCCAAGGAAACCCCCTTTCGTCCTCTCTCTCCTTTATAATTTTATTTTCCCCCTCCCTTCGGAACATAAAGGGATGACAGTGCTCCGAGCCAGGGTCTTTTGCATTTCTGAGTTGGTTCTGTTAATTGGAAGGAGGGTTAAGAATCTGCAAGGTCGTTTCAATCTACATCTGACCTTCAGAGTAATCCTCTATGCCAACACCAGAGCATGTCATTAAAATGAGGCCCTCTTCCATATCCCGGCATCCCTTTATTCTCTCCTTGTGCACATTAATTGCTCATAAGTTGATTTGATCTCCCTATTCTGCAAGAAGTAAATTGCCCTCTTATTTCGCCATTTTCATCCTGTTTTCTTAATTAGGCCCTTAAAAATCTCTAGGGCCTCAGCCGGGCCGCAGGCCTCATCCTGGGAATAAATTTTGATCTCAGCCTGATAAAGAGTGAGCAAACCCGGAGATGGAACAATGTCATTCGCTCCCCTCCCTCCCTCCACACTATTCTCCTGACATGAAAAGGCTATCAGTTTTTCTCTGTGTTAATATAGGAAATAATTCACACTTCAGGCGTTGTTCTCTATTTAGTGTTCACACTCCCCAGATAAATCAAATCAGGGATTTTTTTTATTTTTTCTCTAAAGTGTCTGGAACCACTCACTCCTCCTCTCCCCCCTCGGACTCCTCTCGCTCTTTTTTCCCCTCCTTCTTCTTCTAATAAAGTTTCCAAGATTAGCCCCTGTGATTTTCCATCCTGGGAACTCTATTTTAAGGTGGATTTGCTTTCTTTTTTTCTCCTGTGTGTGTGTTTAACACCATCACAGAGGCGAGTGGGGGGCAGCAGGAACCTGGCACGTGGCTGTGGATGTGGCATGGGATGAGTTTTGCCAGCCACAGGCTCAGCAGAACACTTTAAAAGCAGATTTTTCCCAGGGGTGACGCTCATCCAGCCCCAGCAGCAGGAGAAGCCCCCACACCTGCTCCAGAAGCCACCTAAGAGGTGGGAAACACAGGTGAGCTCCTGGGATGGCTCCACTGGGGTGGAGCAGGATGTCACCACCTGCCCCCTTCTCGCTCTCTGCTCAGCCCCAGCTCAGCTCCCCCGGCCCTTCTGGCTGTTGGTAATTAAAGGACCAGTTCTGGTTCCAATTAATCAACCAGCAGCTTGATTAACCAGTACATCCCAAGTCCCAGCCATGCTCAGCACAGGACCTGTGGACCCCCCCCAAAGCACCCTTCTGCAGGGCTCTGCAGAGACCCCAAAAACCTAAACCCCCAGGCCCAGCTGAGAGGAACAGCAGTGCTTCCCCCTCTGTCCAAGCCAGACCTTTCCCCAAAAAAAATCCCAGCCCTCACACCCAGGGCAGCTACCCCATAGGACAGGGATGCTGCAGCAGCCTCGAATTTGGGCACAGTTGTGGCATTCCTGTGTCCTTTGAGCACTGTGATCCTCCCTCCCCCGGGACAAGAAGAAACTGCAACGCTCCAGGATGTTGTAAATAAATATATTTTAATGATTCTTCTTCCATTCCAGTTCATTCTTTTATACATTTATTTATAAAACAGTAGTAAAATCTTTTAATCAGAGCACAGTGCATTAAAAAAAAACAAAACAAAAAAAAACAACCAAAAGATTAAAAAAAAAATAATAATTATAATCCACAACTGTTTACTCACGGCTGGGGGAGACACCACATCTCGTGCTCTGGTTAAGTGCACCCGAGGGTGCAACAGAACCACCCTAAAGCCACAATAATCCCAATTTCCTATGGGATTTCGTAGGTCAGCCCTGAGGCAGCCATGCAGCCCCTCCAGGGTGCACAGATCCACGGATCCCCCCTCCCCAGGGACCCAGCACAGCACTGGCTGCTGTCACCCTGCCAGGGGATAATTCTCTTTACAGGCACTAACGGCAGCACACAAAGGGTGCCAAGGCCTCCTGTGAACATCCCCAAACCCAACAGCTCCTCAAACCAAGAGCTCCTGGCCCAACACCCTCCTTCCAGGCCCCTGCCCTGTCCCAGCACTCCAGGGCCACTCCAACACCTCCTCCCTCTTCCTTCCCCTTCTCCTCCCCTCCTTCTGCACTTCCCCACACCCTCACATCCCACAGGCACCTCTCCAGGGGGGCACTGTGGCTGTCCCCCACCTCCAATCCCAAATCCAGCCACGATGGGGCATGTTTGCCTCACCTTGGCTGGGCTTTCCTGACCCCACATATCCCCCATCCTTGGTCCAGGATGGGGGGCACTCAGGGAGCCCCATTCCCGAGGGCACCCACGGCCCAGAGGGTGATGGTTGCCAAGGGGGTCTCCTCTCCTCCGCCTTCCCTCCTCTCCCTGAATAAATCCATGCAGTATTTTCCCTGTGAACAGTGTCCCCCCAAAAGATTAAGCTCCCTCCCAGCCACCTCCCAGGCTGGGGAGGCACAAGAGGCAGAGCCCAAAGCAGATGCCCAGCACGGAGCCATCCTGGTGACACTTGGAAGAGAAGCAACCCCCAGAGTCCAAGGCAGAGAGCAGCAGCTCAGGTTTGGCAACTGGTACAAACCATTCCCTGGTCACAGCCCAGACCTTCATGCCCACATGGGGCAGGACCTTCAACAGGTATCTCCAAAATAGTGTAAAACCCCTTTATCCTTCCAGCAAAGAGCCAGGGCTGTGTGTCACAGGGCAGAGGCACCTCTGAGGGGACATCTCCTCTGAGGCTGGAGGTCACCTGACACCGTGTCCAGCCCTTGTCCAGAGGCCAGGGAGGTTCTGGGGTGGTGGGTGCTGCCTAACCCTGAGCTGGGGTCCCAGCAGGGGCTTGGTGGAGCATCCAACACCCCATCCCAGCTGTTCTGGATGCCTTCACCACCCACCTGAAGCTGTAGCCTCAGGCCCAGCTCACTCAGACAACATCCTGGGTGCCATGTTAATTAATGTGCTCCACTAATTGGAGCCCCTGGTCTCCCCCCAGCCCTGTGACCCCCCCAGAGGCAGCGGGTGCTCCGAGGAAGGAGGGAGCACAAGGGACGTGGCACCGTGAGGCCTCAGGGGCTCGGACAACACGCTGGACAAGATTCCCTGGGAATGGGGGCTCCCGGAGCGGGGCGAGGAGGCAGCAAAGCCAGACACAAAGCTCGGAGCATCGTCCCTCTGCTCCCAGGGGCTGGGGGCTCCCAGGGGCACCCTGGGGAAGGGGGTCGGGCCGGGAGGGTTTCACTGAAAGGCAAAGCAGCCGAGACCACGCTCCCAGGCTGTGGAATCTGCAGTCAGGCCAATGCCATGGCAAGCCAGGAAGGTCCATTCCCGCCCCTGGCAAAAACAAGCTGAGAAAGACACAGCGGCACCCGGCGGGCACGACCCGAGCTCCTGTTGCATAGAGAAAGGTGCTCCTGGGAAGATCCAAGTGCATGGCAGGACGGGCTCCTCCTGCCAGGCGTGTCCTGTGACTTCACACACCAAACCTGCCGGGCCAGTCCTCGCCCCGGCGCCGCAGCAGCTCCTCTCACAGCATGTCTGTGTCCTCCATGCTGAAGCTGCTCCGGCGACTGCTGGCCTTGGAGGCCTCGGGGGACATGGCTGAGAACAAGGGGTCAGAGGCCAGGGGCAGCATCGTGTCCTGCATCAGCATCAAGTCCAGCTCCTTCTTGGACAGGGATGGGAAGGAAGCGCTGTGTCCAGGCTCCAGGCTGTCCGGGAAGCCCTGGGAGCCGTCGTCGAAGCTCAGGCTGTGGGTAAAGTCCAGCTGCTGGAAGGGAGACGGGGGTGGTGGAGGCAGCGCCGGCTGCGATTCGGGGTCTGGGGGTGGCAGCAGTGGCTCCAGTGTCCCCTCGTCCCCACTGGCTTCCTGCTTGACCACCTGCTGGGCCAGCTCGGCCACGTTGACACCCGAGGGCGAGGAGGTGGGCAGCCCATGGACACGTGCCTGCATCTCCAGCTCCTGCAACGGGACACAGCGGGGTTTGGTGGGATGGCACACACAGGGACATGGCACACGGACATTTATGGAGGTGGCAGGGACAGAGGGACTGAGCTCACAGAGAAGGAGCCCATGGGAGGGGTGGAGGATGGAAAATGGGTGACCCACACCAAGCTCAACACAGTGCAGTGACCTGAGCCTCAGACACCAGGTTTGGCGGAAGACTTTGATCCTTACAAGCCAGAAGAGGAATGAGAGCCCCTGCCTGTCCCCTGGGCAGGGCAGGAGTGAGCTGCTGGTGGGGCTGGAGCCGAGCAGAGGGAGGGCAGAACACAGGGAACCTCACCTGGATGCGGAGCAGCAGCTGCTTGTTCGTCATCTCCAGGCGCCGCGAGTGATTCTCCAGGTCTCGTGACCTCTGCAAGTCCTTCTGCATCCTCTTGATGTAGTCCACAGACGCCTTCAGGATTGTCCCTTTGTTCCAGCGCACATCCCTGTCATCCAGGGCGGAAAAAGAGATGGGCCTGTGTGCCAGCAACGTGTCCCCTCACCCCTGCTGCACCAAAGGCCCCTCTGCAAGTACCAGCATGTGCTGAGCAAGCCCACAGGACCCAGAGTTATCCCCACCCTGCAGGAGCCACGGGTACGTACAGGTCGTTGGCCTTGGGGATCAGCATCCCCAGCTCTTTGATGCGGTCGTTGATGTTGAACCTTCGCCGTCTCTCGACTGCAGGTGAGAAGAGAGGGATGGAAGTGAGGGGGCAGCAGGAGCAGGGGAGGCTCCACATCCCACAGTCCCCCCAGACATGCTGCTGCTCCCAGCTCGTGGGGCTGGGAGCCACCACTGTGCCCCAGCCAGACCCTCTGGAGCTGCAGGGCTCAGGATGAGAAACCTCTGGAGCCAAACACCAGCCATGGCCCAGCAGGTCTGACCTCCCCCCAGAAGGACAGTGGGGTGTTTCCTGCACTGCATTTTGGACAACCAGGAAAGAGGGAGCCATGCAGTGGGCTGGGGGCCTTTCCTGACAGTGAGGTGAGACAGGAAGGGAGACCCAACTAAGAGAAAGGAGGAATGAGGATGAAGAGTGATGAAGAAAGGGTTCTGGGGTCAGGACAGGGAGAGCCAGCAGTGAACTCACTCAGGTTGTGATTGTCTTTCTTCTGGCGCTCCTTGGCCAGGGCTCGGCTCTCGGCATCTGCAGGAGACCCACAACATCACCCAGAGGGGTCGAGGCTGTGCCTCACCACACCAGCATCCCAGGCTGGCATCAGAGGCTCCCAGAACTCCCCAGAACCACCCTCCCTGCCTGTGGGGACACAGCAGCCCCGGCCAGTTTTGGCACTTGCTGTCACCACCCCAGCTCTGGGGACATACCTGTGAGTTCCCTCTTCTGGGTGAGGTCAGCAGGGCAGGAGCTGCTGGTGACACCGACGAGCGAGGCCGTCACCTGGGGGTCCCCACTATAGACATTCATGTGACTGCTGGACATGGGCAGCTGAAAAGCAGAGGGACAGGTGGATTAGCTCCATCCAGGATGGGGACCGGGATCAAGCTCAGTCCCTCGGCCTCTGGGATGGGAGTGTGTAGCCCGGGCAGGTGGAATTGTCTTCCCATGGTCCTTAAAGCAGCAACAATCAGAGTAGCAAAGAAAACAGGACTTGAAAGGGCACAGCTGATCCCCTCCCACAGCCAACATCTAAAATAGGGCAGATGAATCACATCCGAGAAGGGTTCGGCAGGATGAATCCCACTGGGAGGCACAAGCTGCCATACGGATCTGACCCAGGAGATGGTGCTGCTCTGAGGAAGCTTCTTGCTGGGAAACTCCTCCCAGCACTCACATCCCTCCATGCTGTAGTGGACACTTGGTCCCTCCCCATGCCCCTCTCCCACCCCTCCGGCTTTTTAAAAGGTTTCCCAAATGTTATTAGAGGGAAAGAAGTTGGAGAACTGGCTCTTGTGGAAAGAGAGAGATATTGCTGCCTGCAAGGATGGGGCTGGCTCAGGCTGGCACCCCATATGTGGAGGAGTGTCCCCTCTGTGCCACCTCTGTCCCTGCAAGCCCAGGGCTGTGGGACCCCCAGCACCCCCTCCCTCCCTCAGCCCCGGGTCTGAGCCGTTCCTATCACCCCCCACTTACTGTGTTGGGCATGTGGACTTCGGGGTTCATGTAGCCCAGAACATCATCCAGGCGCATGATGTCATCAATGACCTCATCAAACTGAAAGGAAAAGCACGAGTGCCAATGGGCTTCCCCTGCCCCTGCCAGCACCTTGTGCCCCCCCAGCAGGGCAGTGACGCCCCCTCACCTCCCGCTCGGGGTTGGAGCCGATGTTGAGCATGGCCATGGGGCTGTTGGGAGCGCTGTTTCCCGCCGAGGAGGACAGGACGTGGCTGGGCCGGACACCGGGGGACGCGGCGGGGGGCGGCTTGGGAGAGTGGCTGGCGGGGCTGACGTGGGCAGCGAACTTGTTCCCGTAGGTTTCAGAGAGATAAGCCTGAACCTTCTTGTCCCGTGACTTCTGCAGGTGGTACGTGGTGGGGTTTTCCAGGTAGGACTGGACCTGCGAGGAGACAAACCATGAGGGACCCCCGCGGGCTGCCCCACGCCCGGGGAGGGGAGACACCCCCAGCACGGTACCTTGAGGACCTCTCCAGGCACGGGTGGTGGGGACTGGAAGTGAACCGGGGTGTTGATGGCCGGGGTGGAGGCCACGGGCATCCGCTGCTGCTGCATGTAGTTCATCATCATCTGCTGCTGCACCCGCTCCCGCTCCGCTTCCTGCTGCGCCTGCTGCTTCATCAGCTCCATCCGCAGCCCGATGCGCGACGCCATGGTTGGAGCTCGGGGCACACGCGGGCACCTCCCGGGCACGGAGCTCACCCTGACAGGGGCACACGGCACGTCACCAACAGCCTGTTCTGCAGGAGGGAAACTGAGGCACAGGGAGGGAGCAGACACCCCGGAGCACCCGCACCGGCCCTAATCCGGGATGAACACCCCAGTGCTGGCTGGATGGCTCTGTCCTCCTGCTGCAGCCTCCCACCACACCACCACTGTGCCCGGGGACAGCCAGGGACCCCAGGGGGACAGGGAGCAGCCAGGCCCCTGTGCCTGGACTCACATACCGCGGGTGCAGCCGGAGCACGCTCTGAGCCACCAACTTCCCAAACACCGGAGCGACGGGAAAACCCAGAGCCCGGCAGCGAAAGGGAAAGAGAAAGCAAGGCAAGAGCAGGAAGAAAAGGCCGGCGGGTGCCAGGAGCCGGAGGCAGGTTTAACCCCAGCCCAGG
The DNA here is from genome assembly GCA_013397135.1 of Pachyramphus minor. Lineage (NCBI taxonomy): Eukaryota > Metazoa > Chordata > Aves > Passeriformes > Tyrannidae > Pachyramphus > Pachyramphus minor. The sequence continues at coordinate 322,507 of VYXB01003129.1, read as the reverse complement.
CTGTCCCAAAGCTCCGCTCCGGGGCGGGATGAACAAGGCGGGCTCTGTGCGGGGCCCGCACGCGAGCGCGGGGGCGGGGGGAGCGGGCGAGGCCCCCGCCCCGCACAGACCGGCCCTTGTTCCCCCGTACAAAGGGGACGGCGCCCGCGGAGGGCGAGAGGATGCCGGGGCACGGGGAGCTGCCCGAGCCACCACGGCAGCTTTCCACGGGGCTCCTTTCCCACGCGGGGCTGGGATGCGGGAGGTGCCGCGCGGGATGGGGGGTCCGGATCTGCATCTGCAGGGTGGGAGGGAAGCAGAGCACAGGACCCGAAGCAAAGCTGCCAGGGGAGTAAAACACCCAGGGGCACCACCAGACAAATCCGAGGGGGTTTGCTATTTAAATACAAGGTGTGATGCAGACAGTGGGGCCATGGCACACACAAAACACCGGCCCTGGGACGCGGTGCCACGCGCTGTCCTGAGGGGAAATTAAATCAAGGCAGCGCGGACAGCAATACAATTACACAGCTCAAGAGCAGCTATCGACCGGCAAGGGGAAGAGAATTAATTAGCCATGGTGGCCCGTCCAAAGGGGGATGGGAGCCGAGAGCCTGGGACAGTTATCCACTGGAGCTTCATCAAGGCTGATGTTGCCAATGGCCTTAGAGGAGGGGACAGGGGGCTGTCTGAGATGGGAAACAGCAGAGCCCTGTGGAAAAGACCCCAGTGACACCAGGGACAGCCCAAAGAGGGTGTCATGTGAAGGGTGCCAAGGTGTAGCCACCCACAAACAGCACCCACTCACCCCCACTGGCCCCTGCCCCACTGCCCTGCCCTGGCTGCAAGACCCCCCTTATAGAAAATAGTGGTGGGGGGCATCAAAAGCATCCCCCCTCTCTCAGGATGAGGATGGGGAAGGGTGGCCAGAGCCAGGCCTGATAAAGAGAGGGGGGAAATTAGGTCAGGTTTAAAATAACCCCCTTGGTTCTGCTTGGCTTCCACCCCACCCCCCCGAAACACTGAGCAGCTTCTGCTTTCGCTCTGAGTCAGCCCCGGTGGGACAGGATGGGGACCCGGCTGTCACTGTGCAGGCACCCCACCCTGGGGGACACATCCCACCCTGGGGGACACATCCCACCCACCAGCTCTTGATCCAGGGGGACAGACATAGAGCACACGGGATGGCAGCTCCATCCAGGATACCTGTTATTCCTGGGAGGGTGCCCTGTGGTTCTCCCACTGAGCCAGAACCACCCCTGCATCAGTGGGAGCCCCAGACTGGTCTCTGCTGGGAGGAGACCCTGGCAAGGGTTGATCCTGGTTCACAGGGAGGCAGGACAGTGGGAGGCCCAGGGTGGGTGATTGAGCAACAGGAAGGGGTTGGAGAGGCAGAAGAGAGGCTGAGAGGTGGGAGGCTGGAGGGAGGAGGAAAAAGGTTGTGATCCCTCTCCACACCCCAACTCCTCTTTTCCTGTCTGGGGGGGACACAGAACACAGGGCTGTCCAGGCTCCAGCCGTGCTCCATCACCACCCACCAGACCCACTGCCAGGGAATGCATCTCCCTTCCAAATATCTCTGCTGCTACTTAGCAGCATGGTTATTTCTGGACCTTTCTTGCTTTCCCCCGGGGGTGTTATTTCATCAAGAACCCAACATGCCAGGGTGGCACTTGGGGGTGGCTCCAGCCGGAGGATCCCCAGTGGCACCCAGAGCTGCCCCAACCCTCTCTAATCCCCCTCAGGACTTCACAGAGCCCCGAGCTGTCCCTCATCCCTGCAGTGACAGCCAGTGGCACGGGGTCGGCTGCTCAGCAACCACTGGGACCTTCTGGAGTGACATCGGGTGCTGCTCCGCAACGTGAGGGGCCAGGCTGGTGACAGACCCACTGCCGAGAGGAGCGTGGGGCACCCCGAGACACCTGAGGGCACAGAACACCTGGAGCCACACACCCAGGCCCCAGAGCACCCAGGGGGCTCCTGCCGGGGCCCACGGCCGTGCCCAGGTGTGGGTCAGAAATCAAAGCTTCCCTGAGGCAGTTTCCAGATTTAGCCCCTGCAGAGTGCAGGGATCAGGTTACCCTCCCGGGGCGGCCACGGGGAGGTGGCACCGAGGTGCCCGTCCCGCCTGCAAGGCACACACCCCCCCTGCAAATGCCACACAACTGCCTACCCTCTGAAAGGAGGGAGCAGTGCCCCACTCAGCTGAGAACCCCCAAACTCGGAGCACAAGGCACCATTGCCCAGCCCCGCTCCCGCCTGTGTTGATTCCCCGGTCGATCGTGGCCGTTTTATGAGCGGAAAAATCAATCAGCAGCTCCAGGCGGGAGCGGGGACCCCCGGGGATGGAGCGGGGCCGGGGCCATCCGCCCACCCTCCCCTGCTCCGGGCTGGTAACTGAGGGGCAGCAAAAAGGAAAGAGAGAAGAAAGAAGTGAAAACAGCTTCGCTTCTCGCTACGGGCAGCGAGTGCCGGCTGAGCCATCCCTTCCTTCCTTCCTTGTTTTTCGTTTTCAAATGCCAGGGGGGTGGGGAGAGACACGGGGGTGGCAAGTGAGGGAGCCTGGGCTACCCCAGCCCAGGCAGGCACAGCTGGCTGGGTCCAGGTAGCCACAAGGCCAGCGGTGTTTGCTCCGGATCAAGGAGCTGCCACCCCACTGGGCACCCACAAAGCCACCCCACGGGTGCCCACGGCCCGGGGACAGGCTCTGCTGCCACCCCGCTGTGTGGGAAGTGGGACAATGGGGCAGGGGTTACCTGGGTGCAGGACAGGGCTGGGGGACCCTCTGGTGCCAGGGCCAGCAGGACACAGCTCCTCTGTGCTCTGTGTTCCTCATTTTCAGGCCCCTGGTTTTAACGTGGCAGCAGCCACGCGGGGTGCAGGGGGGGAAGTTGCAAAAAACCTCCAAACCTGCTTGTTTTTCTCACTGCAGCACAGGAGTGAGCAAGCAGGCCACCTCCACCAGAGTGAGGAGGGTGGGCAGCCCCAGGTAGGGGCAGCAGGACAGGGTCTGACCTGCACTTTTAGGAAGGGATTCCTCCTCACATGGAGGGAAGCCCAGCAGTAAGGAAGGTAACCTCCATCCTTGGAGACCCTGATCCAGCATCAACATTAGACACGCCTGAGGCTGCAACAGAGGCTCCAGAGCTCCCACCCAGCCTATGTCCCTCTGGAGTGAGGATGGGGTGTGGGAAAGCAGGGGGAAAGCCCCATTTCCAACCCCAGACAGCGGGCAGGAGATGTGTCGGGCAGGTGGATGGGCAGGGCCGCCCCAGCCCTGTCCGGAGGCTCCTTCCCTGCTCGGGGGTCACGCAGCCCTGAAAGGGAGAAGGAGCAGGCGGAGGGACTTGGCAAAGACAGGCTGGGGTCAGTTGACAACCCCAGCGAGGGACTGAGTCACCAGCACTGTTTTTAGCCGCGGCATCTCAGAAACGTGGCCCGCGACGCTGTTAACAGGCCTCGGGTCAGAGGCCAAATGCTTTCCCTGCCCCGCGCTAAGCACCGCGCCTGGAAGTGGCCCAGGGATCCGGCCCAGGAAAAACATTTCCACCGGGCTGTAAGGCAGCACAACCCCAGCTGCAGGGCTCCCCAAAACGCCTGACCCACCAAGGAGGTGGCAGGGACCCAGTGGAGAGAAGCCCTGGGTACCACACAGGGCTGAGTGTCCCTGGTCACAGCGTCGCTCCCAGGGCTCAATAAATGGGGTTCATAAAAGAGTGCCCTGGTTCTGGTGGTGCCAAGGTATGTCCATGAGAACCCACCTGTGAGTGGCAGCAGTTATGGGGTTATTAATACACAGCCTTGCTCCAATGTTTCTTCTTCACCCCAAAAAGCTTCTTTTTCACCCCAAAAAACCCCTCTGCCTGGCATGGCACAGCTGAGGAATGGCACATGCAGACCAACATGCCAGTTGGACACAGCAGGTGTACACTGGCACCCACGGGCCAGGTCCAGGGCTAGGAGAGGCAGGGGGACCCCTGGGACCCCACCATGGTGGGGCCAGTTCCTGCCTCCAAACCTGAGCAAAATCCCTTCCGGCAGAGTGGCTGGAGCAGAGCAGGAGCTCTGATTGAAACATCACTGTCCAAATGACCACCCGGGGAATTCACAGCCCCTGCCGGCAGCCCCTGGCCCCCCTCCTGCCCCCCCAACAGCAGCAATCAAAAATAAAAGTGTGAAGAGGCAGGAGGATGGGGCTGAGCCAGCGGCAGCTTCACCACCCCGGGCTCGGTGATTAATCAGCCCCGTATCACACCCGCCTTCAGGGGAGGCAGGAGGGGAGCGGGGTGACCTTGGAGGGGCTGGTGGGGACACACAGGCTCCACACCCACTCCACATCCCACTCCACGTCCTGCTCACCCCAGAAAAGGAGACACCCAGGAGTGGGGCCCCAAAGCAAACCCCATCCTGCCCCAGTTTGGGGTGACTCCAGGCAACTTGGGTGTTGGCTTTTTTAAATAACCGCATAAATGAGCAATAAGGGGAACTGGCAGGACAGCACATCCCGGCCCCCAGCTTGGATCCAGCAGGGCAGATAACCCACCATAGCACTGGGATTTAGAGCCACCACATGCCCCAAAATCCTAGAAACCATCCTGGCAAGTTGGGGTGCTCGGCCACACCAGGCCTTGAGCTCCACATGCCCCAAGTTCACTGTGCCACCTGCCAGGAGCACAAGGTACAAGGTGACAGTGGACACCCTGTGCCCCCCCCAGTGCCAGAGGCACTCCTGGCGCCGCCTCCATCCCTCCTCCCTCCCTCCCTGCGAGCCCTGTGCTGCTGGAAGGAGGTAATATTTATAAATACGCCGTGTCCAGCCCCCAGGGCCCGGCCTGGAGGCTCGGCGGAGGCAGAGCTCGTGTAACTATACCATGCCCGGCAGCCCCAGCGCCACAGCCACCCCAGCCATGGGAGACGCAGCTGTTCCCATTCCCCAAGAATAAACAAGTTGGAGACAGCCCCTGACTTGCCCTCCCAAACTGCCCCAGGGCTCGTCCCGCTGCCATCCCACCCCGGCAGCACCCCCCGTGCCCGGGGAGCGCCGGGCCACTGCTGCTCACCCGCTGAGGAGAGGCTTCTGCTCTTCCCTCCTTCCCCCCGGCTCAGCCCGGTGCTTTCCTGCTCCGTGAAGGTCAAACCGCTCTCTCGGGAGCCCCCGCTGCCAATCCAGCCCCTGCCCTGGCACCGCGCCGGTGCAGCCGGGTCGGGCCCTGGCTCTGGGCGCTGCCGCCTCCCCGGCACACGTTGCGCCGGTTCGACCACGGAGGAGCCCGGAGGATTTTCCCACCAGGCTGGGATTTCTCCAGGCGAGCCCTTCTCCTGCCCTGAGCCTCGAGGAGCTGCAGGGCTGGGGCTGAGCGTGGCACCCACCCTGCTGCAGATAAGGCAGGAGCTGTAGCCAAGCCCGCTGGCACCAGCTCCCTCCTCCCCTGGGGTGTGCGATCCAGGAGCAGGGAAAAGCTCCCTGTGTGCAGGGTGGCTGCAGCCCCCTCTTCATTTTCTCATCAAAACTCCCTATTCCATGTGATTCCACCAAAATCCCAAGGATACAGCCTGGCCAAGAGCCAGCACTGCTGCCCTCGCTCGTCCCTGAGGCTCCCAAAACTCCTCTGCCTGTCCCCACGCTGGGCATTTCAGGTTTATCCGGAAAGAAAGTTGCACCCATTTAACTAGAGGGGATTTAAGCAGAGCACAGGGTGTGGGCAGTTTGTTTGGAGCTGAATGCGCTCCGAGGAAAGGTGACAAAATCCCAGGAGCAATTCTTAGAAGAGACTTCTAAGATAAATAAACATCTTTAATAAGATGGCACAAGCTCCTTGGAAAGGCTGTAGCACTGCAGGGATGGGTCACTGAAAGACCTTGAACCTTCCCCAGGTGAGCCCGTCCAGGTGAACCCACCCACCACCCACTGCAAATCCCTTGGGCATCCCACAGTGCTCATCCCATGCTCCTCCTCCAGCCCTGGAGCACCCACCTCCCCAAAACACCTCCCAAACCACCTCCAGGAATGGAGAATCCCCCCTTTTCCTCAGCAATGCGTCGCCTTCACCTCCAGCCAACTCATGGGTCTCCCCGGAAGGTGAGGAGCAGGACACAGACCTCATCCTGGAGCACGGGATCCTGGATTCCTGGGCTGGCCATGGCATGGGACCCCGTGCATGAGAATCCACATGGAAAACCCACTCTGACCGAAAGCCAAGCCCCAGACAGAGGGGCATGACCTTGGAATGAACTGGGGGGAACAAATGGGGCTCCTCACCCGTATTCCAGTGGGGGAATGAAAGATGAGCAGCTGCTTCCTGCATGCTCAGAAAGAGATCTTCCCTTTCAGCCTTCCAAGGATGAACACCACAGCTCGCCCTGGGAATTGCTGCATCCCATCCACCTCCGCACTGGGACCACACAGCGGCTCAGAAAGGCCCACATGGTGCCTTCCTGGCTCGTGGAGGTGATGCCACTGTGGAAAGGCCACCACAGGATGCCCAGAGGGCTGGAGGCACCGTGGCACAGCACACCTGGCACCTCCGAGCCCCCTCTGCTCTTTTACAGGGGTGTGAAACACCCAGCACTGTCTCCCTGGGATCCTCCTGGGATCCCTGGGAATCTCCCACAGCAAACAGGGAGTCCTAGAGGTTGTCATGGAACAGCCACCAGCACGGGCTGCCACGATGCTGCCACAGGGATGTGCCAGCATTGTGGTGGCACTGCCAGGCTGCAGCCCCACACCCAGGATCCCACTGCCTCCCCCTGCCCAGTTCCTCTTTGTGTGGGAAGAGGGATAACACCATGCAGGGGAGCTAGGAAACAGCTCTCTTTGGGCAAGTGCAGCTCAAGGTGCCCCCAAAAACCACCCCACAAACTCCAGCTGCCCCCAGGGATGGAGCACAGAGGTGACAGGGATGTGCCAGCTCTGTCCCTCCCCATCAGCAGTCTGCACCCCAGGAAAGGAGAAACAGCACTCCAGGGAAGAGATCCCTGCTGTGCCATCACAACATCAAGCCCCCAGCTCCCCCCTGCCACACCCCATGTTGTGGGGAGAGCCACGAGGAGCCAGAGGGTGTTCCTACCCTCAGCACTTGTGGGTTTTTTGGGGGGACACCCCCTGCACGGCCTCCCCAGCCCCATTTCCCTGCAGGGCTGTTTTTCCCTGCAGGGTTGTGCTGCTCCGAGCACCCCACCCTCGGCCCTGGGAATGTCCCCCCTGCTCCGATGATTCATCACTTTGTCCCACGGGGCTCTTCCCCTTCCCCACCAGCAGCCAGGGCACCCTCGTCACGGCACAGGCGGTGCCGGGGCAGGGAGGGACCAGGAACACACGTGCCGTAAACTCGGCGCCGCGGAGCGTGGAAAAAGCAATAAAAGAGCTGGCTGGAATCACAACTCCATCCCAAACACCCGGATGCTGGATCGCCCCGCTGCAGCCAGCTCCAGCTCCACCCCGGAGCGGTTTCCTACTGATAAGGGCGGGCGGCCAGGCCGGCATCCCATGGAAAACACACACGGCCAGCATCCCTCGGGAAGCAAACCCAGAATCCCTCAGGAAGCAAACCCAGCATCCCTCGGAAAACACCCGGCTCCCCTCCACGAACCGCGGGGTCAGCACGTGCTGGTGTGACCCGCCACCACACCCATCCCAATAGCCCAAATCCAGTGGTTTGCCAACTCCAGGCCACCCAATTCCCAATTCCCACCGGTCCCAGCACGGTTTTCCCTGCCGGATCCCCCGGCAGCAGGTAAGGGCAGGCTCGGCACCCACGGCTGGGAGAAACCAGCCCCATTCCCTGCTCCGGCCGGAGCAGCCGTGCATGAAGCCAAGCAAACATGGCAGGGAAGTACAGAGGAGAGGGGGAAAGAAAAAATCCCCCCCCCCGATCCCCCTCTCGGCTGCTGCCGGACTCTCTGTTATATAAAAAACACAAACTCCCCCGTGCCCCAAGGGCCGGGAACGCGCAGCAGCTCCGGGATTCCTGGAAAAGGGCCCTGCTTTCCCTGGACTCGCACCGGCTTATTTATTTATCTTAGAAGAGCACAATAACCACCAGATTTTCCCTGTTGTTCTGTTTGTGTTTGATTTTTTTTTAAGGAAATTTCCCCATCATCTGACTCGCTGAAGCTCTGGAGGACAGGGGGGCTGGCGTAATCCTTCCTGCCTCGCAATTAATTCATGAATATCATTAATGGGCGGCTGTAGGTTCAGGGCAGTCCCCTCCTATGCCCCCTAAACTCCCCGGGAGGGGGGTTGTCCTATTGGTGACCCCCTAAAAGCCGCGTGACTCGGGGCACCCCAACTCCTCTCAGCCCTTGCAGACCCCAAAAGCAGAAAGGCTTGGGGGCGGGGGGGTGGACTCACGGGGGAAGTCCCACTCTCTGTCCCCAAAACCGGGGGGATATTTGTGCCCAGTCCCCGTGGTGGGAGGGTGGTGCACGGCCCCCCCCAGGCAAACCCCGGGTGTCCTGGAGCATCCGTGCCTCAGTTTCCCCACGCGTGGGGTGCCGGGTGCGAGGGGGGGTCCCGCCGGGAAAGGAGACCTGGGCAGGTCCCCTCGGGCTGCCGGTGGTCTCGCAGCCCCCGGGACCCTCCTTTTCTCGGAGGGGGCACCCGGCCAAGCTGC